>JANAVB010034617.1:20875774-21043274 GCA_029216955.1 Iris pallida
GTTTTTTTTTTTGTTTTTTTTTTCGTTTTTTGGGCTTTTTTAAGCAGAAAACAAACCATTTCCCCCTTATTTATTTTTTATTTTTAAATTTTTATTTTAAATTTTTAAAAAAATTAGTGATCCCACTTTTTTAAATTTTATGTTGTATTTAAAATATATTAAATTAGAAACTTAATTACATTACATTGTAAACCAAACATATGAATGCAATTGATATTACATTACTTGTTTGATTACATGCTTCAACCAACATAGTAATGTAATTGTAATTCCATTACATTACAAACTCATTACATTACAAATCCAATTCCATTACGATTACGATTACATTACAATGAACCAAACGCAACCTTAGTTTGTTCTGGTGTGTGCATATATCGCTATACGATTGGTGTTGGATTTCACATTTCTTTTCTTCTCGAGTATACTACAACTACAATATTGGGCTGTACAAGCAAGAAAATTAATGAATGTATTGTACATCATAGATGGTGTTGTGAGTCGTAGTTAGAGCATCTCCCCCTATTGTCTTTGTTTTGTGTAATTCCTATGTGGTATGAGCACAAGACAATGTTTTTTTCTATGTGGCAAGATGATATTCACACAGACAACGAGATAAAAAAGTGTTCTCCAATACAAAAGTTTGAGAAGGCAATACAATTATTTTTTTTTCCAACTTCCAAGATAACTTTTTCCACTCTTCCTTTTTTTATAATATTTTATTCATAATTGATGACTGGAAGTAAAGCAATATGAAGTCTATTGTTTAGAGCATCTCCAACCCTATTGTCTTGTTTTGTGTTGTATTCCTATGTGGCATGAGGCACAGGACAATGTCTTTCCTATGTAGAGATGATATTCACACAGAACAATGAGATAAAAAGTGTTCTCCAATACAAAAGTATTGAGAAAGGCAATAAAATATTTTTTCAACTTCCAAGACAACTCTTCCCTTTCTTCATTTTTTTAATAAATTTCTATTCAAATTGATGACGTGAGACAAAGTCATTGTGAAGTGCATTGTCTAAATCTAGACAACCAATTTCATATTGTCCTTGCCATGTCATTGGCATGTCAACTTCGTGATTATTCTACATTTGCATTGGAAAAAAGATTTTTGAAATGAAAGCTTGTTATTTCTATGTAGCAACAATTTTTTATTAAACTCACAATAGGGTTGGAGATGCTCTTGTTATTTCTTTTAGATTTAGACAACCAACTTCACATTGTTATTGACATGTCATTGCCATGTCAACTTCACAATTTATTTCACATTTGCATTGGAGAGAATTCTCCAACCCTATTGTCTTATTTTGTATTGTGAATCTAGGTGCATGGGACACAAGCAATGTCTTGTATATGTGGCAAAAATTATATTCACAGATGACAATGAGTTTAAAAAGTCATCTCCAATGCAAAATTGAAAGACAATACAAAATAAT
Source organism: Iris pallida (assembly GCA_029216955.1). Classification (NCBI taxonomy): domain Eukaryota; kingdom Viridiplantae; phylum Streptophyta; class Magnoliopsida; order Asparagales; family Iridaceae; genus Iris; species Iris pallida. The sequence continues at coordinate 20,877,217 of JANAVB010034617.1, forward strand.
TTTTTACAACTTACAAGACAACTTTTACCCTTCTACTTCTTTTTATAAACACTTTTATTCATAAATGATGATGTGGACATAAGGACATTATGAAGTGCATTATCTATCTAGACAACCACTTCACATTGTCTTTGCCATGTCATTGCCATGTCAACCCACACTTTATTTCTCATTTGCTTGGAAGTATTGGACTTTTTGGAAAAAATGGTGTCATTCCTATGTGGCAACCATTTTTTTCAAACTCACAATAGGGTTGGAGTGCTCTAAGAATGGTGTGTCCTACTCCTATGTGGCAACAATTTTTTTTCCAAACACAATGGTTTGAGATGCACTTAAGAGCATCTCCAATGCAAGTTTAGGAAAAATATTGCCACTAGGAATAAACAGGCTTTATTGAAAAAGTTCTTCCCAATGTAAATGTCAAAAAAAGTTGTGAAGTTGTCATGGTAAAGACATTGTGAAGTTGGTTGTCTATTTTAGGCAATGCATTAATGTCTTTACCTCCACATCGTCAAGTATGAATAAAAGAAAATTTAAAAAAGAAGGGAAGAAGTTTGTTTTGGAAGTTGAAAAAAAGTAGATTTTATTGTCTTCACAATATTTTTGTATTAGAGAAGATTTTTCTACTTCATTGTCTTGTGTGAATATAATCTTGCCACCTAAGAAAGACATTGTCTTGTATCTCATGCCATACAGAAATCACATCACACATTGCAAGACATTAGGGTTGGATATGCTCTAAATGTTGGGAGTTCTTGATGTGTATGTTGCTGGGTCAGGTAGCCAACTAAGGGGTGTTTGGTTCATTTTAGTAAATCGTCATGGAATGAGTCATGGAAGCATATAGTGTAGCTAGGATAGGTTATTTAGGTGGGCTAGAAGTGGGCTGGCTAATCCATATTAAAAAAAAAGATATATGGATAAAAAAAAAGTTAAAATTTTTTTGTGATGGGCTGCCCTACGGAATAGAGTCTCTAATGTAATTGAGATTGTATGTAATTGAATTATAATTAAACTGTCATGTTTGGTTTAATCAATCATCTAATGGAACATTAATTATATTCAAATGTTTGATTTACCATTAGAATGTAATAGAATAATAATTGTTATTTGTATTATTTTGACAAATATATACTCGACATACATTTTCTGTTTTGATCAACCTTAGGCTAGAGGTGGAGAAATCGGAAAGCAGATTAAAAAGAGTCCAGAATCATTTGTATAATTGCATGCCTCTCATTGACATGTCCTCCTGCTGACATGTAGACCACCACAAGGTTGTTGTCGGATGTCGAGTTCATTTTTGTTCATGGACTAAAACTAAGTGGGATGTTCACCTCCCACTAAAAAGATGACACGTGGCACAAAATCACTTTCGTGGGTGAAAAAATCCACTTACCAAGTGGTTTGTGCAGGATAAAAGTTAAAGTGTTGTCTTTAGTGGAAGGTGAACATCCCACCTAGTTTTGGTGGATGCACAAAATTGGACTCGGCGATGCCCGTCTCACTGATATGTGGGGCATAACAAGAGTGCAGCATGATGGAAGTATTTCTCAGCAACAGACTCATATAATGCTAGTAATAGATTTAGAACCGCAAGCCCGTCTAGCTCAGTTGGTAGAGCGCAAGGCTCTTAACCTTGTGGTCGTGGGTTCGAGCCCCACGGTGGCGTTTGTGTATTTTTTTAACTATTTTTTAAAAGTTGTTTTTTTAAAAAAATTGATAGTGATGACAGATTTTTTAACTATTGTTTTTTGTACCATAATTGCTCATTTTCGGCTTCCTAAAAAGAACCTAATCTCTCATAAATGTTCTTATAGATCGTGTGTTTTCAGCACACCTACTTTTAGATCACAAAGTTGTACTGTTCCTTAAGAAAATTGCATATCTTCTTCTATTGGAAGTTCATTTGGTAATGGCACTTGCTTATGTGTTTTAGACTCTTTAGAGAGAACATACTATTTAGTATTTCTACTCCAGTCCTGTCCTGGTCGATGTGAAACATGCATAGAGTCTACATTTTTTTTTTTTTTTTTTTTTTTTTTTTTTTGCATAGAGTCTACATCCACACAATGTTTCCTGGAAAAAAAAATGTGTCTGTAAGGAGTCTGTGGGTCGATGCGGACAATCCAACGGGTTTCCGAACATGGAAGCCCCTCTATCTGTGTTCTTTAATATGAATCAGTGCAAGGGCAGAGCTAGAATTTCAGTTTACTCCGGACTAAACTTAAAACGTTCTGAATTTTTTTACCTTTTAACAAAATGATTGTTGTGTCAGTATCATCATATCCATATCTCATCGTGTCCATACCGTACTATCCAACATAGAACCATGTCCAACATAATAAAAAATGAGAACATGACAAAAAAAAAATTTAGCTTACCAGGTAGACTGTTGGATAAATTATCTTTATCATCCTGAAAAATAGTAGCAAAATAATAAAAAAGGTTAGAAATACCGTCTACGGAAAAGTTATGCACGAAGCATTGCCCTAAGAGAATATTCGAGGTCTATGTGCACGCATTGCCCTAAGAGAATATTCGAGGTCTACGTCCTGAATTTTTTAAATGAAAGCTTGTTATTCCTATGTGGCAACCATTTTTTCTAGACTCACAATAGGGTTGGAGATGCTCTTAGATCTAGACAATCAACTTCACATTGTCACTGACATGTCACTGTCATGTCAACTTCACAATTTATTTCACATTTGCATTGGAGAGAATTTTAAAATAAGAAGTGGTGATTCCTATGTGGCAACCATTTTTTTTTTCCAAACTCACAATGGGTTTGAGATGCTTTTAAGAGCATCTCCAATGCAAGTTTAGGATAAATATATTGTCACATAGGAATAACAAGGCTTTATTGAAAAAGTTCTTCTCCAATGTAAATGTCAAAAAAGTTGTGAAGTTGTCATGGTAAGAGCATCTCCAACCCTATTGTCTTGTTAAGTGTTGTGAGTCTTAGGTGGCTACTATGTGGCATGAGCCACAAGACAATGTCTTGTTTATGTGGCAAAATTATATCTCAAAAGACAATGAGATAGAAAAACTATCTCCAATGCAAAAGTATTGAGAAGACAATAAAAAAATATTTTTTCCAACTTCCAAGGCAACTTTAAGACAACTACTCATCTTCTTTCTTTTTTCTAATATTTTTATTCATAATTGATGACATGGAAGAGAAGACATTGTCAAGTGCATTGTCTAGAACAAGACAATCAACTTCACAATGTCTTCTTTAATTTTTGCCACATAAGCTTCACAATTGACTTGACAAATGACAATTGCATTGGAGAAGAACTTTTGAATAAAATTTTGTCATTCCTATGTGGCATTAACTTTTTTCCAAAGTCACAATAAGGTTGGAGATGCTCTAAAGACATTGTGAAGTTGGTTGTCTAGTTCTAGGCAATACATTAATGTCTTTACCTCCACATCATCAAGTATGAATAATAAAAAATTAAAAAAAGAAGTTGTCTTGGAAGTTGAAAAAAAATAGATTTTATTGTCTTCTCAATATTTCTACTTCATTGTCTTGTGTGAATATAATCTTGCCATATAGGAAAGACATTGTCTTGTATCTCATGCCATACAGGAAAACACATCATACATTACAAGACATTAGGGTTGGAGATGCTCTAAATGTTGGGAGTCCTTGATGTGTATGTTGCTGGGTCAGGTAGCCAACTAAGGGGGTGTTTGGTTCATTATAGTAAATCGTCATGGAAGCAGTAGATAGTGTAGCTAGGATAGGTTGTGATAAAAAGTCCCACGGAAATGCTTTCTTGCCCGCAGGCGGGCCAGCCAGCCCGCCCGCCTGCGTGGCACTCTCCCATTGGCCCCCCTGTTAGCATGGGGCCCGCGCCATTGACTGGCCAATGGGAGAGGGCCACGTGGCGGGCGGGCTGGCCCGCCCGCGGGCCAAATAGCACTCCCGAAAGTCCCAAGTGTTATTTCTTTAGTGGAAGGTGGATGAACATGAGTGCATAGCAAGAGTGCAGCATGATGGAAACTATTTCTTAGCAGAAGCCTCATATAAATCTATTAATAGATTTAAAACAGCAAGCCCGTCTAGCTCAGTTGGTAGAGCGCAAGGCTCTTAACCTTGTGGTCGTGGGTTCGAGCCCCACGGTGGGCGTTTGTTGTGTTTTTTTTAACTATTTTTTTTAAACGTTGTTTTTGTATAAAAAAAAATTAATAGTGATGACAGATTTTACTGGTGTGTTTTGTACCATAATTGTTCATTTTCGGCTTCCTAAAAAGAACCTAACCTCTCATAAATGTTCTTATAGATCGTGTGTTTTCAGTACACCTACTTTTAGATCATAAAGTTGTACTGTTCCTTAAGAAAATTGCATATCTTCTATTGGAAGTTCATTTGGTAATGGCACTTGCTTTATGTGTTTTAGACTCTTTAGAGCATCATTAGTAAGGCTCATCCCATTTTCTAGATTCTAGACTTAGAGTGTAGGAGCTCATTTTATATAATAGTAAGTCTCAATTTGAAGTTCAACTTTCTAGATTATAAACTTTACATTATTTTTTTACCACATCAATTTTTGACCACACAATCTTTGAGACCGGAGCTCACTTTATCACTTCTACTCCAGTCCTGCCCTGGTCAATGTTTTGTTATATATGAAAAATATTCTCTAATATAACCACGGTTCGACTTGGAGAAAATACACCTCAAAAGAAAAAATATTCTTTAAGAAGAAAACTAAGTAGGACCGGCCCACCCATGGATAGTCTGACAAAGACTTCGGAATTGGACAATCCCCTCGGTAGGACAACCTTTCAGTCCATTTATTTTTCTTAGATCCGACCCAATCCAATCCTAACATATCATATATTTTAGGCTAAATTGTACTTTGATACCTTCAACTATTCCGGTTTTTCAACTTCATACCCTATACTATTTTACTCGACAACTTAATACCTCAACTATTATTTTTTTTCAACTTCATACCTAAAATTTTAAAAAATCCGAAAATGCCCTTATCTCTTCCCTCTCCCCTTCTCCCCTCCCCCCCCCCCCCCCCCGGCTCCACTCCGGCCACCCCCTCCTCCCGCACAGCCCCCCTCCCTCCCGCCCCGCCCCCCCTCCCACGACCCCCCCTCTCCCGCTTTCGGCCATCCCCCCTTCCGCTTTCGGTCGTCTTCCGGAGGGGGGGGGGGGGGGGGGGGGAGGCGGCCGGAAGCGGGAGGGGGGTGGCCGGAAGCGGGAAGGGGGTGGGGGGGGGGGGGTAATTTTCAAGTTTGACCAAGGATATTTTTGTCCAAAAAAAAAAAAAATTTCGGGTATCAACTTGTTACAAAAAAAAGTTCAGGGTATCAAGTTGAAAAACAGGAATAGTTGAGGGTATCAAAGTACAATTAAGCCTATGCAGCCCTCAAAAAAGAAAAATCTGATAATCAAAGGTTTTGTGCATAAGTCCGAGCTCTCTAGCCTAGTGGTATTAGAGCGGACATCCGGAGGGACCGGCAAAGTTATACTGGACTGGTTACTCGCAGATGTGTAGGAAGATTAGTATCAAAGTATTTATTTGTCGAGGGGCATCAGATCCAATCCTTTCCCTCAAGATAGATTTCGTTGTTTGTTGCTGTAAGTGGAGTTACAAATACAACGTTTTGTTGGATTTACGCTGTTCGGAACGAAGTAATTAGGGAGCGGCTGCAACAAATCTTGTTGTAACTCGTACCGTGGCTACTCCGGTTGCAAGAAAAGTTGGGTCGTCTCGTCTCGTGATGTAAATGATACATCAAATGTTGCAGCCAAACTGCCGCCAAAGGCCCCCTTATGTTTCAACTCTTGGGATATAGTATGGTTAATTTGTATATTTTTGATGTCTTTAGAGCATCTCCAACCCTATTATTTTGTTTTGTGTTGTGATTCTTAGGTGGCAAAAGATACAAGACAATGTCTTGTATATGTGGCAAGATTATGTTCATAAATGACAATGAGTTTGAAAACTCTTCTCAAATGCAAAAGTATTGAGAAGACTACAAAATATTTTTTTACAATTTTTTTACAACTTCCAAGACAACTTTTACTCTTCTACCTTTTTTTTTATGAATATTTTTATATGGTTCATAGTTGTTATATTGCACCGGCGGATGGAGCCCACGTGAATAGGGGTGCAAATTGGGTGGCGACACCTCAGCCCGCGGTCACGATCGACGGGCACAGACCACGGGCTGTTTAGCATCTTCCTAAGCTTTTATATGGTTCATGGTTGTTATATTACAATACTGAATCAATACGTAATAAACAGAGTCGAAGTAGAACGAAACGGTATTCTTAATTGGCAAATATAGCAACATTTATCACGAAGCACAAACCATGTTTCAATCAAGCTCACATCAAAATGTATGGAAGAAACAAACATTTTGGCAGGCCTTTATATTATTAGGGCTACCAAAATTTTGACAATCTTTTCTATCCTTATGACAATTTTGGCAGTCCTGAAAAAAATAATACAGTCAAGATTTTGGCAGTCCTCATCTGAATTTATAGAACAATTTTGGCAGTAATGAAAAAATTAAAACAGTCAAAATTTTGACAGTCCTTATCTGAATTTTGACAATCCTAGGACCGTCCTAACAATTTTTGAAGTGCCTTTGTCACTGGCGTTATTATATATAACACATGTTTCCAGTGGGCTTTTGACTCCACTGCTGTATGACTTATACTCTGCTTCCAATTTCCAGTCCAACTTAAAAATAATTTCACAATATAGATTCAATTGAGTTTCTGTTGTACTTTGGCCATATAATGCTTCATTAATTGCAACCTTTTAGCGACAAATCGCAGATGAACTTGTATCTCGGATTTCCTCCTATTAAATTTCCAGGCTTAGACATAAATCCCCATAAAAAGGAATTGTGTGATCACACATTACTAGCTAGCAGTCATATGGTTTGATATGCAATAGGAACAGGTACTGAAATCAACCAAATACACAATAAAACGATCACGACTTCAAGCGTTCAAGTTACTCAATTATCTTGACATTTGTTAATATTAGAAGAAAATGGGCGCACATGTACCATGTATCCTTAGTTATAACATTGATGCCAATTGGAAGGGACAGTTAAGAGACTTGTATCAGTAATAACTACTGACAAGAATATAAGGATAAAAAGGGGAAACAACACTCAAGTGGAGAGTGTATATTAAGAAATCGGGGGATGGGTCTTCGATGTTGTCATTTACGCACTCATTGGGGTCGAGGAGGGACTTCGACTTCCTGGCTCCTTCATCCTCTGCCTGTAGGTAGACCTTTACTGCTTGAGATGGATGTTTCAATATAAAGCAATGCTCCATCCTCTCCTCCTTTGATAAAATGGGTACCGTGCTGATGCTGTCTTTGAGAGTAACTCTCCAGTCTCACACAAGGACCTCATCTCATCTGGACTCCCTTTCTCGGGGGGGGGGGGGGGGGGGGGGGGGGGGGGGAGGGGGGATTTATACTGTTACGGAACGCAAATAAGGGTAAAAGACCAACAAGTAGCAATAGTAGGTATTTTACACTCTTTCTTCAACAGGCTCTCCTCTTCCCCTCTTCATGTACCTCTACAATATTCAGAGTATACTGTTATCTTTGGAGAACCTCCACTACCTCCCCTCCGTCCTGCACCCTCCAGGCTCTAGATCCTTCTATGCTGGCCTCTCATAAGTCAGCTGCCAAACCAAATGGAAAATAATCTTAACTTCGTTATGGATACAAGTGAGTCAACAAGAGAAATAAAAGAAGTGAAAGAAAATAATGGCTTTACTAAAAGGTTCGACAGTACCAATTTTCTTGGTCCATCTGGTATGCATGCCCACCGAGAGCAGTAAATACATTTAATTCAATTCCGATTTTAAAACTTCAAAGCTTAACTCAGCCGGAGTTCAGCCAGTAACACCCACTGCCTCTCCCTCTCGTTGGTTTATACCCAACAGTGAGAAAAAACCAAAAGTATAGAAGGTATTTACTTTTCCAGGGCCTGTATAACTATAAGGGAGAATTTGGTAAGCGGAATTTTTTTAATTCTCGGACAAATTTAGGGTGGAAAACCTATTCCCACGTTTAGTTTGGTTTCTGTTATAAAAATTTATTCCCGGGAATTGTGAATACTCAGGTAAACAATTTGCCAGAAAAAACATGTGAATCATATTACTTAAGGATATGTGCGGTTTTTATCCCCGGGTAAAAAAATGTTGTTTTTTTCCTGGTCTTTTAAATATTTTTTTTTCTTTTTCATATTTTTTTTAGTTTTCTTTTTTTAAGAATTGGTTTTTCTTGTTTCTTGTTTTTTTAGAATGTTTTTTTTTCATTTTTTTTTAAGAATGACTTGTTTTTGGTTTTTTTTCCCAGTTTTTCATCTTTTCATTTTTTAAAGAATCTTTTTATATTTTCAGTTTTATTAATCTTTTTTTCAATCCAAGAATGATTTTTTTTCATATTTTTTTATTTTTAAAGATTTTTTTTTTCTTGTTTTTTTTTTTCAGTTTTTAACATAAGACACTCTTATGCTAGGAATGTGATAGAGAGTCTGTTGAAAGGAAGATGGATGATCCTTAAAAGCAAATCATATTATCATGTCAAGAGACTCAAGACCCAATGTAGGATGATCATTGTTTGTTGTCTTTTACATAAACCATATCCGACAACACATGCCCATTGACCCATTCGAAGAGGAAGAAGAGGAAGTTGATGTGCCAGAACAATAGGAGGGGGGGGGGGGGAGGACTAGATTTGTGGAGAGCTCAAATGCTTGGAGTGGATGGAGGAACAACCTAGCAAAAGAGCTTTTTGACAATTGTAATGGGATTTTTCTAATTGTTTGATATCGATTAATTTTAGCCTTACATTAGGGACCATTTCCAATTCGTTACATACTTAAAATGTTTACTCATGGTTTCCGGGTCTGCTTCTGTACATTATGCACCATTTGGGTTTTGAGTTGTATTCTTGTATCAGACTTCACGTCAAATATATTAAGAAGACGTTACCTTGCTGACACACCCTTCCATCTTTTACTTGCTCTTACAAGGATTTCTATAGCAGAAGATGTGGTTCCTTTTGTTCCAATGAAAGTAAAAGAAAATACAGAAAAGAGAAAACCATGGAGTTCGTATATTTTCCTATCTGGTTTTAAACAAATAAGTTCGTCAATGAATTTGGGAGTTATATAAGCAGTTATGCATCAGCAGCTTCTATTTAGCTTTAAGTTTAGAGAAAATTGTATGCAGTGCTTTTATTATTCACAGGTACATGTGGTATTATGGTATATGTGGTGTCAAGTGGCTTCCATCTTCTACACAATGAATTTGCGAGATTTTTCTTTCTCATCATTTCATGCTTATCATCACTTAGTGATCCTTTTAGTTGGCAATGTCAAGTGTTTAAGCTTATCTTTTGTTCTGATATTCTGAGTTTAGGATCCACTTCATCTTTCCTTAAATAATTGTCTTGTCTTTCACTTCCAAAGCCCCCGTGTTGGTTAAATGTTGTAATTTGTGTAAATCCTCCTTGCACACTAGAGAACTATGAAGGAACTTGGAGGACAGAAAAGAACTATGTATGCTTACTATGACAGTCGAACCAACAAGTTTAGTTTAATTATACATTGTCATATATGTTCCAAATTGTATTCTGGTTTCTTCTTGTGCCATTTCGGGTTAACATCCCGCCATGTTGTTACGGGGCACGAAAATCAAGATGAATCGTCTGTCTTTTTAATATTTAATTTTGCTTCACATTGTATGAGGTTAATGCCATTTGTGATGTTTATGTGGAGCAAAAACTAAACTTGCTTTTTGGCACCAAATTTCTCACATGGAAAATGGACTAATGGCAGATACAAAGTTCATTATGGGTCTAGATATGATAATTGTCAACTGGGACTTATATGGGTTTGGAAATAGACAGCCATGATCTTGATCTTGTTCTTGTGCTCCTCCATCTGGCTGCTTTGAACATCTTTGGATCTTGATTTTTTTGTTCTTTCAAGTCCACATTTTCTGATATAGTATTTCCTGAAATTACTTCTTGTTGCTTGCTTAAGAATTTTTTAACTGCGAATTTCATTTTATTTCTGAATTAATAATCTTTTACTGGAGTTAGAAATTGATTGCTGGATTTTGATTTCTGAGATTTAAACTTTCATATCATATCTATTTTTTCCTAATAGTTTGATCCCTACGAACCTAATTTCACCTCAGTTTTGCAGGGATTTGCAGAACTCAAATCTATCTGGTCATCTAGTATATGAACTTGGAAAACTTGAACACTTACAATATCTGTAAGTATATCTTTCCTTATAGCAAGAGATCACACAAGTTAACCTCTTTGATAACGTGTATCCTGCTTCAGTCATCATAGTATGAAAGTGAATATGATGTACTTACTCATAATTGTGTCATGAATTCTTGCGTTAGTAACAGATCAGTGATTTCTGCTACAAATGCAACAACCTATAATTGATGATAGACTCACAGTCGAGATATCCAACAATTCAAGGTCCCTATAACAATAACCTTACAAGTTTTAGTGAAGTAAAGCTCCATGGATTTTGTTAGTTATATACTAAAAATACTGCTAGGTGATCTCTCACGCTGTATGTTGGAATATGTGACATACAACTTAACCTAGATAAATGTACTGAATCTGGGGTTACTATCCTAGGCCTTGCTTCTGAACTATATGCTATATGTCATCAATGCTTGTTTATAAATAGCAACAACGAAGTGAGATTTAGATATCCTGCCACATAAATGCATGATGATGTGCTTAATCCTTTCAGTATAATACATTATAAATGACAACACCTTTCAATAACCCTTCCTAAAAAAGGACATGATAGTGCCACGAGCCTCCCACTAATGCAAGATCTGGAGAGGATCAAGATGTACACAATCGTATATGAAGCTCCTTGTAGAAAAAAGTCAAACATGGTGTTTGGCTTTATGCATGTGAGGCTCGTTTTCTCTCTTTAATTGATTGATTGTATCACTGTGTGTGCGCGCACACGTGCGTGTGCCAAGAAACTGATATAGCTTTTATTTTTTTGATGACTGCTACTTCTAAGCATCATTGATTCACCCGACATACAATCAAGAGTGAAGCATTTGAAAAGACAATATTGTGCTAGTGCAGAGATGTTGGGACCTATAGGGTGTAACAAGATGTTTCCAAGACGGTGAAGGTAAATGCATGTCTTATTCTTTTTCAAATCTGTAAACTTTTCTTTTCTGATTACCTTCATTATGATTGTCGGTCCTACTTTTTGTGCGATTCCAATCCGACTTTGCATATAGCTATATCTGTTGCATGCCATAGTGTCAAGCTTGTCCCCAAAATTATCAGAAAAGTAAGACTGAGAAATAAGGACTTTGTTTATGCTCACTTGTTAGATGCTAATTTGTATTTTTCAATATGCACCTACTATACATTATGGTTTAGATTTTTCTCGTCTATACCCGCATACAGTGTATTGGTTCATAACTCATTTCTCGCCAACTAGAGAATTATTCTACCAACATCAAGAGTGAAGCAGCTGTGGCACTGGCTGATATTGTTGAAGGAATGGAGGAAGCAACATATGAGGTGCAAGTTCACTGTTTGGAATGATATAAAGGAAATTGCATATGCATATGTCGATTAGAATATGAGCCATTCATATGTACCTACTGAAGATGCTTCTGGTAGTAGAAGGAGGACGAGGAGAAGGGCTAGGACAACTGAAAATAGTCTTGAAAGTCTTGTCGACGTAATGAAGAACATTAGTAAGTTGCGTGAAGAAACATCTGTAAATGTGGCAAAGACTGCCAAGTGTTTTGAGATAGAAGCGGAATGGAGTTCAAGGAGTGAAGAAGTATCCAAGGTGGAAGGGTTTAGCGACTACGCCATGCTAAGGCGGAGGAGATATTGAGCAGAGACGCAGCTAGGGGCAATTACTTTTTCACATTGCCTGATGAATTTAGAAAACTCTACCTCCAAGGTCTACTTAGTAGTAACAATTAAAATGATTGTTTAATTGTTTGGTTTATGGATATGTGGTGGCTTATGTTAATGTTGGAACTTTTCATATCAAGTTTCCGTTGCAACTTGTGACGTCTAGTGTTAAACTTGTTACTCTTGTTTATATGGTTCAGAGCATTTCTTTGAATATTGTAATACACAACGTAGACTCTCGTAAAACATCGCTATGATGTGACGATGCCTTTAAGGACTTCTTGACTTGGGAAATTATACATGAACTATGTTGACTTGATTGGAAAATGAGTTTTTATTATTGACTTGTAAATTGTGAATCATGACCGACAATAGTAGAGAGAGAAAGTAGGGAGAGAGAAACTAGAGAGAGAATCCAGTATTTTTCCAGAAAAGTATGCTTAGGAATATTATATTCCTAGGAATTTATTTATGGTGCCAAACACATGCATTATATATACCCAAGAATATTATATTATGAACCAAACGCGGTAATAAAGAATATCCAGAAAAAGGTCTTGGAATAAACTTCATGGGAATATGAAAATCCTGAAAATATTGTGATCTGCACAACAAACCCACGCTTAGGGAATAGTTTTCAATGCCTAAAACTAGTGGGAGAGATGAATAACCTACATGTCTTATACAAAAAATAATGGCATAGAACTTGTGCAAAAAGGAAACAGAATCAAGTGACGAAAATGCTTGAAATACGTAACATAAGCATATATCTGTGTCAAGTTCCCCGTACCTGGTTTGAGGCAGAATGAATCAAAATTTGCATATAGTAGCTGTTGTAGGGCTAGAATCAGAAAATTTCCAGGGATGTCATGTGCTGATGCAGAAATAAACATGAATAAACCCACCAAACATCAACCCCATCATACATGTTGACATATATCTAAAGTGTACGCCTGCAAGCATTTGATGTCATAGCCCGCCTTGTTCATGTTTACCCGAGAAACATGGGCTCTTCATAGTGCACAGGCAAACATCTCCATACTTGATAATTACATCCATGTTGGACTCGCTTAATCTTATCAACTTATGCATCTCTTAAGTTGCTGCCATTACTATCGAGGGGCTGCTCACCATATCTAGGTAAGATTGGCATAACCCAATCTTCATCACATGAAGCGTCGACAGAATTTTCGTCAATCGCCCCATCGTCTTTGCTCGATCCCTCCAATGGTTGCACAATGTTCGCAATCGCTGCATTCCTAGATCCTAACAGTATAAGATCCAACATTTTCCTACGGACTGCATATATGGGGTTCGGCTCGAGCAGACATCCTTTGGAGTAGGCTTCCCTGAGAAATACAGTCTGGGTGTCCCCTTTGGTTGAGATGTAAAAGATTCCGGGGTGCTTGAGAAGAAGCTCCCTCACATTGACTGGTTCCATGTTGAAATCCCTCCGGAAGTGAGCCAACCTTTCGACCTCCACCATCCTCTCTACCGTCAAGCTCAAAAACTCGTGGAGAACGCCGACCGCCCGCTTCTCGAACCGCTCCATCCCTCCGCACGTGCGGACACGAACAGTGCCCTCCTTCTCGTAGGGCTTCACGTAGGCGAGCCTCTGCCAGTTCCTCATCCTCTCCCTAAACCCTCTCTCGATCCTGAAACCCGTCGGGAAATGGATCGGGAACGCGTACTTCGTCTCGAACTCGCTCAGGCCACTTCTCCCTGTACTCCTTCTCCCTCCACTTCTCCACCTCCGCTCCAGCCAATCCCTCGTCCCTCTCGACCAAAACTACGGTGTCGGGATAGACCATCCTAAACATGTCGGGATGCCGCGAAAGCACCGAATCCCTAAACCCGTCAGGCAACCCCAGCTCCCTCCTGACGAGCCACAGCGCGTGGGCGTGCAGCGTGCCGTCGGCCGACATCATAAGGAGCTTCGCCAGCCGCCGTACGGTCTCCGGACCGGACTCCTCGACCGCCGCCGCCTCCTCGAGGACCAAGTCGGAAAATTTCTTGCTGACTCTGCACACGGGGTTCCTCCTGGAGGGGTGGGCGTAGGTCTCGAAGACGCGGGGGTACTTGCGGAGGAAGTCGCCGATGGGGGTGTTGATCCCGACGATGTTCCTCCACCGCGACATTATCTGGACCGAGGTGAAGCCCCTCCTCGCCTTCGACATGAGCTCCTGCAGCTTCAGCACTTTCTTCAGGGTCCTGGCTCGGGCGGCGAGCCGGTCGAGCCTCGGGTCGCGGGTGCGGCTCTCGAGCCGGGTCTGCGCGGAGTCCGTCGGCTTCCGCCACCGCCTATGGAGCAAGACGGCGGCTTTCCTTTCCGGGAACTTGTTCTTGTGAGAATTGTGCAAGATGCGCAGCATGTTTGGGTTGCTTCGGGCTAGGGTTTGATGGAGAAAATGGTGGTTTTGGCAGGAATCAGAAGGAATTTGGGTCGATGGAGTATGAATCCCAAATCCCTAAAATTCTTCTAATGTCCACAAATTTCTAAGGGAAAAAAGAGAGTATAAATCAGTGAAATCAATTGGATAAACGAGAACTTTAGGGGGAAAATTGATCCCTCTACAATGGTAAATTTTACTAGTACAATGCACGAATTTATTTTAATTCCTTTTTTAAAAAAATAACTTGTGTAGTTGAATATAATATTTATTATAAAAATAATAGGTGAAGAAAAGAATGGTAGTCAAAAGTTTGTAGGTAACATTTTCTAAGAGCATTAGGGATCGTTTGGTTGGCGGAATCATTCGATTGGAAAAGAAAAGTAATTGGTTTTATATGTTTGGGTATCAAAGAAATTGAAGAAGAACATAAAATAATTTTCAATAGAAGAAAAATTAGAAAAAAATGATTACATCTATTCAAACAATAAATCACTTTTTCACATTGAAGTATTCATTTTTCTTTCCAAATTCATTGGCATTTCCAAATATCGGAAAGAAAAATCAATAAAAATTATAATTTTCTATAGGAAAGGAAATGTCAAGGAATTGATTTCCTTTCTCTTCCATTCCGCAAACCAAACGAGGCATAAAAGTCATTGATTATCGGTATCGTGACACGATAAGAGTACTGGATTTGGTTATTGATGGATTTATTGATTATTGATATTTTCTCACTCCGTGTTCATCGAGGATCGTACGAACAATCTCATGTGATATTCTAGTTTTCGATAGAAGCTATTAAAGACTTATATTAAAAAAATTAGTTTTATTGAGAACCGTGCCAACTTGCGGACTTTCTGAGACTTGTAGAGAACCATGGCACGGTCATAGGATCTGCATGTAGAACCATAATCCTGAAATTAGTATTTTTCTGATTTTTCTTTGATGACAGTATACTAGGTAGTATACAACTTGTATACTGCCTGCATTGTCCTAAGTGAGAAAAGTCCCTTTGCATGTCGATTTTTACTGTTGGATTTTGATCCAATGGTTGAGATATTTCTTTGATCTTATATAAGAGCGAAAACTCTTATTATTTCTCACGAACACAACACCAATGACATGTGTTAAAAAAAGAACATTAATACTGCATAGGGATCTCAGTGACATAACATTAATAAAATTGTAATCATAATATAATCAAATAAAAAAATTATTATTTTATTTAATTATATTACGATTACGACTACATTAGAGTGTGCCAAACGAGACCTTACTCTCGATTGGCTTGCTTAGACATTAACACAACATCACCTTTGCATTGTGCTTCCCAACTCATAAACAAACAACACAAATGAATTCAACATGTATTCTTTTTAATCCGAGGTTTACACGTTTGTACATGGAGCACCAAACAACAACCCTACAATCTACCAAAATTCATAACATAAAAAAAAAATTTAAAAAAATTCCACGCATCAAAACCCATACAACCTTAGGAAACTCCTAAATAACCCTACATAAAACAGTAAAAATAAAAAAAATAAAAAATCTTAAATTAGGCCTAAAAATGAGTGTCGGTCGTCATATATTAATATAAAATCATTCACAGGAAGAGAAACATACATGAAAACCGAATATTGGACATAAAGTTCGTTAATACATGAAAACCGAATATTTGGATTTCGATTTCGGTCCAATACCGAAAATTGAATAAAAAAATTAGTTTATATATATATATATATATATATATATATATATTAACAAAATAACACAAATAAACCCAAAATCGAATAAACTGAAAATCGAACCGATTTAATTCGGTTCGGTTCGGTTCGGTTCGATTCGATTTCGATTTTGTTTATTCGGTTTCGGTCCAATTCGATTTTCGATTATTCGGTTCGGTTGGAATCGAATAAATCAAATACTCACCCCACCATTTGGAAGTGGGTTCAAAAAGGGGCTTTTTCTTCCTAAAATAAATACACGAAGTGACAACAATGAATTTTGGACATAAAGTTCGTTAATATCATGTCATAGGAATTCATAACTAAATTTAACTCGATCATTAAATTAAGACGACTTAATTTGATCTGCTCAGTGTAACTCGAGTGCTCACTCGACTGACTTGGTGATAGCACAACTTTACTCAATAAAATAATATTAAAAATAAAAAATAAAAAATAATTTTGAGTTAAACTTAATTATAGTTCAGCTAATATAAGTAGTTGATATTTTTGGTAAAAATTTAAATAAAAAATAAATTTTACAACAAAAGTATTATGGGATAGTTTATAGATGTCGACCCAAAATAAGGCTGGTTCTCATTTTTCGAGGGAAAAAAAACTCAGACAACTATATCACCAACAGAGTCTTTTTTTTCACCCACCAAAATTAGGATGGATGCTTATCACATGTCATTTTCATCATAACTAAAACTACTTTACGAGTAGTTTGGTGAACATTCACACTACTTTCCAAATTAGGGTCCATTCAAGGGTTACCACGTGTCATTTTTATCCAACCTAAAATTATTTTGAGAGTAGTTTAATGAACATCCACTTTAGTTTTGATCACTACTTTAATATGTGGCAATTCTTAAATGGAAAGTTTAACATTGATCCTAGTTTTGGTGGTTGAAAAAAAATAGACTCATCACCACCATTCCTTTTCCCAAAACCATAATATTTAGGCACGGAGTTCCTTATTTCAAAACCCTTTTTTTTTTTCTCGTTCACTCCAACAATGCCAACCCTTTCTCGACAAAAAAAAATTATCGGATAGTCTAGGGGCTACTTGAATAGTGGTAAGTGCATTGAAGTGACATGAAACTGCCACTTTTGTTGCAACTGAGAAAAAGAGTTTAAGTGTTTGGTTAACACTTGCAACAACAATGCAAGTAGGGAATACTTGACACAAAACAATCCATGTCCCCCTCTTTCTTTCACTTCTCACCTGTAGCAAAAAAAAAAGAGGAAGTCGGTGAAAGTGGTAGAATTTTGCTGCTATTTGCTGTAGAGGCGATTGCTTGGTCGACGTGTCGTCTGAGTGGCCGACCACGGTGGCGAGAGGTGACAATGTTGTCCGCGATGAGGCAGAGCATGCTAAACGCGTCGCGACGGTACTGACGGGCGGGTCGTCCTCGACGGGCCGTGACAAGGGGGTCGTGTTGTCCTACTAGACCGATGAGGTTGCCACCAGCGCCTTCAACGTCCGCGACGGTCCTGACGGACTGCGACAGGGGGTCGCGTTGCTCTCCTTCGAGGAGGCTGCCACTAGTGCTCTTCTTCCTCCTCGTGGCCGACCACGTTAACGGCGAGTGGAAAATGACTTGAGAAGGAATGATGGCGACCTGACGGAGGGTGGCGGAGACGAGCAAGGTCACGGTGCTGATGAGGGAGCCAAGGAGGCTGTTGGTGTTGGAGATTGAGTCCCTGCATGTGTCTTGGTTGCTGAGGACGGTGCTGAGGTAGGAGAGGATGTTAGACTTGTGGGTGTTGGGGGAGGAGGAAATCACCTTGGAGGAGACATCCAAACATTGAACACATTTTTAAAAACTACTCACTTGCGGAGGACAAAAACCTATGTATCCAAACATATTTTGAAAAATAATACATATTGAACACACTATGCCATGATTTTTTTTTAGTCTATATTACAACATGTTAAAAGTGACACTTTCATAGTTTTGAAGAGTTACAAGCATCCAAACCAAATCGTAACTATATCAC
This sequence comes from Iris pallida, assembly GCA_029216955.1. Lineage (NCBI taxonomy): Eukaryota > Viridiplantae > Streptophyta > Magnoliopsida > Asparagales > Iridaceae > Iris > Iris pallida. The sequence goes on from JANAVB010034617.1 coordinate 20,895,286, forward strand.
CACCATCCCCTTTCCCAAAACCCTAGTCTTTAGGCGCGGAGTTCCCTATTTCAAAACCCTAAATTTTCTCGGTCACTCCAGCAATGCCGACCTTTCCTCAACCCGGTTCAGTAACGATCTGCGAAATCAATCGCGATTTCAGTAAGCATTCCCTCCTCCTCCTATTCCTCCTCCTCTTCTTCTTCTTCCATTCAATCATTGATCGACTCTCTTTTATTCTTCTACTTTGCAGTAACTGCAGAAACCCTAACCGACGATCGAGCGAAAGAGACCTACGGAAAAGTCCTCGTAAGCCCCTTTCTTCAATTTCTTGACCTAATTCCTAATTGTTCTGCTGTTGATGGGTTGGAGTTGGGTGGAATTTCAGGGAACCGTGTTCACTCCGATTCCGTTCCAGAAGGACCATCTGCTTCCGGACTTGGACGCGGAGCCCGCCGCTCCGGAGCAGGAGCAGAATGCCAGGGTTCCGAGGACGGGGTTTGTCGCCCTCAAGGAGATCTTGAGCGATTCCTTGAGGCGCGTCTTCTTTCCCAATGAAGTGAGTTTTGCTACTCTTCATCTGTATGTTAAAGTTGCAATTTTGGGGATATTCTAGTTATTTTGGGGATAGTCTAATTATTTCGTACCAAAAATGTGATAAGCGAAAGAGTCGAACGACTGGTTTGCATGTACAGGCTATATAGATAAAGCGGGATGTTTTTTGTGAAACTTGTTGATTCCAGTACCATTTTGCTACATGCTCATTGCGTATTTTTGCTAGACGTCTGTGCTGCACGCGAATACTTTGGTTTTACTGAAGCTTTAACAGCTATATTCAAATCCGTCGTCGCTTAGGTCACGAACCGCAAGCAAGACTATTTCGAAGCAAACAATTGCCTTTCCCCTACGAGATTAGACCTTCATGTTTCGAGTGCCTTCTTGGATAGTTATAGCGGCCATAGGCACAAGATGTACCTTGTGCACCGCCCCCCCCCCCCCCCCCCCCCCCCCCCCCCGGCACCCCAAAAAAAAAAAAAAAATTCCACTCGCGGGATCATGAGGTAAATCAAAAGCATCGTTTTCTAGCTGTTTTGCTTCAATCTTTTATTTACATCACATGTTCTACTAGAGTAAAAGGATCACATTTTTTTGCACTTCCTTCAAATAAGAGTTGTCCGTGTACGAAATTCTTTTGTTTCTTGGGTAAATCCTTAACCCTTCCTCCTCTTACTAATGTTACATAATATTCTTCTGAATGTTGGCCAATTCTAGGTATATAAGCGTTATTTCAAATCTAGAGGTGTTGTGGGCTAGCTTGTCTCTTTATGGCTTTGATGTTTTCTCTTTGGCTTATGCTTCTGGTAGTACTTTGACTTCTTCCTCTCCCGCTCCCACCTAGGCACCTACGTCTTCTTAGCGTCAAAAGGCTCCGTCAATAAGAGCTCTTGGTAGTCGTCGGCTTGTTATCCCCGACGTACCTTTTTATCTGTTTGTCATGTCTAGACAACTGCCAACTGTTATAGGAAGCAAGGTGTGTAGCTAGGCTAAAGAAGCTAGGAGTGGGTGAAGCTCCACTTCACCATCAAAGATTCCATGTGAAAAGGAAGCGGTGAAGCTCAGCGGAGTGGGTGTCATTGAGATGCTTATCCCTTTTGCTTATCGAAAGGGGCTATCCTATCTCAATTTACTCGGTTTGTATTAACCCTATGTTTATTATTATTATTTTCTTAATATTAATGCTCTATCATACTTCACCGGAGTGGGTGCTATTGAGATGCTTATCCTTTGGCTTATCGAAAGGAGCTCTCCTATCTCAATGTACTCGGTTTGTATTAACCCTAGGTTTATTATTATTTTTTCCTCAATATTAATGCTTTATCATACTGCCATTTATGATGTAGTTCATAGACCATACATATTGGAATTACGCCATCCTCCCCATCCTCCATAGTGAAATATCTGGAAAAGGGTATCCTTAAAGGAAAAACCCTTCCACACCTCTATCGAGTTAGTTGCATCGAAGTTTTCTTTGGGCATTTCATCAACAACTTCCATTTGGTGAATGGAAGTTGGCCTTAGGTGTAATAGGACTTCCAGTTTTTTGCCCGTGAGCGTAAATTGCGGTGCTGTTTGGCTTCAGAGGCCCACTTTCTCCTTCGTGATTGGAATTTGGACACCTCACTTCTCTCTCCTTTTCTTCGCTCCGGACAGGAGCGCTAATGGACTCAGGAAGGGATTAGACTGAGGTGTTGTTTGGCTTCAGAGAGGAACTCGTTCCTCTGTGACTGGAATTTGGGCGCCTCACTTCCTTCGTCTTTTCTCTGCTCTGGACATGAGTGCCAATGGACACGGGGAGGGAGTAGACGAAGCATGTTGATATATGTAAGCCACCACTTCTCTGAAAGCATGGTTTTTGCCTCCCTCTCTCCTCCCTCCTTGGAGCTCGTCCATTCGTTGGGCTGACTATTAACTTACTCCCTCCAGTCACCTCACATAATTTGAACTCCAAGCACATCGTCATTGTGAATGGATCCATTCGTTGGACTGACATTCTACATTTTCAAAATGGATCATGTTCTTCATCGTGAATAATCATAGTGCCATTCATCTAGCAAAAAACCCGTCATTCCACTCGAACTCCAAGCACATCGATGTTCGCTACTACTGGTGCTCCCATTTACCTGTTTGCAGGGGTGAAAGCTGCACCATCACTAGCGCTAGAGTCATTACCAACAGCTCCAAATCTTATAGATATGGATTGATAAGGCCTTGGATGAGTTCTTTGCCCCAGTGTTTAGCGAATAACAGAGCGAGAAGAGAGAGAGATCAAACATAAGGCTTGCTACCGGATTGCTCTCTTACATGATCGCCTGCCTATCGATCGAACCACTTGCTGCCGCCGCACTAGCATGTCAAGGCTTTACTTCCTTTTACCGCGAATGCTAATGTGACCTTTCTTTCATCGAGTTCCTTAGTCACAAGTATTATAGTTCTACAGGTTCTGAAAGAATCAATTCAAAATATTCATAAAAAGCTCAGGATAGGCCGACAGATTTCCTAAGCAACTCCTGTTTTTTTAAAAGCAGCACATGGCAACCAGCAGTTTTTAAGGATAAACAAACCAGCTTTTACCGGACTCATTTATGTGGTACCTTTTCAAAATAAAATAAAAAGAGAGCAGCAGGAGCAGGATTGATAAGCCATACCAAACCCGCCCAAATTGAACACGGTGACACGACAATGCAGAATTTTTGAGGTGTCCTAGTGTAGTTTGGGTGTCATTGCCATATATGACATGGGCACAACTAGCGTTTCGGATTATCCGTGCTTGTATATTTTGTGGCTCTCTCTCTCGCATTTTGATCTTAAAACCCTATTTCATATGTTCACATATGTGAGAATTATTTAGATTCTAAATTTCGAAGTGAAACCAAGGATGGTTGAAATCATTAGTATTTTTCTAGTGCATAAGGTGCATTTTCTTACCCACCCAGCCCTTGTACAGTTGAATTTGCAAGCAGAAGTTGATTCTCAAGGTGTGAGCTGGAACCCCAATAAGCATATTGTAGCATTTATATCCGGACCAAATCAGGTTACAATACGTGATTACGAGGATTCAGGTTGGTAATATATATCTTTTTTCTTCTAGTTGTAACCAGATGAGTAGAGCTAGGACTTTGAGTCTTTGACTCTTATTTTCGGCAAGGAACCCACCTTATTACTAGTCAAGTATTATTTGCCATAGCTATCTACACTGATATTGAAACTGGGCATCTTATTAACAGAAGGAAAAGATCCAGTCATATTGATGAGTGAAACCCAAAGAGACATAAAAGCACTTGAATGGAGGCCTAACAGCGGGAAGACTATCTCTGTTGCATCCAAGTAAGTATAGTGATCATGTTTTCTAAATTTGCATTGCATCAGTTCAAACAAGATCTTATGATCTTGTACTTACCATCATGTTTGGTGGAATTTCTTTCCCAGGGGTGGAATATGCATATGGTCTGCATCTTACCCTGGTAATGCTGCATCAGTGAGATCTGGAGTTACTTCATCACTTGGTACTGTTTCTAGAAGCTCTGGGGTTCGATGGGTCATGATAGATTTTCTTCAAAGCCCTAACGGTGAACAAATCAGTGCACTTAGTTGGAATCCAAATGGAAGATATCCGATCACCATAATATTTTACTTTTACCATTGTCTCACGTCATCTTTCTTTTCCTTGCTTTTAATATGTCAATTAGATGAGGGCAGAATTACCTCGATGCCCTTGTTTCAAAACTTCTATCGCAGTTCGATTTCGTAATACTAACCCCAAATGCTACTGGAAACTATTAAGATCGTTCTTATTGGTAGAGGTTTTTCCTTGACATTTCTCCACATACTTGGCATCTGCTTCCTATCAGAGCTCATCATTCACAATATGGGATATTGCTCAAGGTAATACTTTTATCATGTTTTTTGTTATATGTTGCTAATTAAATTTAATTGGATTTATTTTATTTTTCTGCTAAATATGTGCATCTCGACTTATCATGCTGTAATAGTTTGCTACCAAAGAATCGGCCATCAGTAATTGTCTTGTAGCTTAAAACACAAAGGACAGTACACTAAATCTTTCGACATATTGTTTATTTGTTAGGTGATGTGTTTGCTTCTTTGATGTGTCAGTGCCTTGTAAAGTCAAACTTTATGTCTATCCCCCCCACCCCACCCCACACACACACACCCCTGTAGCATCTTTTGAGGTATAGATGTTAGATAAGCTTCTTTCCTAGGCTATCAAACCTTTTGGTTTGAAGTAAGTGCAGTTGTATTTATTGAACAAATTTACTGCTCATGGCTATGGCAAGCAAAGGAAGAAACGGTTGATTTTTAAATGGTTCTCCACCCTAACCTATCCATTTAAGTAGGATAAACTCCAAAGTCAATATAGAAACAAACGTACAGTTAGTTCCTATCTCCAGCGGCCTAGGTGCTATTGAAAGAGGATTTGCTAGTTTCTCCTTTGTCAAGGGGTGTGTTTTAGTATCACATCTAGGAGGATTTATGTTCTCAAAATCTTGATATAAGTAACTTTAGAGGTTGAGGGGTTTCTTCACATCATCCTTTAGGTTTTTAATTTTTGGACTCCTCAAAGTCGCCAACCAGTCAACCTCACAACTTCAGTGTGTAAATTCTTGCAATTTCCTTGTTTCAAAGTCCAAATTCATTGGCATCATCAATTACTGTCAACTTCTAGAGCTAGAGAGTCTGTAACATCAGCTTCTTAATAGGCATATGGAACCATGTGCAATTGCACTTGAGGCCGCTAATCACGTTACAAGGATAACTTCACCATCATCAATTCATAATTTGAGGACGACATATCTTCTTTTTCTCCACTTTGTCCGTGGGACCTTGTTTTTCTCTAGCTGTGCACCTCCTTTGGCGAAGAAGCCATTGAAGATCAAATGAGTTGGCCCACCTTGAGAGCAGCCTCATATTCTTCGATCTGAAGGTCTTGAAGTAGCACAATTTAATTTTCAATGACATCATACTCTTATTTCTCTACTGACAAAGATGACTTTCAATCTTTTCAGCTCAGAAATGGTTTCCCGTTGGCGCACATAGACCATAGTTTTTGAATTATGTTCAATATAGTCATACTATGGCATTATGACTTACCAGGCTAACATGGAGTTAAGAATAAATACTTCTTCTTGCTCACTTTTGCCTTTGGTCCACACACTATCAGTCACTCTTTTGAATTTCTTGCGGCATTTATTATATTCAGTACCTCCAGCGTTGGAAACTACATCTCTAATGCTGCTTTGTATAGATATATTGGCTGATGGTACATTAGAAACTACATCTCAGAATACTGATATTGCTTTATGTGCATATCAATTGCATCACGTCTTGCTTCTGCTGCCCTTTTCTTCTCTAAACTTGACATACCTTCATCTCTCTAGGAAGTGCTGAGATGGTATCCAATTCCCTTTTCAATTGTGCATGTATTGGAATATACATGCAGCATATAGACTCCACGGGTGGATCCCACAGCAATGCTATTTTATTATGCACTGGAATTTTAGTTTTGTTTCCTAATCTAGAAGGTGAACCATTTTAATCTACACGTCGTTCATTGAACCCAACGTTGATTGGAGAAATAGGTTTAATGAGACTACAATATCAAGGAGGATGGAGACTCACTTATATTAATTTACTTTAACTTAACGTGATAGAAAATAAATAATGATTCTTGATTGTTAATAGCTGAATCCATTTGAGAAGCTTGAGTATGCAAAGTACTTCGATTGTGGATATTCTTATTCTTGAGTTGCTATTAACTTGCTTTTGTACTTTCATTCTCCGATCCGCAGGGAAAGGAACTCCTATTCGACGTGGATTAGGCGCCATATCAATGCTGAAGTGGTCACCATCTGGAGACTACTTTTTGACTGCAAAATTGTATGCAATATCTAATGCTGTTTCATCCACATTTCTAGAAGAAGATATACTAGAGTTTCATCTGGAATGATGAAAGTTTTTTTTTTTTTTTTTATATTGATTAGAGAGTTCTGGATGAATGGTAGTTATTTCTTCTTATTATTTCAGTGGTGGAACATTCTATCTGTGGGAGACAAATACATGGACCTCCGAGCAGTGGTCTTCAACAGGTGGATGTGTTACTGTAAGTGTTATACTGCAGGTCTGCTTTACAAATTTGTTTTTATTCCGCTGCATTGTTTATTTTTGCTTGTAGAAGTTATTTACAAAGACACTATGAAATGCATGACTTGAAACTTTAAATGGCTTGTTATTGTTGTCTAAAAAATGTCATGTTAATTATATCTACCGGAAACGATCATCTTTTTCAGTCAATGTATTAGATCATGCCTCCTTTTCTAATTACACTTTAATATATTTACGAAGTTCATTTGTTTTTAATTGACAGGGAGCAACTTGGGATCCAGAAGGACGTATGGTACTTCTTGGATTCTCAAAGTCTATGACATTAGGTTCAATCCACTTCTCATCAAGGTTTCCTTCATTAGGTACAAATGTTCTATCTATACTTGGACGATTTTGTTTTCTCCATAGAGTGACAACCTTTTGATACCAAAAGAAGTTGTAGACATTTCTTTTGCCTCCAGGCGGGTTTCAGTTCCAGGACCTCCCCTTTCCCTACCAAAGGCCTCAGCCATTTTGTTTCAAATACATTGTTTGGTTATATAATTGCATACAATATTACAGTTAGTTACTGTTATAAGATTTTTTTTTTTCATGAAGTAACCAGACAGTGAATTATGTACATGGGTTTCTACCTTTTTGTTTTGGCACAGTGAATTTTTCTGTACAATGTAAGTTTATTTTACGCTTTCTTGCATTCCCTATTATTTCTCTCATCCTCTCTCTCACCACCAATCACCCCATCCCACCCACCCACTCACCAAGATGGACAGTACAGTCGATTATTTGTCTACTGTCTCGTCACTTTTTTAATCTCTAAATTCATTCAATGTCGTCGCTTTGTAATTTAGTAGGGAGTAGAAAATTTTCTTAGAACGTTTTTAACATTTAATACCTGGAAGTGTTTAAATGGTCTATACGGAATTTTCTGGCAAAAGCATAACCGCTTCACATCACATATTTTTTCTGGTCTAACCGGGTCTTAAATTATTTGCTTGCCTATTTGACAAATAATTAATTCTTCAGCTTAAAGGGGCATCATTTAAAGGGTTTTTTCCCCATCCCCCGAAACCGACTTCTGTAGATAAGTGATATATGTTAAAGAGAAGTGTCATTTTACAAAGTAGCTGTATATATAGCTATAGTTTAATAGTTGATATATGAGATTTGTTAGTGTTACATAGGGCATGACCCCTAATAGAGCTGAATGGAAGAAAATGATTCAAACAGCCAACTCCAAAATTTGGGATGATGACTTTGTTGTTGTAGCTATCGCTTGTTGTGTGACCTAAGGTCTGATGTCTGGAATTTGTAAATCACCTAAGAATGAAACTACTGCTTTAAATCTGCATGTAGTATTTGTTCTACTCTATGTTGTACTGACACGAATATGGCATGACATGGTAAGGGCATGACAACACCTAATTTGGTGCGTCCTAGTATATTTTGGAGTATCCGGATTGTGTCCAAATATGTGTCTGACACGACATGGCTCACATTCTTTTGAGTGTTCATGCTTCCTAGGTTCCAGTAAACCTACCTTGTTCATGTAGAATACTATACTTTTAGAATTTCTTTTGAGGGCCACTTGACCTGATCATGTTCGTGTTAACCTTAGATGCACATCTACTACCGGTGGAGCTGCCAGAAATTGCTGCTTTGACGGGCAGGTAAGGCATACCAGCACAACTTATTCATATATCTAAATCTTTCTAGGGTTCTTCAATCTTTTTCTTTTTGTATTTACTAAAACTGTACAACTAAGTGATGTTTAGCATGTTGACGACTGTCATGTGTTTGAACTTACTGGAACAAGTTAGTGGCCTTCAATTTGACTAGCCTTCTGAAGTGCATTGGACATCCATTGCTCTCAAACACTGACTAGCCTTCTGAAGTGCAATATCCATTGCTCTCGAACACTGCAGCGAACTTGGTCCTTTGGATCATTCTTATGCTCACATGGCCACAGAAGAAAATATTTACATTCGTCCCATTTATAGGTAGAGCAAAGTTCCTAGTGTCAAATTGGACTTTCCGAGGTTACACTAGCTCGTCTACTTGGTTATGTATATTTAAGCTTTGATATGATGGATAGGACATTGCAACTGATACGAAAGATTATAATACAATCACTGTTGACTAGCTTTTAATAGATTTTCTCTGTATGTGAAGCTCTAGAGATTTCACTTTATCAGAAACCTTCTCCAGAAGATACCCTATATATCAGCTTGTACTAGGTGGACTAGGTAAAGATTTTCAATTTCAAGCAAATACCTGTTCCATCAAACCAGTTGCAGTAAATTCGTGGCATGTGAAGCTCATGCTGCCATGTGTCAAGTATGTAACTTGGAGCATGGTTCTCAGTGCGGCAGGGTTATACTAGTATGGCCCATCTTTCTTACTGGTAAACCTGGTATATAACCCGGTATATAACGGCTAAAAGCCTCATTGAAAATAAAGGTGGGCCCTATCTGGTATAATATGTTATACCTGACTGGTATAACAGCAGTGCCATAATTATTTGTGTTATGAATCCTATAAATAAAATACAGCAAAAAACTTTATCCCAAACTTCAAGGTCGATTGTTTGGATTTTCTTCTTCTTCCATTCAGCTCTGTACAAGGGCAATGACTTCTGTAACATCAGCGAAAATCATATTCTTCTTCAACCTCAATCCAAATTTGCTTAGGCCTACTACTTCTATCAGCTCCTTCAACTAATATCTTATTGCCTCCTAACAGGTGCACGTCCAAAACATCTAGGACAATTGAATCACATCCCGTCTTCATTTGGAGCCACCTCCAACTTTCTACGAAAACACTCATTTCTGATAGTTAATTAGCGACAAAATTGAACTCAAGAAAATGAGTATAGTTAGCATACTGATAGTTAATTAGTTGGTATTTAACCTTATTTTATATTAAAGGGCCTAATTAGTATTTAAACTATTAATTATTTAATTAATTTCTTACTGTTATGCCTGCCAGTGTACCAATCCGTAGTGGTTCTGGTGGAGACCTGTGCACCGCTTATACTGGTGAATTAAGAACATTGATTTGAGAATATATATTAGTTATTGATGACAGAGAATAAGAACTTAGATAAGTAGCAAAGAAGGTCCTCGAGCAGGATATAGCTTTATCGTTATTTACGTTCTAAGTTATGGTCTGCGTCTTGATAGCTCAAAATAAATCACATTTGTAACATTCATATTGAATCCTCTTGCGTCATTTGCTCTTGCTGTTTTTTTATTAGAATTCTCACGAGCGATAAAAAAGCATCACATTACGTTAAATCATTTAATTATTGCTCAGCCATGGGATCGAAAAAGTAGCTTGGGATGCTTCAGGAGAACGGCTGGCATTGTCTTACAAAGGCGGTGATGAGTTGTATAGCGGTCTGATTGCAGTATATGACATCAGAAGGGCTCCTCTTGTTTCATCATCACTAGTGTTAGTTTTTCTACCTTTAGTTGCCACCATTCTTTTTTTTTTGGTCTACGGATTCACTATTAATTTACAATAATTCTATTTACTTGTGCTTCTAATTTGTGCCTGGAGTTGACTGTTTTCGCACTTCATATATGCAGGGGTTTCATTAGAGGGCCTGGTGAAAAGCCGACACCGCTTGCATTTGCTTTCAATAACAAATTTAAACAAGGGCCCTTGCTATCTGTGGTAAGAGCAGTATTCCTCAAGTCCCTTATGTTGCCATTCGTAGAAGGATATCTTTGAATTAATAGTTTGGATCTTAATGCAGTGTTGGAGCAGTGGCTTTTGCTGTACATATCCCCTAATATTTAGATCGCATGTACTTCCTTGAGGTATTTCGTATCCATACTCAGGAATGGCTAATTGTGCCAATTGATTACCGTCTCTGGTGCTTTTGTTTGCACGAAATTTTGTTGGGTCTGAAAGGTCTTATGGCTTTGGTGGTTATATAGCTTATTAGCCTATAGGTTCAATGTGTCTAATGGTCTCCTTTTTGAAGAGTTGCTCTCTTAAACATCAAGGTACATGCTTTTGAGTACCTACGTTCAGTTGTCTTGAAAAGATCAGTTTCAGACCTTTCCTGTCAAGTGTTCGTAATGGTTGGAGCCATGTTGATCGCTATTGCATATGTAAATTATCGCATGCTCCAGTTACCTGAAATAACCTACTCCTTAAGAACACCAAACCTGCTACTGCTGCAATTACCTGAAATAACCTACTCTTTAAGAACACCCAACCTTTATCACAAACTTTTCGGGTTGGCTACATGAATCCATGGTCTCCACTAGGTTTACATTGCAAAACTCAGCATGACATCATTTTACATATTTGGAGTGGACTTTTTTTTTGGGTGCACTATTGAGGACTACGGTTCGACCCAATATAAGTGAGATCATTTGTCATGTTGTCTGCTGCAGAGGTCTCGGGAGGCATAATAGTGGAGGCAAGAGAGGTTGTACTATGAGAAAGAATAGATGGTATGATTGAGCCGGGAATGAGAGACTGCATCGGAACTCCATGAAGATCTTCTCTATGTACATTCAATCTAGTCCATCCTTCCAGTAGGGATCATTATGTATGCTCTCAAGTTGGATGTACACATGTTCAAGTTATAGCATTGCCAGGGGAAAATCAAATTAACATGTAAGATAATATATGGAACAACAGTTTCTCAGTTCCCGGCACTGCATTCTGCTGAGGCTGCTGCTACTGAGTGGTTTATTAACATTCTTGTTCTTGAAAGCTCAATCCATTTTCTGCATTCTTCCTGAGGCATACAGAGGAAAGGCTTGAATTGCTGGACAGTTTTCTGCATTGTACTTGATTTACACTGATTTGGAGTTTATTATTGACCATACATGTTACTGCAGTTCTATTGAGATCGAGTAACATTGCCATGATTTAGCTCACAATTACTGTATTTTTCGGTGTATGTTGATTTCGTGGAAGATATTTTTCCGCAGTAATTGAGAGTACCTGATCCGTAGATTCTTCAAGAAAAAAAAAGCAACATTTTACAGAGATATGGGACTGGGACTCCAGACTATTGTGTTATTGCTGTTCGGGGTAATGACCAAGAGTTAATGAAAGTCCGATCTAGTTTGTCTTTATTTCTTTGGATACAGAAACTTTGGAAAATTACTATCACAAGATAAGTTGTAAAAGTGTTAGGGAGCATCACACCATTTTAAACACCTAAACTCTTATTCTCTTCCTCTAACACAACTTCCTTTTCCTCTTGATACATTTTTCTCACATCATTTCAAATAAAATTGAACACACCAATTTTTAGGATTTTTATTTTTATTTTTTTTATTTTTAGATTTCAATTAATGTATGTTGGGGATTTCTATCTTTTGAACATTGTTATTGTTGGTTTCGAATCCTATTATATGGAATTGAAAGCTTTTGAGATTGTGACAGTAGGGTTGAGAATCATGACAATGACAGTCCTAACTGTAGGACTTCTGTCTTGGACTGCCAGAATAATTCTGGTAGTCCAAGACAAAAAATTGTTATAGCCATTAACATTTTTTGAAGGATAATTTGGGTATAAAAATGATCATATTTTTTATAGTGTGATAGCTCCTATCACTTTTTGGTGGTGACCCTAGTAATTTTCAAACTTTGTCCCAGTTATTATTTTAGTTTGATAAGGGGCTAATTAACGTTTAGACCATGGATTTTCTACCAACTTAGAGTTTAAGTTATGACATGTCCAATTGCAAAGTTTGGATCCTGAATTTTTATTTTTGGTTTTCCCTTTTTCATTATACCCTCCTTTCCAGCCTGTGTTGGGTCACCACTTTGGTCAATTTATTTTTCCTTTTTCTTATTTTAAAAAAATGAATATTATTTTAGTAAAGTAAATAAATCCACGTGTGTATCTATCCTCTTTGCTCCTGCGTGCAAATAAGAGAGAAATGATAAGTGCACTACAAATATTGAAGTACCATCCAATTTTAGCAGTTATGTGCATATTCATGACTTCCAAAATTTTGACAATTTTGATTTTATATAGAATGTCAAAATTTTGGAAATCCTGAATATGCACAAGACTGAATTTTTTTGACAATCCTTTTTTTTTCTTTTCCGGTTGAATAGGTACATGAGTGTCAAAATTTTGACAGTCGTTGGACAATAAAAAATTATGGTAATTTCTAAAGGCACTCCACATTTTACTCCAGGACAGCTCAGTCTTAGGACCGTTGGCAGTCCTAACATAAAGTAGGACTGCCAACAAAATTGGCAGTCCTAAAGAATTTGAATATTAAGATAGAATGTGAACGAAGTTGGCATTCCTCCTTAATGTTAAGACTGCCAACTTTGTTGGCAGTCTCAATGGACTGTCATAGAGTAAAATGTGGAGTGTAAGTTGGCAGTCTCTTCCTACGATGGCACCCAAACGCTCCTCTCAATCAAGGTAAGAACTCTAATACTCTCTCTCTTTCTTACTAAAACTCTAATACTTAATACTTGTCATTTTTTCTTCTTCCAAAACCCTAATAATTTAGTTCGAAAAACCCAAGTATACATTGTAATGGAATGATAGTTAAGATCACGGACAGTCGTTCTAGATGATCACGAATTTGTTACGTACATCTTGCCAATTTCAAGAGTTTAGAAAATCTCGAGTCGACTAGGACTGCCATGTTTCTCGCAGTCATAAATACTGAAAGGACTACCTGAAACTGTGGCAGTCCATTTGTACATCAAGTATAACACAGGACTGTCGCACATTATGGCAGTCCTTTTGTAACGCCCCAGTCCCAAAATACGTAGGACTAGGTACATCGACATGCTAGCTCTATACATACGAAGTACACTCCAATATATGGAAACCTTGTATGTATACATAAGCTGTAAAATGCAGTATAACCATAATAACTAAATCTCATCCACTAGATAAATAAATGATATAAAAGCAATTTTGAATTTGTCATGTATACAATCGTTGGGCGAAGACAAAGTCCACTACCAACTATCTCAAATAAAATGTACAAGAAGTGATCGATAAAATAACGAGGTGAACCAAGCGCAATCGTCTTCGAAGAATGGAGAAGATCACGACATTGGCTAGAACACCTGCAAAATCACAGAAGCACACACGTGGAGAGATAACCAGGTCCTCAGAGGGACGTAACAAGATACAATAAACATGCCATATAAATACTGAATATAAAATATGCCACAATCAAGGAAAGTGACAAGACAACAATAAGGTAATCTAACCATACTAAAGTGAACATGCAGTTAAGAATAAACCTTTCGTCGCATGAGCCCTCGCTGTAAATAGGATCTGGTATAGTCCCCACTTGGGCACCAGTGACCTAAGCGCATGACGTTCAAAAACGACAGTGGCCAACCTGAGAGGCTCATACCCGTATCTCCAGCGGAGCTTCCGGGTTACAAGGGAAGTGCAATCGAAGCCCATACAACAAGAAAATGTTCTTCCCATCCAATGTACCTATCATGTCGCATCCACGACCATGTACCTCTACTAACTGCTAAGTCTCCTAACACGCCTTTATTAGCAGTTAGCCCTAACGCATGCACATGGGAGATCAGCCCACACGCAAGAATCTCTACATGCTACTCATCTCACACATCCTCGTGGTACAACTGTGTCAAGGTATATGCAATACACTACAACGGTAGTCCCTTAACTAGGTCCATATGCAATCAAAGGATAAATAACAAAGTACATCTAATATCACTGAGCAGGTAGTAAATCAAGAACTGGAAATAAATGAACAGTGATATGTAATAAAATACAAACTAAAAATAAACAGTATAATGACAAGGTATCTTGCCTGAGGTTATGCGCAAAAGAGAATAATCCAGTAGCTCGAACCGGCAAAATAACAAAGCAAGAAAAGCCAAATCCCGCAGATGACTCCGAATGCTGCAACAAACATCACGAACGAGTTTGGAATATAATATATCCTAGGAAACAGCTGTCCAAAAGTTAAATTCTGGAACAGGAGAAAATCGTAACTTTGGGTCAAAATGATGTCCACCGTTGGACCCGCTTTATATCGAAACGCGTGCCAGAACCTACGGTCTATAAAGTCGTCAAACTACACGTCTACAGATTTATTTTGATGAGACGAATCCAACGGTATGTCCAATTTTGGATTCCGGTGGGCCGTGCACAAAATCGCCCGTTAAGTGGGATTGTGAGCCCGCCAAAATAGCGTCCCGATCAACGGTCTCAGAATCGGAACAAACTTGACTCACAGGACCAGAAAAATATTTTGAGTCCAATGGCGCAAGTTTCATCGCGATATGATGAGAGTGCACAAAGTTGTGACTTAATTTTCAAAAGGTCGGTACGGGGGTATCTCGACGGATACACACTGATTTCGTCGCACATATGCAACGAAATCGGGTTCCGTCAGTTCCCACATGTCGACAACATCCATACGCGCCTTTCGATGCGTATAGTGCGGTCGGGGCGCACGTCGTATCGGGTGTTTTTCTACTATTTTGAAAACAGAATTTACGATTTTCGTAAAACTTTAACAACGTGTAACTTTCTACATACTAGATGAAAAGTGAATCCAAAAGGTGCGTTACAATCTTGGTTATGTTGTCTTTGATTGCCTTCATTTAGTTTTTACGAAAGTCTAATGGACAGCGAGAAAAGTGGCCGACAAGTTGATGTTTCAAAACAGTTTTTAATAATTCAAAATTCTGATTTTTCCCTAACTTTATCTCGGTTTTTCGAGTCAGATAGATGGTTAGATCGAAATCCATCTGAAGGGTCTTGAAGAGGGTCATGGGGGCTACGCGTAGAAATTCGTAGATCGAAAAATGATCGAACGAGATGGGAGAAAACTAGGAGAGAAGGTGAATACCTCGCTGTTCCGTTACTGCTGCTGTTGTCGATGGTTCCTTTGTCTTCTTTGCGAGCACGGCTTCGCTGTGGTGCGTCTGAGCCTTGCCGTGGAGTGGAGAGGAGGAAGGAGGAGAGGAAGGATTCAGATTAGGGTTTGGGTTTACTTTTGTGCCAAATGAATATATATATATATATATATATATATATATATATATATATATATATATATATATATATATATATATATATATAAGGGTCGAGGGGGTTCGGTCTAGTGTTTCGTTGACAAAGGGTTCGGCCCCTTTTGTAGTAGCTGCTACTACTGCTACTTATGATTCTAAGGGTCCCCTCTTACATTAGGCGCAGCTTAATAGTCGCTGCTCAATTCTTGTGGTGGTGGTCGGCTGGTGGTGGGGCCGACCACACCACTTAATATTTTTTTTTCTTTTCTTTATAATCAATCATCTTATATATATATATATATATATATATATATATATATATATATATACTCCAAAAATCGATTTAAAATCCAAATACCATTTAAAGTCAACTATCCAATTATTTATTATATTTGAACATATCTACATATATATATAAATTCAATCCTTAATAAATCAACTCAACATAATAATAATATTTAAATAGAAAAACATGTTTATTAAATCTCCACCAATTTGAAATAAAAGTTTAATATTATCTAACTATATATATAATGCATCTAAAATATATTTTTACATATATACACAAATTTAAATTACCATAAAAGGCAACGCTAATAATATCACATAATATCAAATAATATCAACAATAATAAAATGTCTATTTAATTTTCACAAAATAACTTTAGTAATAATAAAATAATAAAAATTGTCCCAACGTGTGAACTTTACCACACACCCTCATTTGGGCCCAGAAAAATGTACCATTTTTGCAACACATTATAAAATAATAAAACCATAAATTGTATAAATTCATTTTTAAGTCTAATAAAATAATAAAAATAATTTAAAAAATAGGGGTTTTATATCCTACCAAACTTACAAGAATTTCGTCCTCGAAATTTAGGATTAATAGGGTAGATGGGATTGAGAGATAGAAAGAGTTCGTCAATACCAAAATACAATTAAATTTTTGGAGGAGGCGATAAAACGGCGTTCAACACCACCATGCAATAGAAAATTGTGGAGTCGACATATACAAAAATATATCATGGTTATGGAATTCAAATAAGGATTGCCAGTGAAGGTAGCAAAATTTTGATAATCCAAATTGGAGAGTAATAAGGAATTGAGTAGATCAAAGAGAATAATTAGACGTTTGGGAGATGTGGTTCCTAGAGAGAGACTGGAGACTAATCGCCTCGATTGAGAGTTTGATTTAAGTGAATGATTAGAATCATTCTCGAGTGCTCAAGAACAATTGGAAGGACACGATAATACTTCTAGAGTTGAAGATTAATGAGGGGTAGTTAAAGACGAGGATTCAGCCGCATGAGTCGGTCGGTGGCTATCTACATTTGTGTATAATAAACCGATTGAGCAACCAAAGATGATACCTTGAGTCTATCTAGCAAGTACAATGCTTTGTCTTTCCAAAATAAGTGAAAGACAAGAACAACAAAGGTTTCAAAGACGGTGTTATATATTGAGTACGAATTGCGGGATTCATAGGCGGCAAAAATAATTCAAAAGAGAATTGTCAAGGCTGTCGCGGATGAGACTCTAAGGCAAGTTTACTATGTCTTCATCAACGTAGAATAATGTGTGATATGCGAACCAAAGTGCAATAGGTTGATCAGACCATCATGCACCGGTCCTGATTAGACAATATGTTAGTGGATGCACCCAATAAAATATGTCATGATCAAGCTTGATAACGAAATAAGCTTGCAAAACTGAAGCTACATTAGCAGCACGAGATAGTCAAAATATGAGCAAGGGAGGTACTGATGAAGGAAATTAAATAGTCCAGGATCTTTTAAAATCTAATTTCCGCCTGAAGTTTGGGCCTGTGCAGTTGTCCTAGTATTTCTTTATCTATGGCTTGGTAGACTAGATATGGTAGGGTCCTCTGAATTTAGTCTAAGCAAACTTATCAACATGGGTCACAAGGGCAAAGGCTTTGTTGGGCCGTGAGGTATTCTACCCAACTTACAAGAATTAAACTAGTAGCGTGATGGGACCATGGGTCAAGCAACCAAGATAAAGTACAACGCTAAGCATTAAGGAATTTAAGTAGAACAAAATCACATATTGGGTTGAAAGAATTGAGTCGAGGTTGAATCCCTATCCGTGGTCGAAAAATATATCGGTATCATGGTAAAGATTTTAGTTTGGCCATTTTGACCATAAGGTCATATCAAGAAATAGAGTACAAGAAGATGGGCTTTGGTGGGACATGATATATCTACATGAAGGTGGGTTTGTCTAGGTCTTATATATGAAATTTGTTGGGAAAAAAAGTGTAGTGTTGTACTCCAAATATACAAGTCACGGTAGGGGACGCCAGAAGATCAAAATATAAAGTGGGAGTTCACGAGGTGATAATTAATGCACAAAATAAAGAAGATCAAGTTAAAGCATGAAATAAAATTAATTACAAAATAATTTAGGAACACAATTCCGGAAGAAGATAGTCTCCTAGATGAATACAGTTAAGAAACCATTAAATCATTATTCAAATTGCAAATGGGTTAGAAGGTCGCAATTAAAAGATCTAGAATTGAAGGAAGGACGACTAAGCCGAGGTGGAAATACAGTCACATAGCTGGGTAGATGACTAACAACAATTGTGTATATACTTACTATCATGGTCATGGATGATATGGCAATTAGTGTGGAATACTCAGTAGGATTATCTTGGGGTCTACCATTAAAATTTAACTCAAGTTTCCTCCAAAAAGTTTCAAAAATAAACCACCAAAATTTGTATTCACTCCAAGCCGTTCAAATTCATCATAAAAAAATTTAAATCACTCTCATAAATCTCAAAGCAAAATTTTATCACGTTACTACTAACCTTTTCCAAAATTAACGTTTAAATTCAACTATTTAACTCAAGAGTTCATAATTTACGAATCCATAAAAATTTCACAATCAATCAAATTTTTTTAACACTCTAAAATTTTCAAATAACTTATAATAAAACTCTTAGCATATTAAAAGCAATCTCAAAAATTTAGCTCAATGCTCTTATCAATTTTGACTTCTATTCATGCTAAGTTATTCTAACACAATCACAACTTTTAAATGGTAACTTCCTTTAATCAATTAAAATAACTTTCCATCACATCCTTCGAATTTCTCCAAAATTTTTAATATTAGCAATCACACATTAAACTAAATTTTCAAATAATCGTCAATTTTTTTTTCCAAAAATCTAAATAGATTTCTAAATCCTCAATCATAGGGGCACCATTTAAAATTAAAAAATTCTCAAAAATCTTTTTCATAACTTTTAAATATTTTAAACCAATATTCAACATCATTACTTCCACTTAAAATTTAAAATTTACTAAACACGAAAATTGTCACCCCCAGTTTTCAAATTAGGGATATTTTTGTCATTTTTCAAGTTATATAATTTTTAGAAATTTTTATTTATTTTATGTGATTTTTTGGGATTTATTTGGGTTGGTTTGGATTTTATTCAATTCAGACTCAAATTGGAGACCCGGGGTAGCCTGGACCCTAGTGGGACCCCCATATTAGCTGGGCTTGGCCCACATACCATCACAATTAGGTTAGAAATCATAAACCCAACTTCCATGGCTTAATTAGTCATTTTAGAGCTTAATTAGTTCATTAGAAGCAAACCGAACCAAACCGAAATAAACCGAACCCAACCTAAGTCTAATGGGTTTGGAGGGGGCTAATGGATCCTACCCAAACCCACTAACCCCCCCTTGGCCGGCCACATAGAGGAGAGCCCCCCCTTTCTTCCTCATTAAGCAAACTCTCTCTCTCTCTCTCTAATTCCTTCTTTCTTTCAAAGCTCTCTCTCTCTCTCTCCAAAGAAACCTACTTTAGGTATGAATTTAATTCTCCATTTATTCTCCTTTTCCATTTATTGCTTTCACAATAAGTGTAGAGAAGAGGATTCTCTACACTTTGCCCATAGAAAATGGTAGGTTTCCTAAAAATCTAGGTTAGAGGATTAATTAGGGGTTTTCTAATTAGAGTGGGATGTATATATATATATATATATATATATATATATATATATATATATATATATATATATATATATATATATATATATATATATTTTATATATATATATATATATATAAATGTGTGTGTGTGTATTTATATACATATATGTGTGTGTGTATGTATGTATCTATATATGTAGATATGAGGATGTTTGTGTGTCTATATATATATATATATATATATATATATATATATATATATATATATATATATATATATATATATATATATGAGAGGAGAGGAAGTGAGGAGAAGAAGAAGAAGAATAGAAGGCAGCAGCAGCAGCTGCTTGCAGCAGCAGCAGCAGCAGCAACATGTGCAGCAGCAGGAGCAGCAGCAAGCAGTGGCAAGTAGCAGCAGCCACAACAGCTGTTGTGGCTTAAAACCCCCTAGCCCTTTACCCCTTAAAACCCCCCTATATATATATATATATATATATATATATATATATATATATATATATATATATATATATATATATATATATAGAGGGAAATGAAGAGTAGAGTAGAAGAATAAGAAGAAGAAAATGAGAAGAAGAT
The DNA here is from genome assembly GCA_029216955.1 of Iris pallida. NCBI lineage: Eukaryota > Viridiplantae > Streptophyta > Magnoliopsida > Asparagales > Iridaceae > Iris > Iris pallida. Next base: position 20,915,535 of record JANAVB010034617.1, read on the forward strand.
TTGAAGAGGTAGGAGAAGGAGAATAGGAAGAGATTAGAAGAAAAGAATGAAGAGAAGAATAGAAGAAAGAATAGGAAGAAGAATTAGGAGAAAGTTAGATAAGAGGAAGAATGAGAAGAAGAAGAAGGATTAGAAGAGTTAAGAAGAGGAATTAGAATAGGAAATTAGAAGGAGAAGATAATAAGAATTAGAAGAAGGGTATTTGTATAGGAAGTGTAGGAAATCAATTTAGAAGAGTTGAGTTAGAGGAAGAAATCGAGCTCCGAGTATCGGATCGCGACGAAACTTGGCGTGGAGTTAGAATACGTGATTTAGATTTTGTGGGTAGGCTCCCGAGTGGAAATCGGAGTCGTAGGGTGCCGGTATCGCGCCGTATCAGTGCGTATCTTGAAATATTCAAGATTTTGGCAACGAGCCGTATCATGGACCGGATGTCCATGTTACCTAGGTATTTTGGTAGGTAATATATGTATAGGCTAGTATCATACTACCCTGGGGAGATCGGGTCAAAATATCAAGCGTAGGTAGGCTAACTAGATAATCGTCGAAGGTAGAATTTTACCCTTTTAAGGGTAAAAAAAGGTAATTGGCCTATGGCCAAGATATGAGTATCGAAGTCCAAGATGGACTTGGACATGGGTTGTAGAGGTTGGTAATGGATAGAAATAGCCGTCTAGACCTAGTGACCCAGGTTGACCACAGTTGATTTTTTAGACCAAAAGTCAACTATGGGTCAACACTTTGCCCAATTTAGTTCTAAATTCCATTAGACTTGTGCAGTTGACCCAAAAGTCAACTGTTAGTCACCAGTGACCTAGAGTTGACCTACGGTTGATCAGAGTTGACCAGAGTTGACCATGGTTGATCAGAGTTGACCGTTTGACCAAAAGTCAACTGTTGACTCAAATTGACGTAGATTAATTTCGTTTGACTTGCGTTGACCCAGTTTGACCCAGTTAGACCTAATATGACTTAGTTTGACCCCGCACAACCTAGTTTGATGTGCTTTGACCTAGAATGACTTAATATGGTCTAAATTGATTTGATTTTACTTCCTAAACATAGTGTTGATACGTCTTGTTCTCTATAGGTCCTCGAGATGCTGTATTTGCTCCGGTTGACGTACCATATCATATTTCAAGCGAGTACATTCTCTGACACTTTTCCAATTTATGATGATTGTTATAATTTATGTAATTAGTGTAGATATGCTTGTTCTCGACACATTGGTCACACAGATTGGTATTCATGGATCCTGACATGAGATGTTATTCCTCGTTATCTTGGTATATCTTATGCAAGCCCCTTGTAGTTCTTGTGCAGTATATGGACACCGATTCTCGAGGAGACTTGCTCCCTTCTCGTAGAATCCCGTGTCATAACGTGTCTTGCTTGGATTCACTCTACCAGTCGGGGGCGGGGAGTACTAGTGTAGATGTGTGACCATTATTCGCCTTGTTTATTCTTGTAGACCTTAAATGCTACCAATCCTACACTCCACGTAGGATTGGCTGATCAGTAGACCTTGTGTAGACCCAAGCCGGCCACATATTGTAGCTAGTACTCACACACCTAGAGATATGGTTCTTTATTCTCGTACATGCCATGATCAGTTTACTTGCCTTGTTCTAGCTCTAGATTTACAGTTTACCTTGCCATAATATTCACATGTACATTCCATGATTTTCTTGTATATACTATCTATTTACAGTCTTGTAGCTTTTATCATATCTTGTGAACTGCTGTTAGTAGATTGTACTCGTTCCATCCTGACAGGATATGTTGAAAATATTACATATGCAGATGAGGAAGACTACTGCACCTACTATGGTCCAGATGACGTAGTGGGTATAGAGTTGGAGACTTTGGTCCAGCAGGGCTTAGCTCCGCCTGATGAGACCCTACCTATTGCTTAGTTAGAGTAGGTCTTTTGTACTGGATATTGTCTCCAGCTACTTTTGAGACTGTTATTATTATGGACTGTATTAGAGACTTGGACTTGTATATATTCTTGTGTTGGACTTGACAGGTTATTATTTTATTATCGTCTTGTTGTCTTTATCTTTCAGTCTTTACTTTGTTATCTTAGAGTCGTGATTGAGTACTCATATATATATATATATTCATTGCTTGTCCTCCGTTCGGAGTTGACCATATTCTCGACAGGTTTTTGTTATATATATAAACTGTTTAGAGCAGAAAAATCTACAGCGTTCCACGCCGATTTTTCGGTGAGGGCTGGGCGTTGTCGCGTCACGTGCCCTTTTAGCGAGTGCGGGTCGTGACAAAAATCGCAAGTTATACAACTCAAATTTAAATAATTCCTATGGCCTTTTTTAAAAGCTCAGATCATTTTCAAACCAAATTTATAACTGTTCATGGGTTTATAACTATAATACAATAAATCATAAACATCAAAACTCGAAAAACAAATAAATTTTATATTTGTTCAAAAGATGTATATCTATCACCAAAACTCATAAATATCACAACTCGAAAAGCAAATCGATTTTTACACTTGTGCAAAGATGTATAACTATAACCCAATAAATCATAAATATCAAATCTCAAAAAGCCAATCAATGGTATAAAGATTCTAGCTATTTTTTTTTCTCCTTCCTGCAGTATCAATCCTATGGTGTCTACTATTTAGAAATCTCAAGATTAAAACCTTCCTTGGTAGTATCCTACTTTACAAAAATCATTAAGTCACAAAAAAAAAAAAACTTTTTTTTATAACTAAATTAGAGTCTTGAATGTATTCCAATTGCCAATATAACCATTCTAGCCATGTGTTTGACCTATGAGCATATACTAGTGTAGTCATCTTCCTAGTTGACACTAAGCACGAAAATAAGAATCGACGGTAGAAAGGAATCAAGCAAGATGCAATTCAAGGAGGTCGATCGAGAGTTCGAAGTGTGAAGCCAAGGGAAGAGGTCAAGCTGTATGGATGAGATTTCTAGATTCTAATCCTATGTTGCAGGCTTACATCGGTACAGTAACGTAATCGAAGTGACAAACTCGACCTGCATGGACCACCACAAAAACATGTAACGCCCCTGTCCCAAAATACGTAGGACTAGGTACATCGACATGCCAGCTGTATACATACGAAGTACACTCTAATATATTGAAACCTTGTATCTATACATAAGCTGTAAAATACAGTAGAACCATAATAACTAAATCTCATCCACTAGATAAATAAATGATATAAAAGCAACTTTGAATTTGTCATGTATACAATTGTTGGGCGGAGACAAAGTCCACTACCAACTATCTCAAATAAAATGTACAAGAAGTGATCGATAAAATAACGAGGCGAACCAAGCGCAATCGTATTCGAAGAATGGAGAAGATCACGACCTTGGCTAGAACACCTGTAAAATCATAGAAGCACACACCTGGAGAGATAACCAGGTCCTCAGAGGGACGTAACAAGATACAATAAATATGCCATATAAATACTGAATATAAAATATGCCACAATCAAGGAAAGTGACAAGACAACAATAAGGTAATCTAACCATACTAAAGTGAACATGCAGTTAAGAACAAACCTTTTGTCGCATGAGCCATGGCTGTAAATAGGATCTGGTATAGTCCCCACTTGGACACCAGTGACCTAAGCGGATGACGTTCAAAAACGACAGTGGCCAACCTGAGAGGCTCATACCCGTATCTACAACGGAGCTTCCGGGTTACAAGGGAAGTACAATCGAAGCCCATACGATAAGGAAATGTTCTTCCCATCCAATGTACCTATCATGTCGCATCCACGACCATGTACCTCTATTAACTGCTAAGTCTCCTAACACGCCTTTATTAGCAGTTAGCCCTAACGCATGCACATGGGAGATCAGCCCACACGCAGAACCTCTACATTTTACTCATCTCACACATCCTCGTGGTACAACTGTGTCAAGGTATATGCAATACACTACAGCGGTAGTCCCTTAACTCTAGGTCCATATGCAATCAAAGGATAAATAACAAAGTACATCTAATATCACTGAGCAGACAGTAAATCAAGAACTGGAAATAAATGAATAGTGATATGTAATAAAATACAAACTAAAAATAAACAGTATAATGGCAAGGTATCTTGCCCGAGGTTATGTGCAAAAGGGAATAATCCAGTAGCTCGAACCGACAAAATAATAAAGCAAGAAAAGCCAAATCCCGCAGATGACTCCGGACGCTGCAACAAACATCACGAACGAGTTTGGAATATAAGATATACCTAGGAAACGCCTGTCCAAAAGTTAAATTCTGGAACATGGGCAAAATCGTAATTTCGGGTCAAAATGATGTCCACCGTTGGACCTGCTTTGTACCGAAATGCATGCCAGAACCTACGGTCTCTAAAGTCGTCAAACTACACGTCTACAGATTTATTTTGATGAGACGAACCCAACGGTATGTCCAATTTTGGATTCTGGTGGGCCGTGTACAAAATCGTCCGTTAAGTAAGATTGTGGGCCCGCCAAAATAGCGTTCCGATCAACGGTATCAGAATCGGACCAAACTTGACTCACAGAACCAGAAAAATATTTCGAGTCCAATGACGCAAGTTTCATCGTGATATGATGAATGTGCACAAAGTTGTGACTTAATTTGCAAAAGGTCGATACGGGGGTATCTCGACGGATACGCACTGATTTCGTCGCACACATGCAACAAAATCGGATTCCGTCAGTTCCCACACGTCGACAACATCCATACGCGCCTTTCGATGCATATAGTGCGTGACTACGTCGCCCGGTTTGTCGGGACGCACGTCGTATCGGGTGCTTTTCCACTCTTTGAAAACAGAATTTACAATTTTTGTGAAACTTTAACAACGTGTAACTTTCTACATACTAGATGAAAAGTGAATCCAAAAGGTGCGTTACAATCTCGGTTATGTTGTCTTTGGTTGCCTTCAATTAGTTTTTACGAAAGTTTAATGGACAGCGAGAAAAGTGGCCGACAAGTTGATGTTTCAAAACAGTTTTTAATAATTCAAAATTCTGATTTTCCCTAACTTTATCTCGATTTTCCGAGTCAGATAGATGGTTAGATCGAAATCCATCTGAAGGGTCTTGAAGAGGGTCATAGGGGCTACGCGTAGAAATTCGTAGATCGAAAAATGATCGAACAAGATGGGAGAAAACTAGGAGAGAAGGTGAGTACCTCGCTATTCCGTTACTGCTGCTGTTGTCGATGGTTCCTTTGTCTTCTTCGCGAGCACGGCTTCGCTGTGGTGCGTCCGAGCCTTGCCGTGAAGTGGAGAGGAGGAAGGAGGAGAGGAAGGATTCAGATTAGGGTTTGGGTTTACTTTTGTGCCAAATGAATATATATATATATATATATATATATATATATATATATATATATATATTTTTTTTTTTTTTTTTTTTTTTTTTTTTTTTTTTTTTTTTTTTTTTATATATAAGGGTCGAGGGAGTTCGGTCTAGTGTTTCGTTGACAAAGGGTTCAACCCCTTTTGTAGTAGCTGCTACTGCTACTTATGATTCTAAGGGTCCCCTCCCCCCTCTTACATTAGGCGCAGCTTAATAGCCACTGCTCAATTCTTGTGGTGGTGGTCGGCTGGTGGTGGGGCCGACCACACCACTTAATATTTTTCTTCTTCTTTTCTTTATAATCAGTCATCTTATATATATATATACTCCAAAAATCGGTTTAAAATCCAAATACCATTTAAAGTCAACTATCCAATTATTTATTATATTTGAACATATCTACATATATATAAATTCAATCCTTAATAAATCAACTCAACATAATAATAATATTTAAATAGAAAAACATGTTTATTAAATCTCCACCAATTTGAAGTAAAAGTTTAATATTATCTAACTATATATATAATGCATCTAAAATATATTTTTACATATATACACAAATTTAAATTACCATAAAAGGCAACGATAATAATATCACATAATATCAAATAATATCAACAATAATAAAATGTCTATTTAATTTTCACAAAATAACTTTAGTAATAATAAAATAATAAAAATTGTCCCAACGTGTGAACTTTACCACACACCCTCATTTGGGCCCAGAAAAATGTACCATTTTGTAACACATTTTAAAATAATAAAACCATAAATTGTATAAATTCATTTTTAAGTCTAATAAAATAATGAAAATAATTTTAAAAAATAGGGGTTTTACACCTTTATACATTTAGGACTGCCACAAAGTGCGGCAGTCCTATGTTATACTTGCTGTACAAGTGGACTGCCACAGTTTCAGGCAGTCCTATCAGTATATAGGACTACTAGAAACGTGGGCAGTCCTGCATTGCACTTTGTGTTTGTTGTTTACTAAGTGTTCTTCGATTGATATTAAATATTCGTAGTCACGAGCCGAATCCGAAAGCGAAGGACGTTGACGCCGAGCCTAAAAGAAAATGTCCTACCGTATCGAAGCGGAAGGCACGTGAAGCTGAGCGGATTTCGCGAGAAACCATTAACGATAAGAGAACCGGAGGCACCCACTCAGACTAGAACACGTGGAACCAAACGCGTTGCAAGTAAATCGAAGCAACAGAAGACTCGCCTTGATTCTTCCTCCTCCTCTGATGATGTGCCCATTGTTCAAAAAGGAGGTGACGATGGTTCCGGACATTCTCATGAGAAGGCTGCTTCTGATAGTACCGATCGGGAAGTGAGCCCAATCGGTTGCTCTCTATTGAAGTCGATCCCTAACCACATTTCTTACCAAATTTGGAAGGATCCGGCAAGTTTATTACCTTAAATGTAAATTGACTTTTGAAAATAGTAGTTATATTTTATATTTATACATTCTTTATCTTGGTTAATTTTCAGAAAAGCTCGCGTCTTTTGCGGGTCATTAACCACGCGAATATGTGCAGTACATGAGAATTTGATAGTTTGAAAGAAGGTGTGAAGGGCAAAATCATCCCCACTGGGTTGCAACATATTGCGAAACACTCATATAAGATCTTGGACCACGCACTGATTTCTGCATTTGTTGAGCGGTCGCATTTAGAAACAAACAATTTCTATTTCTCATCCGGGGAGTTGACGATAATCCTCGATGACGTCCACCACATTTTGGGACTTAGAGTTGATGGTCATCCAATAATAATGAATTATTCTACGGACGACTTTGACATGTATGATGAGATGGTGGAATTGGTCACCAATTCTCTCGGTATTGAGGCAGAGAATTTTGTCAGTCTCCCCGAGTTTAAGAAGTTGTACGGAGCTCCTTTGAGTTTTCTGAGGAATACACGCATTGATGATGATAATGACGATGAAGACGACGACGACGACGACGTCGATGTAGTGGCCCGGGCATACTGTATTTCATCTTGGGAGCCGTCTGCATACCGGACAAGTTCGGAACCTCGATTCACGCCAAATATGTAAACAATTTTGTAAACTTAGGCACTGTGGATCAAATATCCTTTGGAAGCGGTATACTAGCTTATCTCTACCGCGAACTTGGGACTGCATCTCGAGTCGGATCGAAGACTATAGCTGGTTGTCAAACTCTACTCCATGTAAGTCAATTAAATCGTACTTTGTTTATAGGTTATATAAAATTATGTCGATTAATATGTATTTATTCTACATTTCATGTACATGCATAGATATACGAACATTTCCGACGCTAAAGAGGGATACTCTTAACAAAGACTACGATGAGAAGCTACCTAGAATGTGTAAGTGGAATCCGGTTAAGATAGATAACAGATATCCGCATACAAAGGCGACATTCGCTGAGAATATATTACTCAAGTCAATGGAAACAGGAGATGGTATGCCCTACATTAAATTTTCAAAGAAATTGCCAATCTCAATTACAAAAACAAATACAATATAAACAAGTTCAGGACTGTCAAGGAAATTGGCATTCCTTCAGATACATGGGACTTCCATAAAACGTGGCAGTACAGAGGATGAACTTCTATACAACATGACTGCCAGACAATCTGGTAGTCCTTTGTGTTTTAAGGACTGCCAGAAAATCTGGCAGTCCTGTTTCACAGTAATTCTACACAAAGACTGTCGCGTACTGTGGCAGTCCTAGTTGCTTCTTGGACTGCCATGTTTTGTGGCAGTCCACTTTTACAGAACGTTTGCTTCGGGACTGCCACAATATGTGGCAGTCCTAGTGCGAAGTCTTGGGAAGAAGCCTTTGTGTCGACTACGTATTTGGTCGGTCGAAAATTTACCGAGAGTTCTTCGGATGTATTGTCGTGTTCTTCGGAAGGTCCGGGCTGCTCGATTGATAGACGTGATGATCCACTTTCTTTCATAATTTCTACATTGGGACAAAATATAAGATTATTTCGAGAGAACCAATTATTTAACAAAATTTGTCGTTTAGCTGACGTAATTGTACCGAATATACTAAGAATCTTCCTTGGAGAATTTTCTAGGGTTTGGAGAAATGTGGGGTTGAGGAAAAAGTTGGGACCACAAGTAGAAATAACTAGGGTTTGGAAAAAGGGGGAGAGAGAATGGGGATTGCGGAAGAAGACCTCAAAATTATAAGAGCTATCTTTTATACCTAGCAGTTGGATAGCCCTGAATAAATTTTTCAGTGACAAACTTGTAAGTAATTGAAAGTTAAGACCTGACTTGTCCTGATCAAGTTTTGATGTGCCGTTATAAAAAAATCTATTTTTGTAGTGTCCTTTTCCTTTTAGCTGCTGAAAGAAAGGGATGAGGGAAGGATAACAAAGAAGAGGAGGGCCTTATCCAGTAGTATAGCAGGCAAACAATATTCTTGTGCAGAGCAGTAGAGAGAGTGCATGGGAGTGTAGTGTGATGATGGCTCTCCTTCTTCCCTCTCTCTCCTTTCTCTCCTCCTCTTCTCCTTCTACTCTGTCCATCCCCATTGCTGCTGCTTCTCCCTGTAAGTATCTACCCCCCCCCCTCGTTGTGCTCTAGTTCTTGTTCTGTGGATTGTTGTTATTGTTACAATTGCACTCTCTCTCTCTCTCTCTCTCTCTCTCTCTCTCTCTCTCCTCACAGTTAATCACACGGCTTCTCGTTGGTTCTGCTTCGGAAAGAGGATCTATACTCTGCTTCTCCATGTGGGTTTTTGTTTGTACGTTGCGTCTCCCTCGACCGACCATTCGGTCTGGCATTTTGACAAACACCTGGACTAGATGGGCACCCTGTAGCTTTACACCCCCCCACAACTTTCACTTGGTTATGTTTATTATTTTGTGGTTCTCAATTCATAATAGATCTTTGAGATGGCTAGCTAGGCAACATGGCAGAACATCATAAATGGGAATGTCCGAGCTTTGGTTCAGTGGCGTTGGGATTAGGCAACTCTGGACACCAACCGAGCGCGGCGACGAACACCAACAGTCTTATCCCTCTCTTTGTCTAGGCCTCGTTTGGTTCACGGAATCATCGGGTTGGGATAGAAAAGTGATTACTTTCCTATGTTTGGGTGCCAAAGAAATTGAGGAGGAAAGGAAAGTGATTCCCAATGGAAGGAAGATTAGGAGGGATTCCATCTATCCAAGCAAGGACGATGAGAATTGTAATTTTCCAAAGGAAATGAAATGCCAAGGAATTGATTTCCTTTCCCTTCCATTCTGCGTACCAAACGAGGGAAAGGAAAGTGATTTTGGTTGTCTAGTTCTAGAAAAAAGTTGTTGCCATATGAATGACAAAATTTATTTAAAAATCACTCTCCAATGCAGTTGTTAAGTGAATTGTGAAGCTTACGTGGCAAAAGTTATAGAAGACATTGTGAAGTTGGTTGTCTAGTTCTAGACAATGTCTTCACCTCCGTGTCATCAATTACGAATAAAAAATATTTAGAAAAATGTAAGCATCTCAATACTTTTGCATTGGAGAAGACTTTTCTACTTGTCTCCTGTGAATATAGTCTTGCCACTTTGGAAAGACATCGTCTTGTGCCTCATGTCACATAGGAACCCACAACACATTACAAGACAATAGGGTTGGTTATGCTCTAGGTCCTGGTTTGGTTAGTATTGCTGCATGCTTTCAAACTGCTGCCCCGAAAAATGAACTTAGCTTTATCAGAAAGAGAAGCGCAAAGTTGTTCTTACAAAACAACTCTTGCTGCTGCCAGAAGCAGGCGAAACCGAGGGCGTGATGTCAGGTGGACATCCGGTCATAGAACTTGTTTGATTTATATTTTTCCTCCATACTCGACTTCGATGATGATGATGCATTCATGCTATAGACTGTAGTTGATAATTTCATCAATATGTGCATCTTACCACTTCTCTGTCTCCTTTGCTGCATATTTTCCTACTCTACATGTTTGTGACGTTTCTGCAATGAGTCTCACCCATCTATACTCTCAACATCTCCTTGATGCCATATTTTGAATTTCAGACAGGGGCTATCTAACTTCCATTTGTTGGGTCAATTCTCAGGTAGGAAGATACTGCAGAGAAGCCTAATTTTGCGACGAGGCTCCTTTCATGGAGTTAGGATTCCCACTCCTGCTCACACATTTGGGGGGAAAAGGTCGATGGTTGTCCGAGCTTCTGCAGAGATCGACGGGAGTGAACCTGACCCTCTGCCGCCGTCACAAGCTCCCGAAGGGGAGGCTGTCGTGTCGGTTGAGAACCTTCCTCTGGAATCCAAGCAGCAGCTTATGATGGAGCAGAAGCTGAGGATGAAGCTGGCGAAGAAGATAAGGCTGCGGAGGAAGCGGCTTGTCCGCAAGAGGAGGATGAGGAAGAAGGGCAGGTGGCCTCCTTCCAAGATGAAGAAGAACAAGAATGTCTAACTGATTGCAGATTTCATGCTGCTCTCTATACCGCATTCTTCTTGTTTTGTTCAAATGCTTGTTGGTATGCAAACATCAGATATAGATGTATCTTTTCTCGTCAGTTTGAACCGATGCTAAGATTGGTCTAATGGTTTTGCCAGTGAAGGCTTTGCGAGATTTTCAATTGTTTCTTGAATTTTATCATATTGCAACCAGAAATTTGCTGATAATGTTTGCAGTTTGCTCAAGATTGGAATTTTGTTTTCATGACCTCAAGTAGAAGGTACATTTATACTTGTCAGAATCATCATGAAGTATGATATTGAATTTGTCAAGGTACTTCTTATTCTTCTTCTGATGCAAGCCTACTCACTTGTAATAGAGTACAAGGCTAAATAGATTTCATTGCACTTATGGGGTATTATGACACCATTTGTGTATGTTAGGTCCCTATTATCATGAATATATACATTAGGAAGCCCACTACTTTTTTTTTACTAGTTCAGTGCTGGCACCAATCTATTGAGTTTAATAGCTGATCGACAAACAATAATCAAAGTTATCTGATTCTCTGTAGTACTTTTCACTTGTGGTGCCACTTTGGCGATGAAGGCAGAGATGATGATGATGAGAATGGCAACTACAAGCTTGGAGTCTGACATTGTTATAGAATTTACAACGTTAAAATATCAGGATATACATGTTAAATTCTAGTTCTTTATCGATTAAAAGTTCAAATCATCTGTAGATGATTTCTGAGTACATTTTGTTGAGGTATATTGCTATATTTATCTCATAAGTCTCCTTGTATCACTCCCAAATGTACAACTTTGTCCACAATGATGCTTCCATGAGAACCCCAGTAGCCTAATGGTAACCCTTAAGGGAGCATAAATCAGATCCCTCTGGCTAGATCATAACATAGAGGAGTGTGATTATTGATTATCTAACAAAATGGCTCTTTGACTATAGCCCTTTCATATTGTCAGCTTCTATAGATGGCCCTGGGCACCACTACTAACTTCAGACTAATACAATACATTTCGGGTTTTTACAGTGTCAATCAAACTGATAAAGAGATTCAGGTAACCACACTTCTATCATCTGTTTAGTCATGACTCATAACTAGCTTATTCTGTGAAGTAATGAAGAATGCAGTTAGATACTTGGTAGGCTAGTTGTACTTTCAATTTCAATCAAGTGCACAATTAAGCCGCTATCATCTTTAGTCACAGAAGCAAACCAAGTGAGAAACTGCTGTTAAAATGTGATGGGACATAGAAAGCAACAGACAATTGTAGACCAAACTTATTCTTTAATTAATGTAATATCAATCCAATATAAATGACTGTATTTCCAAAATGGTAGTTCCGTATTTCCCCTTTATCCCTTTCGGTCACTCGTACTTTAGTCTTCAAATATGGTAACAGTTTTACAGTGGAGATATATACCATGCCTAAGTAAGTTGTAACTCAAACGAGGTAAGAGAATGTGGGGGAATCACGACATCCATCTCCTTTCCTGAATTCGGCAGCGTACTCTGGATTGGTACCACCTGCATGTTCCAGCAATTTACTAGATCACTCTTCTGTCATCATATGTTAAAATGTAACTTTAAATAGATCATAAGTACTAGAGTTTTGGATTTCTTATTTGGATAAAAGTATAATAGTAAATAAAGTGTAAGAAAGATTTCTCTTATGAATCTAAAGTGTCAAGAAGTACACATCCAAATTTGACTTGTATTCAATTATTAACAATGTGCATCTTCGTTATTATCCGTCTGTCTAAAACATGACACAAATTCATATTTGTTTTGTCCACATATTATCAAATAAAACCTGAACAGTATCCAATTGATTTCCTAACTTTAAAGTATGTTGAACTTAATTTCCTTTTTCAGTTTTTTAGTATTATTTAGTAAATTCAATCCGTAATATCTGATCTGGTTTCTTGTCTGGTTTAGTCATATGGAGGTTAATTCAAGTACTTTGAATGATGCTAATATCCTATTGTTATCCGCTACGAGAAAACAACTACAAATACAGTGATGCTGCTCCATATTGGTTTTTTGACACCCCTAGTTATCCCATTTTTAGTTTATTTTCACTTAAATTTCAAAATCAACTATACTAAGTTCTTTGGTTTGTAATATTAGAAATTTTGCTTAGTACATCAACATTTTCTAGAGGAGAAATGGATATCGTAAGAACATTAACAACGGAATTCTTTGATGTTCTTGTTCTGGTGAAAGCTACATTAATACATGCATGCATGTTCGTGTCTCCAAGCTAAAAATACTTCCGTTTCTGTATGCTTGACACCCCTAGTTATCCCATTTTTAGTTTATTTTCACTTAAATTTCAAAATCAACTATACTAAGTTCTTTGGTTTGTAATATTAGAAATACAGTTTTTTGCTTAGTACATCAACTTTTTTCTAGAGGAGAAATGGATATCATAAGAACAACAACAACGGAATTCTTTGATGTTCTTTTCTGGCGAAAGCTACATTAATACATGCATGTTCGCATCTCCAAGCTAAAAATACTTCCGTTTATGTATGCTTACAGTGCAATACTAGGAAAAGGAATATGGAAGAAGTAGAGTTCTGTGTTGGTACCTTCTTTGGCTCGCTGAAGGAATTCTCATCCATTACATTACTGGATGTGAGTGTAGTCTTTGTTCCAGGAGGGCTGATAGAATTTTGCAATCCCAACACAGAGATATTGAGGTTTACTGTGTCACTGCCAAAGTTAACAATCTGCAGAAAGCATTTTGGAATACAAGTGATGGGGATTTTATTGAAGCTTTCAACACAACAAAGGATCAACTGGTTGAGGTTTAAAATTTGTTTTCAAGTGGAAAACATAATAGAATAGAAGTATTGAACGGTGAATCATATCTTGCAATACAGCGAGTGAGTAATTTGAAATTACTGGTGTGGATACGGGGTAAACTGAAAAGAGAAACTTGAAAGTACAACATCTGTCGTAAATGAAATTCATGAGAACGTGAAGCAACACATTGCCATGAAATTATGCGGGAGAGATCTTGTGAATTTGAACTTTAATAAATATGAGATGAATAGACATATGCATATTTAACTAATACTGTAGACTTTCCTATAGCAAGTTCATGGTAAACTAGTTTAAGAAACTTTCGTGCTGATGGCAATTTGTGCAATCAACTCGTTAGGTTATAACTATAGATACATACTTTTAAATTAATAAACATTGACCAACAATAATAAGTCTATTTTAAAGATAGCATCTCAATGATTAGAACAGTTAAAAATGTAGGCATAATTACCTTCAAGTATAGGTAATAAACATACCTGTATAAAGTAAACTGTGCATGAATAATTTAGATATAGGAATTCAGCCTGAGAACCTGACCTTTATTTTTAAATATTTGATGTCTTCAGAGTTCTGCCAAATCATTGATGATGCAACCAGTTGAATGGAAGAATTAGCATGAATCATTGTGGGGAGGAGGGTTGCACCATTTGAGTCCCTAAAGAACATTTGCATCCAGTAGCTAGGTGTACCGTATTGCTGCCACGAGTTGAAGACAATTGCATCGGGATTCCATCTAGTCGTCATAGAAAAATATCGGTTATTAAAGATTTATGGTGAGAAAATAGTGTACATCTCTGCCAAGCTGCTCCTATCCTAGTCTTGATGTTGGAACTAGACCTGGAACTTTAAATTGAACAACAATCATTTTTGATATGCATGTATACATCAAGAAATGTTGTCATGTTAAGCATCTGAAATTGCTGTCATCTTTGTATTTAGTAACTCAATGATGTCCATGAAAATTTGAAAATCAATTGAAGATACATAGATGATTTGAAATGAAAGAAGACTTACGTGCGATCATTTTCATTGACAAAAAGCGGAGCATAGCATGCCATCTGAACTACATCACTGAATGAGCAGCAAAGTGATGTCATCAGCCACCACAGGTCAAACAGTAATGATGGAAAATTAATCATTGTGGTTTTCCATATTAAGAGTTGGTATACAAAAACACATATGTACTATATCAGTATCTGTAATTAACATGTAGAGTACAAACTCGATCATTGTCGTCGATCGTCGGTTTCAAATACACAGACTAATTAACATATTTATAACAATTATTTCCTATGATCAATTGCATCTCTCTGATTGTAAATGCCCAAAGGAATGCCATGTCTCAAGGCAATTCAAAAATTCGCTAGAACAATTCGGTATAAATTACCACTGCATTTAGCAGAAGCAACTGGCTTTTGCTCATAACCAAAATTCAACTACTGTAACACACAAAGAGAACTGGCTTTTTCTCTTCTTATAAAGAAGTGATTTGTTAGCTACATTTCTTTGTTTTTCCTTGTGAGACAACCTTTTCATGTACAGTGCACCGGGCCAACATAAATAAAGATGAAAACAAAAAAGTAACACTAAGTTTAAGTGCTGCAGAATATAAAAATACAAATAGTATCCTAAATAAAGAGGTTGATACCTCTATAGTTTATTATTTTAACTAAGGGATTTGAATGAGAGGACCTGTTCTTTTCTAATCCAATAAGAAATGCAGCCTCAGCTAGGGCAGCTAACAGGCTTCCTTTTCCAGCATCTGACCCATGCACTGCATACTCACTAACAAATGCCTGGAAGAAGAAACCATACTTAGAGATTTTGTCAAGATGATTGCATAATATGTCAAAATACTTTAATGTAGAACTTATAGCAATACTACCTTGGGGCCAGTACGTGATGTGTCATCGAACTTGTTAGCCATTGAAAATAAGCTGTTAGCAGAGGTATAAACCTGCTCAGGAAGTTGCACAGATGCATCAGCTTCAACAGTTGATCAATAATGTTAAACTACTTGAAATTTAATGATAGATAGAGAAATACTTTACTCAATCGCTTATGGCCTTGATCATTTCTATTATTCTAACCGGATGAGAGTAAAAGTTAACATCTTACTTAATGCATCATGTTAACTATTTCTGTGCTTCCAACAACTCATCAAGATCATAGGTGATTGTGTAAAGTATTTCTCATGTGGATATAAAGTTCCAAATAATTACCAGTGGTGTTTGTTCATCCTTACATGAAAATCATATAAATCGGCAGGATGATCCAATGGGTGAGATGACCCATCACAGTTTGAAATGATTTTAATATCTGGAAAAGCATTTCTTATTGCATGGTAAAACTTGAGGTAGTTTCCTATTAAGTAGCAAATACGAGTAATATCAGATAAATATAAATCTCCAAACTACTATTTGAAATTAAAACTGGAACCTTATAAATCTAAGAGTCTCTGCATTTTACTGGAAAAGAACTTGTAAAAGGAGGCCAAAAAGAAAAGAATATCATGCATCATTTTCATCACGCCAATCAAGATCTCCATCATAAAGTTGAGCCAAAAAAGAAGAAGCAATTAAGTCTTGTACAATGTCTACAAAAGAGAAGAAAAAGAGCTCATATAGGCACGAACTTGTTAAAGAGCTTCCAAGAGTACCAAGATCTTGTAGAATAAGGTGGCCATGATAGTTAGCTGGATAGTGGATTACGAACTTTCTTCTTCAAAAGGTAATGTGGGATTTCTCAGGCTATTGTCAGATCATATTTCCTCAAAATGTCAACACACATAAAGCAATATTAAGACATAAAAGCTTTAGAAAGTTAACATAAATGTTATATGGGTAGTGTTACTTTCTTTGCTTCAATGTCACACATACACAATTTACACACTAAATATTGCTCTCTTTGTCTTTACAATTCATGCACATTTAAACGCTCAACGAGTTAATTTACAAGGTAAGCTATTATGTTATAGAAATTACGTCATCAATGAATTAAATCAATTGAATAAAGTTTTATTCTGAACAAGATGGATAAAAATGTGTGCTGTGTCACTCCACAGGAAGAAATAAGAACCTCGATAATATCTTTTACCACAATCTTCATTCCCAATCGCAACATAACTCATATTAAAAGGTTCCGGATGTCCCATTCTTGCTCGGACAGAGCCCCATTTTGAGTTAGGGTTGCCCCTAGCAAACTCAATACTTTCAATACATTCCTGTAAAAAAAATTTAATTGTCAGAAACTGGTGCAAAGCAATCGCAAGTAACATTATCCTAGTATGAGTAAATATATGTTAGTGATCAACACAAAGGTCTGTATTGCCATTAATGTGATATGTCTTATATGTAGAGATCAACATTGTCATTAACTTGTTAATTGTTACCCAATGCATGTAAAATGAGAATATTTCTCCAGTTCCTAGTCAGAGGCAGTGACTGTATTTGGTGATTACACCCAGGTAGATCCACCTGAATGATAAATGATGCATTATTAGGGATGAGGGAAACTATCAGCATTCTGATATTTTAATAGGTCTTCTCGGAAATGGTCATTGGAAAGGCTACTTGATAGAGGGAGAAAGCTAGTGTTGTATCAATTGAAGAAGGCTTAAGACATTCAACAAATTGTCATGAAAAGGCGAGTTCACGAGGATGAGAAATGCCTGTATAAATGGTGAGATGCTGCTGGTAGCAACTTCATCATGATGACTGATTCCTGGAACAGGCAAGGGATCAGGTAGTTGCAAGAAATAATGAATTCCATTATAAAACTAGATTCCACAGTGATTACCATTGTTGAACACCCAAATTGGGGAGGCACCAAGATCTTCTGCAAGCTGCAAGTAATTATAGCTACTTAACCAGGCATATGAAGACGTATATGTAGACAAATTAAATTTGAGTGATGATTGTGTTGAATACCTACCTGAAGTAGCTCAAAATATCCAACTGCATCATCTGTCCAATAGGACCAAACATCGCCAAAGTGTCCAGGTCTCTCCTCCCATGGACCAATTGTTTCCTTCCAACGAAATGCATTCCTTAGAAATGAACCTTCAACAAAGCATCCACCTAAAAATGAAAGATAACTTGTCTGATGCTATTAACAGGTACAAAACAAAAGATTCAGAGGGATACACTACAAAGCATATGCGGAAATGCATATCATATTCCACTTAAAAGACTAGCTTGACATATTTGCAATGGCGGATCCACAAGGATTTCACTGGGGGCAGGGCCCCAGACTCCCAGTGAATTTTTTTTCCTTCCATTTTTTTTTAGTGAAGGATCTTCCAAATTTTAGTATTTGTTATATGTCCACTCCAAATTAATTGATTGGGTTTTTAAATTGGAAGAAATTCATAGAAGCATACATACTATTGCATACTTTAAATTTATGCTTCTAAAGTATGCTAAACTAGAATAATTATCTGGACATATAACAAATGTATGAATTCCTTCTAATTAACTTACAAATTAGAAGCATACTTTGAAATATAACAAATACTAAATATTTACAAACGCTTAGTATTTTAAAAAAAATATACTTCATAGAAAAAGAGCTGCTTATAAGTAGTATTACAAATGATGTTGTAGTTAAACAATTTCAAAGTATAAATATTCGTAGAGAACAATTATGAAATGTAATATTTTATTGTATAAAAATAGTACTACTTGATATAATATTATATTATTATGCTGGAAAAAAAAATGATTAGGTGCGTTGTCTCCGAATCCCCTTATGATTGTGCCCCCAGTGAATTGTAATCTTGGATCCGCTACTGCATATTTATATACAATAAAGTGATGATAGAAGAGAATATAGGTGTATGTTAATAGAACAAGTCCATAGAGTATACATGATCATAAGACTTTTACCTTCAAGTGTAAAGTGTGTCAAAATATGGTTGATATGAACTAATACGTCAGTTGCATGCCAAGTCAAGGATACATGGTATAAGATCTTCTAGCTGATATCCCTAAGAGGACTTGGACTATATGTAAGCAATCATAAAAGCATATAATATGTATGCATTAGGGCAACATCTATGCTACATAAAGCATTTTGACACTGTTGCAATTTATTTGGTAAAGAAGTCTCTCTATGCCTATCCAAAAGAGCTGTGATTGGACCCTTGTACTTGAAGTCTCAACATTCATACGCCATAGGCACATAGCTATACTACTATAAATGAAATTAGATTATCCTCTTAGATAGCAGCCTTGTGACGGACATCTATGTTTGGAAAATAAATATTATATAAAGTTAAAAGATTAACTTGGTATGTTTATTAATAGCAAGATGAGAACAAGAAATAGAGGTGTATGTTATAAACTATTGCAGAACTTTCAAACTATATTAACAAGGCATAATTAATGTTGCAATATGATCCCAATATGTCGGTTGCATGTTGATCATGGTAATATCATACATGGTTTCTACAGTGAATAATCCTAAGAAGACCAGTGGGCACTAGCATTGACATATAGTGTTTATGCTTTAAGGGCATCGTATAGTAACAATGAGAACAAGATACCAAATCTTTTCCTGTTAAAGTTTCCAAGACTAAAAACGTCATCTTTATTGTGCACTTGGTAAGTCTATCTGCCATGATGCAAGAAATCTGCACTTGAAATATTGCAAGACTAAATTTCCTTTGCCCCCACTAGGATCTTATTTAAACCTACTAAAAAGTGAGCGCAAAAGGAATCTTTTTATACCTGGAAATCTAAAAAATTTTGGTTTTAGATCTTCTATCATTGAAATAAGTTCCTTGCGAAATCCATGTCCCTGTAACAATAATAAATATAAGTTGGCTGGGATCATCTTGATCCCATCCTCTCAATTTTTTTTAAAAAATAAAGCTGAAAAGAATCTAATATCATAAACTATATGATTGATAGAATGAAACAATGACAATAAAATACATAATCACATTTTTTTCTCTTGTCAAAGTGCATAACTATGCAATAAATATGATATCTTGGCACAAGTCTAAAGTTGTTTAAAAGTTTTTATTTATACCGACTCCTACCAAGTGATAGGGGAAAAAAAATCTAAGTATACTACCAATTAACTAGATAAGACCTTGTAAATGTGTTATGTATATGCCTCAAATACTCGAAGAGAGCACCACTTTCATCACCTCCAGTATGAAGCTAGAGGTTTCTTGATTGAAGGAATGCAGAGATTCATAGGAAGATTGATGCATGAGCAGCAACAGCCACTACTACAAATTGGAATGTGATCTTGAACCAACTGGGTTACTACACAGGCCAACCTTCCTGTTCAGGTCCCTCCAACTTCGCAAATATTGCTCCAGGTCCCTATGACTTTTCAACACTGTTGAAACTCCCTAGGTTCCATCTATAATATGGTTCAGGTCCCTTTAACATACTATACTGGTTGTATGGTAGGAAAAAACAGTATGATGTACATAAAATTAGTATGTCATGCATAAAAACAGTACACTAGTCATACTACAGTTTGGGTTTTTATACAATGCAAATCCCAACCGTATCAACAGTTGAGACTGTTGAGAGTGCTCTCCTCTACAAATTCCATAGAGAGGATCCAAATTGCTATTTTTGCTTGGTGTGCGGTTTTTTTTATGACAAAAGATGTTCCAGGGACTTCTAGGAAATTATGAAGAGAATCAAGGAACTTCTACAAGAGTTAAAAGTCAGAGTGATCAATTTCCAAAAGGTTCGAGCTACATGTACAAAAGAATATATAAAAGTATTGGGATGCAAGTATTTTTTGTGGATGATGATTCCTGTATGAGTCATCGAAAATTCATTCCAAGGTTTTTGATATATTCAAATTGCTTCATGTGGGGAAAAAAAAGTTTAGTGCTTCTTTGTCTGTCTACTTGCTACATGCAAAAGAATGTCTTCCAAATTTCTTGCTACATGCAAAAGAATGTCTTCCAATTTTCTTTTTTCCTTCTAAATATTCATGATCATGAAATTATTCATCCAACTTCTTGTTCATATACACCACAACAAAACAATATTTAGAAAGAAAAAAAAATCTTGAGTCAGCACGTACTTTGTTTTTCTACACACATGTTCCAGCAGCAATTTGAGATGGAAATCTCAACAAAATTACTTTACCCTAGTGATGATTCATCTTTGTTGCCATAAAAGTCTTTGGAAGTGTATATTTCATGCATAAACTTGGACCAGGTAGTGATAACTTGATGCAAGGGCTGTGAAATGTGTTCTACTGGGATATTCTTGTACACAAAAGGGTATCATTGTTATTCTCCTGTCTTGAATAAATTTTGTCAGTTGATGTTGCTTTCTTTGATTATGTGCCATTTTCCCACCACCAAATGGCTCTATTCAAGATATTTCTGTACTAACTCAGTCATGTTTGCCAATAGTAGATATGGATCCCAGTGGTCCTACATCCAGTCCATTGCTACCAGCATCACGAGTATATAGGCGGTGATCAAAGGATTCAGTTGCCTCTGAAGTCTGAACCAACTCCTGGGAATGTGCATTCCAACCAAGAGAGCATTCTTATTCCATCTTTAAAAGATCGACACATTGCACCCCACAAAGGTAAAATCTAACTTTCTTTCATATGATCATTTGTCTCCCAAACTTCAATTTTTCGTTTCTACATTATCTTCTATTTTGTACCTAGTTTTATGAAGAAGCTTTGGCTCACTGTGGATGATAAAAGGAAATGGAAGATCAGATTTTTGCTATGTGTTGATATATTTAGTATGAGAATATGTTATATTTAGTATGAGAATATCCTGAGGACATATTTGGGATGCCAGAATATGCCACAGGATATTCCATTGGATATTCTATCATGTAAAGGCTATATAAAGCCTATGAGATTATCAATAAAATTCATCAATCAATCTCAACATAGTATCAGAGCCACCTTTCCACAAACCCTAACCCTAGCCGCCACCAAAACTCTAACATAACCTTTTCCCCCTCTCCCTTCCACTCTCCCTCCCCGCTGCCGCTGCTGCCGCTGCAGCTACTGCTACGCCGCTGGAGCTACTGCTGCCGTGGCTGCCGCTGTGCGCCATCCCCCCTCTCCCTGCACGTAGGAGAGGACGACGAGGACGAAGGAGAGCCGATGCCTAGATCTGATGAAATCAGACATGTTCGGATCTAGGAGAGGACGACGAGAACGAGCGTGAGTCGTGGAGCAAGCGTGACGTGATCGGAGAAGAAGCATCGATGGAGGCGATTATTAAGAAGCTGGATGCTACAGATGTTGCGACGTTGATGAAGTTGATGAATATGTCGGCTGAGATCACGACACGAACGTCACCAAAGTTGGAACTTCCCTCCATCGATCTGAAGCTGGACGGACCAGCCACCTATCTGAGTTGGTCACGGCGGGTGAGAAGAAATCTTGTAGGAAAGAACCTGGAGGGATTCTTGACGGGCGAGAAGACAGAGCCGGACGATGGCTCGACATGACGCGACGAGTGAAAATCTACTCATATGGTGATTTACATCTGGCTTCTCAATTTCTTAGTTCAGTCTATTGCCTCCACAGTAGATAGCATTGAGATGGTGAAAGACGTGTGGGAGAAGTTGAAGAGAACCTACGATGGTGTGGGAAACAACCTACGGATCTTCCAGATAAAAGGGGAGATCGACGACACCGTACAGGGAGAGAAGACGGTGCAGGAGTATGCCACAGAGTTGGAGCGTCTTTGGCTGGATTATAATCACTCCTCAAAACGGGCAAGCTGCGGGGACCCAAAGTGCAAGGAAAGACATGTGTGTCTGCAGGAGAGGACGATGAAATTCCTCAAATGGCTAACTACAGCATTCGCACAGAGAACAGCCTTACTCCTCGTCCAACCAGAGATTCCTAGTCTCGAGAAGGCTATCTCAGCCATGATCCAGGAGGAGACGCGCATCAGACTACAGGCAGGGACAGGTGGTCCCCCCAAAGCAAAGTCAGCACTAGCGGTTACTAGCTCGGGCGACACAGGATCCAAGGGAGAGCCCTGGCAACACAATCGACAGTGCTACAACTGCGGGAAGATGGGCCATCATCGGTATACTTGTACCAAACCACCTAAGGAGGGAGACTCAGGTGGTGGACGTGGACGAGGATATATTGGACGTGGTCATGGTCGAGGGGGTCGACGAGGCGGCCGAGGAGGGCATCGGGCAAACCTGCTCTAGTAGCAGAAGGGAATGAAAGAGCTGCTGGCACCTTTACTTAGGAGGATCAGGCACTGTTGGATATGCTGGAGAGAAAGCAGAGAGCGTCAGCCGAGGGAGACAGGAGAAGTGGAACAGAGGAGGCATCCACCCCATTCTTCGTTGGAGGCAGCGCCGCTATGTATGCTCACCCATCAGAAGGTACTGACGAGTCACTTGCTCTTGCATCTATGTCTTCCCTTAAAACGTCAGACTGGATTATCGACTCAGGAGCATCTCGGCATGTGACTGGGAATGTTAGTGAGTTTTCTTCATATACTCACCTAGCATCAGCAGACACCATTCAGACTGCAGACGGCACTTTCCAGCCAGTGGTCGGTAAGGGTACTGTTAATTGTACAGGTTCAGTAAGATTATCCAATGTTTTACATGCTTTATCCTTTTCAGTCAGTCTTCTGTCTATTAGTTCTATAATTCTTCAACTTAAATGCATTGTTTCTTTTGATATTCCTAAGGTGATCTTCCAGGAGAAAGGGACGGGACGAAAACTTGGGACTGGCACTTGGCATGAGGGACTGTGGTACCTAGATCGAGAAGGACTGGACTCAGCATTGGTATCTATGACAGAGAAGGCTGGAATAAGAGAGCTGCAGCAAAGGACTGGAGATACTTTGATACTTCATCATAGGAGGATGAGACATTCTTCCTTTGATACTCTAAGTAAGTTGTATCCAGAGATTTATGCAAAAACAAATAAACAGAAATTAGTATGTGATGCATGCGAGTTAGAAAAACTTACTAGAAGCTCATATGTTGGTATTGGTCATAAGAGCTCTTTTGCTTTTGAGGTAGTACATTTTGATGTTTGGGATCCATGTGCTACTAACATTATGAATGGGTATAAGTACTTTATTTTCTTTATTGATTGTGCTTCTCGTGTCACCTGGCTGTATCTGATGAAAAATAAGAATGATGTATCTGCCTGTTTTCGGAATTTTCATAAGCATGTCCAGACTCAGTATAATGCTGTGGTGAAGGTACTGAGGTCTGACATTTGAACGGAGTATACTAACAAGACGCTTGCAGAGTACTTGTCAGCACACGGAATACAGCATCAGACCACTTGTGCATACACACCAGCACAAAATGGAGTAGCAGAAAGGTAGAACCGACACCTTCTGGAGACCGCCAGAAGTATGATGATCAACATAAATGTCCCACAAAATCTATGGGGACATGCAGTGTTGACAGCAGCTCAACTTATCAACATGATGCCCTCAAAAATCCTGGGATGGAAGTCCCCATGTGAAGTATTGCGAGGCAATAATAGTGGGATACTTCTACTGAAGGTGTTCGGATGTGTGTGTTTTGTGAAAGACAACATACCATCAGTTGGAAAACTTGACCCTAGAGCGGTCAAGCGCATCTTTGTGGGCTACTCAACAACTCAAAAAGGGTATGTGTGCTGGAGTCCAGTAGAGAAGAAGAAGTCTGTTAGTATGGATGTTCACTTCCGGAAGCATGAGCCATATTACTGCCAGGAGGAACTTCACACAACACGCCTAATACTACCAGTATAAGACGACAGGGGGAGATGGAGAACTTGGTGGTAACCGATTTAGAAGTTTGGCACAGAGGCACGGTTGAGGAGGAACAAGAAGGTGAAGTGGAACAGGGGGAGGAGATGAGAAGCGTTAGGCCTACGGCTCAGGAGGAGTTACTTACCTATAGCAGAAGAGAGAAGCAAACTGCAGGACCAGTACCTACAGTGCCAGTGCTGCCTCCTGCTTGCGTCTGTCCCAACTCCTGAGACACCTACATCGCCATCCTCCTCATCTACACCACCATCCTCCTCAGGTGATATCATTCCTCCTACATCTTCAACACCACTATCTACACGAAGGACTACTCGCAGTAATGCAAAAAATCCTCCGGACAGATATGGTTGGGATCTTGCTAAGTTTGTTTCTTATGACCATATATCTTCTTCTCATGGAGCATTTATAGCATCTTTGGATAGTATTACTGTACCTAACAATTGGCAGGTTGCCAAGAACGATCCAAAGTGGAAAGCGGCGATGCACGAGGAGTTGAGAGCTCTTGAGAAGAACCACACTTGGGAGCTGTTGAGACTGCCTGAAGGGAAGAGAGCAGTCAGATGCAAATGGATTTTCACGGTGAAGCAGAACCCAGATGGACAGGTTGAGCGCTACAAAGCTCGACTGGTGGCAAAAGGATACAGTCAGACGTACGGCATTGACTATGACGAGACCTTTGCACCAGTGGCAAAGATGAGCACTGTCAGGACCTTGATCTCTCTGGCAGCCAATTGTAACGACCGTGGTTCGTATTACGTATTTTAGTATACGTGTACGTATTTGTACATGTTTCATGGCATAGATTATTCTTATATTTCCTTGCTTGGTTCGGCTTGGTTGGCTTGGTTTGGTTTGGTTTGGATTGGATTTCTTGTGAACCAACCCCCACCTACCACCCCTTCCTTCCTTTAATAGCCGTCCACTTCTTCTCTCTCTTCATTTACTTCTTCTCTATTACTTCTTCTTCCTCACCATTACTCTCTTCACCTACCAGAGAGAGAGCTTAGGCAAGTGCAGCTTGCTTCATGGAGGAACTCAGTTTTTATTGTTCCATTCTCTTCCTCATGAGATTCTAACACACTTTAATACTTAGCATTTCTGATTTTCATGGTTTAATTTGTGTAGATCTAAGCTTATTGTATTTTCGGATTTCTTGGATTTTGATCTATTTAACCTTGTTATTATCTAGTTTTGATGGTTCCATGTTGTAGAGAATTTGATTCTTCCCTATTTTGACCTATGCAAGTCTGGATTCTGACCTCGGATGAAGGATTTGGGAAGCTTTGAAGCCATGGATTTCATGGCTCTTCTTCTCGGACAAGTGGGAAAGAAGCACAGTACTTGACCACATGGATTTTCATGCGACAAGTTTTCCTTAGCCGCATGGCAGTCTTTGCCGCATAGGCCATGGGCTCCTTGCCTTAGCCGCATGAACTTCTGCCCTTCAGCCGCATGAATTCATTCATCCCTTAGCCACATGGCAATAATGGTCGCATGGCAAATCCAGCCGCATGAACTCAATCATTCTCTGCCGCATATGACTCGTCTTCCCGCAGCCGCATAAGGCCTTGGCATGACTCAGCCGCATGGCCTTATTGGTCCCTAGCCGCATGGATGCCTTGTCTTTATTTGTCGCATGAACTTCTACTTTCCAACCGCATAGACTCAACTTTCCTTAGCTGCATGAACTCTGCTCGACTTCTAGCCGCATGCGCCTTGTTCCCCCGCAGTCGCATGAGCGCCATGTTCTCTGGCCGCATGAGACCCGCACTCCACAGCCGCATAAGCTCGCAGTCTTTTCAGCCGCATGCGCTTAGTCTTCCCCAGCCGCATGAGCTTGTTCCTCTCCAGCCGCATATGCTTGCGTCTTCCCAGCCACATGCACCCTGTGCTATTTGCCGCATAAGTCCGCATCTCTCTCCTAGCCGCAGGGGCTTAATTCCCCTAGCCACATGACCCTTCCCTTAATCCTTGTCCTCTTTGAGTATTATATTATTATTATTATTATTATTATTATTATTATTATTATTATATTGAAATGCTACATAGATTTGCACATATTTCCTGAACACGACAGTGGTCCGCCGTGGCGCACTCTTGACAAGTAAACCTAACATGACATCTCCCGATATGCTGTTAAGACAGCTAGCCTGGCATGACAAGAATGATTGACCTGGACACCGTAGACGATTGTATTTGTACAAATAAATCAGTATTGTCTTGCATCATGTCTAGGACAGGAAACCCTGAATACCACGGTCAGGGATACCTACTGAAATTTACTAAGGCTAATAACTAGAAAATCCAGTAGTCATGAAGAGATTTTCCAGCTACAGGCAATCCCGTTATCTGGACGTCCCATCATGGAATTTGTAGCCTACCGTCGAGTATGGCACATTTCCAGTACACTGACATGTGTTGCAACCACCAAACTACTTAGGGGTACATGCGTTTCTTGGACGATGTACCCGCATGATTTCAATCCCTTAATTGCGTCTGGATAACCTGGATGGTCTGCAGGGCTTGTGGCTGTTGGGATATTCTCATTGTATTTGCTAGTAACTAGGCATGTGATAACCCTAGTTAGTTAAAGTATCAAGCCGTACTCATTGCTTGGCCGTGATTGATTTGATGGAGTTTAGCCCAGCTTAGTCTTGTCCTGATCCTGTACAAGATTGTGACATGACGGATTACTTATGCTTGCCTTAACAATAATGATCAGGGGACCAGTCCTGTTCAGGCGAAGGGCTACAACCCCGGTCCTTGTTTGGTTTAAGAGTTGTAACCTGGCTCCCGGAGCAGTTCTGTGTCCTCTCTTCGTTTATTGTCTTATTGCACCCCATGCCATGCTCGTCATGTTTAACCTTACTTCAATAGCATGATTATTTATACTGGCCTTAACAATAAAGATCAGGGGTCCAATTCTGTTCAGGCAAAGGGTTACAACCCCGGTCCTTGTTTGGTTAAGGGTTGTAACCTGGCTCCCGGAGCAGTTCTGTGTCCTCTCTTCGTTCATTGTCTTATTGTCCTATTGTACCCTATATCAAGCTCATCATGTTTTACTTTACCAACAGTATTTGAGACGAATTTCTATTCAGGTGAAGGGTTGCAACCCCGGTCCTTATTTGGTTTAAGGGTTGCAATCTGGCTACTTGAATGGTTTCCTCGTACTCAATTTATTATTGTTGTCCCTGTAATTATCAGTCTCGTTTATAATTATCTTTAACATTCAATTGTCATATGCTGGTTTTAGTTCCTAAGTGAAGCCTCCTTTGTGGCACTTGCTCTTTCTGGGGTCTGACCCAGCTGGTTTCGTATGGCCAGATATCGGAGCAGCTCCAGAGGATCTACCTACCTTCCAGCCAGATGGTGACCACCAGGCGTAACCCTGGCAATGAATGGGTTTATTTTTGGCTCTCCCACTCTATTGTAAACTTATTCTTTTAAAGCGTTTAACCGGCGAGCACGTGTTAGCTCGTATTGCACCTTTATTTACTGTCTGCTTACGGGCTGTAATATGATTGACGAATCCTACGGTTGATCATGTATGACTGAAACTCTTGCTAGTCCTGACATTTTGTACGACTAGCTTCATGATCATCCAGATATGTAATATATGAGACGCCTTGCTATTATATATTTGGTGCTCTGACATCTTGTAACTGTTATTATTTGCTCGAGATTGAGACAATAGGCTTGTTCATGACCATAGGAGACTGATGGATTGTAGTTAAACCCTCATGTATCTAGACAGCCGTGACCGTATAGCGAGGTGGGTTGCACTTCAATATACGTAGCTGGCTATGTACGTCCCCGCTCTCCAGTATTCTGGTTCTGGGACGTTACACCAATGGAGGATGGAAGCTACACCAACTGGATATGAAGAATGTGTTTCTTCATGGGGATCTAGTGGAGGAGGTGTACATGGAGATACCACCAGGATTCGGTACCAATCAGACAGAAGGCAAGGTCTGCAGACTGAAGAAGTCCCTCCATGGACTGAAGAAGTCTCCTCGAGCATGGTTTGACAGGTTCGGGAGAGCAATGATAGGAATGAGATATCAGCAGATCAATGCTGATCATACTGTCTTCTTCAGACGAAGTGGAGGCCACATCACCATGCTTGCGGTGTATGTAGATGATATTATTATTACAGGCGATAATGAGCAGGAGATCGCCCAACTCAAAGGGAAGCTTGGCAAGGAGTTTGAGGTGAAGGATCTTGGCCCTCTTCGATGCTTCCTCGGGATTGAGATTGCTCGAGATAAAGAGAAAATTGTTCTTTCTCAGAGGAAGTACGCACTGGACCTCCTTACGAAAACAGGGATGATGGGATGCAAACCAGCTACGACACCGATAGACCAGAAGTTCAAACTGGATGCTGAAGCTAGAGAACCAGTTGACCGGGATAGATATCAGAGATTGGTGGGCAAGTTGATCTACTTGAGCTACACTCGACCTGATATCAGCTTTGCGGTCAATGTAGTGAGCCGCTATATGTATGATCCCCGGAAGGGTCATATGGATGCAGTGTACCAGATTCTGAGGTACTTGAAGAGAGCCCCCGGAAAGGGACTAATTTTCAGAAGAAATAATCATGTGAGCATCGAGGGCTATTGTGATTCTGACTGGGCTAGTTGTGCTGACGACAGGAGATCTACATCGGGATACTGCATATTTATAGGAGACAACTTGGTCTCTTGGAGGAGTAAGAAGCAGTTAGTGGTTGCCAGATCAACAGCTGAGGCAGAGTATAGAGCTATGGCCTTGGGAGTCACAGAGCTATTGTGGTTGAAGAATATGCTGATGGAGCTGAAGCTGGACCAGGGAGCCAAGATGAAGCTATGGTGTGACAGTCAGCTATTAGTATTGCCAACAATCCAGTACAGCATGACAAGACCAAGCATATCGAGATTGACAGATTATTCATCAAAGAAAAGCTGGATGGTGGACTACTATAGCTGGGCTATGTTCCAACCAAATATCAGGTAGCAGACGGATTGACCAAGGGGCTTAACTCTATCAGCATGATGAGAGGATGTGACAAGATGGACTTAGTGAATATCTTCCGCCCATCTTGAGGGGGAGTGTTGATATATTTAGTACGAGAATATGTTATATTTAGTATGGGAATATCCTGAGGACATATTTGGGATGCCAGAATACGCCACGGGATATTATATTGGATATTCTATCATGTATAGGCTATATAAAGCCTATGAGATTATCAATGAAATTTATCAATCAATCTCAACACTATGCTTTCTACATAATCTTCTATTTTTGTACCTAGTTTTGTGAAGAAGCTTTGCCTCATTGTGGATGATAAAAGAAAATGGAAGATGATATTTTTGGTATGCATGAGAACCGAAAATGGGAACTTCACTCACTTCCATATGGTAAAACTATAGTTCGAAGTTGGCGGGTATATAAATCAAACGTCATCCTGATAGTTCA
Source organism: Iris pallida (assembly GCA_029216955.1). Classification (NCBI taxonomy): domain Eukaryota; kingdom Viridiplantae; phylum Streptophyta; class Magnoliopsida; order Asparagales; family Iridaceae; genus Iris; species Iris pallida. The sequence continues at coordinate 20,945,375 of JANAVB010034617.1, forward strand.
ATTGAAAGGCTTAAGATGCAATTAGTTGTGAAGCTATATACCCAAACCTACAACGTGAACCTTCAGGTTGCTAAGCTTACATCTGTCTGTATTATTGTTATTATCGTCCTTTCAACTTAAATTGGCCATTTTACCAGTTAGATATGAATAATGCTTTTATATGGATTGCAACAAATGGATACCTTATAAGTGTCAGTTGGCATGACGGATACTTGATCAAACCAGATGACTCCTTTCTTTCGGGTTGTGATTTGAAGCCTTGAGTTCCTGTTAGTTCCTGAGGACTCCAACTGAAGTTCAACCTTTTTCCAATTTGAGACTTGCAAACTAGTAAATATGTGGGAAAAATAAAACCTCTATAACTTAAAAAATGGAAAACAGATGTGTGGAAGTACTAGTTCTCCATTAAAATTCACTTGTGTAGCTCATAGAAAGGCTCACATTACAGTGGCAGAAGCCAGTTTCTGCGATCCATCCGAGCTTGTCAGTGAAACTAACAAGTTCGTAGATTTGGATGACATGACATGAAGAATCACTTTGTAGGTCTTTCCTTTTTCAATGTTCTGGAATATCACAAATCAGTAGGAGATTACTACAAAACAAACTTCAATGAGAAATGTCAGGTACAAAACTGGGTATGCAATAGGAAATACAGGATATCAACTTGAGACTCAATAATCAATAATAAGCACCTGTCCTGAACTCCATGATGCATTAAATATCTTTTTGAGGTGGAAGTCAAGTAAAGAGGAAAACCCAATAAAAAAATAATAACTTGGTGGCATGTATTGAACTAATAGCATACCATGCCCCAAAATCCTGGGTTGTATATGCCAACACCATCAGATTCACAGATATTAGAACCCCCCACATCACAAAGTACTTCCATACGAAGGGAAACCTTGTTATGGCGGAAAGGAGAATTCCTATCAGTTGAGACAAATATGGAAGTATCAGTGCCAATGACGGACCAAGGATCAATATTTGAAGGAGTAGTGGGGCCTCCAGCTTCAAAGCCTGAAAGAGAAGGTTGTTACTTCTTAGAACTAACATTTACCAGCTGAAAGCATTTCCTTGGAATAAACAAGAGGTAAACCACCACACACACACACACAGCCTTTATGTTATAACAAATGGTTTTGCTTCGATAACATGTGTGTCTAGACTCCAAATACAACAACAATGCCTTTTTCCAAGAGAAACATAAGAAATAAAAATTACCGAAATGCTATTTCTTTGCTTCAATTATGCTAATTGCATGTATTTTATTAGCTCCTAACTTTATCTATCCCCTAATAGAATTTGGAAATTTCCACATACCTCTATTATTGACAAGCTCAGCCCATATGCCACCAGCTCCGGCATGGTTGATCTCCTATAATCATGGTAACGGGATAAGATTTGCAAAGTAGTTCAATGACATGATTGGTAAACACACAAAAGATGCCAAACTCCTAAAAGCTAACAGGGATAAAATTCTGCTTGATCCAAGCAGTCAAATAGTGAGCACTTTTCTGTCATAAGTTGTCTAGATTAATGATTTAGAATACTACAAACCAATTAATGTTGGTGTGCATGGTATTTTCAACTTGATCAAAAGGACCAACTTATATCTCACAAACAATGGTCTCTTCAACTTAACATTTGTAATTGTTCATTTTGTTATGTATAGGTAAAACTTATGATATGTAGGACACTCTTCTCCTAAAATGTTAGGTCCATAAGAGTCTGACACTATGTATGTGTCTATCCATGCACGACACTTGTGTTTTCTCTGTATCACAAAATATTCGTAAGATGAAGAGTATCTGACCCTAATTAGAAAATGTCATAAAGTTTCAGCATACTTTCCCATAAGTTCCTTACTATCTAACACAAACTAAAAAATGTATAAATATTCATGTTAAATATGTGTACATTCACAAAGATAAACAGCCATTTAGTAGTGTCTAGATTTTACAGAGTTGCCTCACCATACACCACATGCCCATGTCAAAGTGTAAACCCCTAGTCTGTGTCTACTAATCACAGGAGAAAACAATTTTGAATGATAATGAAATAATCAGTTTTTAGGATATTTAGATGGTATAGATCTTTTCTAACTGATTGTAACTTTGACTTAGAGATGCTCCAAAAACTATTCTACAGTTATTACCCTACTCAGGGTGATCGATAGATCATTTCCTTGTAAACTTAAATCAGGTGTTAGGTACAGAATAACCAATCCATGAACATGTTTTATGTCATGGATAATCAAAGATAAAACAAAAAATGCAAACAAGAACAGAACGGAGATGAGACACAAACTACGTGGAAACCTAAATCGAAAAAAATCACAGGCAGCAGCAGATAGTTTCCTTCTTCCACTAGTTTTAGATGATTCAGTAAAAAAGACGATCACACAGTGGTTAGATATAAGCCCCCTAGAAACCCTAAAGAACATGTATTATTCCCAAAGTATCCCTCTACTAGTTTCGTGTAGACAAAATACTATATATAGCCAAGATTCCAGTTTGGGACGCTGCCTCTGAACCTCCGAACTAACTTTGCCATGCACATGGCATGTGAAACTACATGGGAGCCGTTCTCCGCTCGTCGTACTCGCTTCGCTTCGGAAGGGTCATGAACGCTTAGTGTAACTGAAGCGGCTTGGGACCAGACAATTAATCAGAACTCAAAACATCACAACATTCTTGAAGTTAGCATAGCATTTGAAATGACTACTATGTCACATTTTAGTTATCTAGGAGGGCTAGTCAACATGGATTTTAGAATCCAAAAGACTAGATTTGAAATGGAGTGTCTAAGCGATATTAAGGGAGATTATTTGTTAGTTGTCATTACTGGAAAATTAAGAATTTGGATCTAGAAAACCCACAAGTCTGATATAACCTATTGATTATAACTATAATGGCATAATTAAGGATTTCAAAATCTTTTTCAACCCATCTTCATTATAACTTATTTCAATTAAATGTTACAAATAATTTCTGATCAAATTTATGTAATATCATAGGAAGACACTTTAAATCTAGTTTATAACATTTCGCTTTCGGACTAACTATAGTTTTTAAATCTAACTTTTAACTTTTTCAATCTAGTTTTAACCATATTTGTTCCAAATCCGACTAGAAAGTGTTTTGGTTTCAAATTTAATACTCAAACATGAGCAGAGTGTTTGCATTATATGACTTATGGCAAGAATTTGTACTGCATATTATCCCACATTCTTACTAAAATAAGAATACTTGTCGTCTTCAAAGATAGAGAATCCAACAAAGGTGGAAAAAAAAGGATACTGACATATCAAAATGATGGGGACTGAAACTACACTCTCTTCAAGTTGTTTGCATTATATGGTGCATTATATCACTATATCAATCAAACTATTATGAATTTGAAGGACTATGATGTAAACGTCAAACGATCTTGGCTGGTAAAAACAATTTCCAACTGGTGGCTAAAAAGTATTTGTCGAACAAAGTTTATACAGCTCCACGCACCTCGAAAAATATACCGAAAAGTTCGTCAGGCAATTTTCGTGCCGACTGCGCTGAAGCATTTACCATCAAGAATGCATTATGGTTAACCTCCACTCCGTCTCCGCGAGCATGGCTTCGGCATGAAGCCCATATCAGAAATAGTGCGTGTATCAAGGCACAGGAAGTCGCGCCGTGACGAGCCATCGATCTCTTCGTGTAAAGAAGAAACAACGCGAATCTTCAGAAGAAGATCTAAGAAAAATGCATGAACTCCAGAGACAGAGCTGTTAATGCAGACAACGAGGAAAGTGTTCTTTCAGTCATTGATTCAAACATGTGGTGTGCTTTATTATCAAAATAATCAAACACATTACTTACATACTCGGAGGACTGATCCACTTCTCCATAGGACCCAAATATATGCTCAAGAAATTGAGCAGAAGCAAATGCTTGAGCCATGCCAGGCTCATGGCAGCGCATGACATGCTCATGGGAAGTAGGAGTGCCGAGCACGAGAAGGAGACTCGCGCTAGAAGCTTTTTTTCCCGGGGGAGAACGAGAATCCCAACAGAAATTTGTCGGAGTTGGATCCTTAAATGCGACCCGATAGAAAGACCGGATCCAGGTGTACTAACGGATCTGATAGCTAGACCCGCTTGTGTTTAGACTCGAGGCAATGTTTTAAAAACCGGACCTGTGATTGAACCGATTTGTTTTTTTATAAGTCAGATCGGGGTTCAACCGGGTTCAATCGGAGTTTAAATAGACTTAAGTTTGGTTTGGTTCAAACAGATAACATATCCAAATTTACTTCTTGTGTTGGTTCTTAGCATGTTTAGTTTGGTTTAATTTACGACTATAAGGTCTATCAAAACCAAACCAAGAACCAAATGGTCCAAATTTTACACAATAAATTTTTTTGAGTTTTTTTTTGAAAAAAAAAACCAAGATTTCCGGTTCAATTGCGAACCGGTTCGAACGGTTCACCGATTAAATCCGGTTCTGTGAAAAAATCGGCAATTTTTCAAAAAACTTCGGTTCACATCAGACCAGACCGAAAATTTTGTCAAGACCGGTCGGACCGCCGGTCCGGTCCGATTCTGACAACACTGACTCGAGGAACCTGGCCGTTAACTGCTCGGTTTAAAAAGTCAAAATCCAATAAATCCAAATTCTAAAAATCGAAATTAGCCGAAATCAAATTGAAATTAGCCAAACCCGAAACTGAACGGAACCGAATAACGATTCGGTTTGTTCGGTTGGACTATTTCTACTGTATAATTGGTAGAGTCAAAAGTTGAAATTGTGGTTAAATAATATTAAATTTTATTATTCTTGTAGACACATTGTTGTATTTGCGTCCAAAGTTAGACTAGTTGTTAAATTATTAAATATCAAAATTTGGTTTCAACACACATAAATAGAATTGTTGTTTTCAAAACGTATACAATTTAATTACAACATATGCGTAGAATTGAATGTATTTGGATAATTGCACAAATCAAAACCGAAACCGAATAATTAATTTTAGTATTTTGAAAACCGAAACGAAACCGTTTTTTTTTTTCCAAACTGAACCGAATCTCTTATTCGGTTCGGCTCGGCTTTCGGTCCAAAATCGAATAATGCTCATAACTAATTCTAGCTGGGTTAGCTTATCATGGCTGTTTTAGTTGGAGTTTGCTTGTTTTTTTTTTTTTTCGAAAAGTAGTCTCAAGTAACATAACTTATCATTTTTTTTAAAAATAATCAGTTCAATTTTAAGAACTTTTGAAAGCAGATGGAAAATTGTTTTTCATGCTACCATGAATTACCTTTTTTTGTAAGAGAAATTTTGAGTTGCGCTCCACTTTTATTATCATAATTCAAGGTGCACCGCATCCAAATTTAGAAACTAGAAAGGAGAAAAAACTTGCACTTCTATTGAGGGAGGGAGAGGGTTTCTTTTTTCGGTGAGAGAGATTTTCCGTGAGATAAAAAGATGAAGAGATGGCTTAGAAATAGTGATGAAGTTTAATTTTTTTTTTTTTCGTCCAGGTTTTATTTAATTCTTTTTCAGACATGCATTGGCTTCCCCAAATCCGTAGTTTTTTTTTTTTTCGTGGACTAGTATAAGGTGCTACTTAAAAATAAGTAAATTAAAAAAAAAAATGGAGGCTCCTTGGGAGAGGAGGCCCTAAGCACCTGCCTAGCCCGCCTCCTCCTGGAGCCGTCCACGAGTTAAACATAGAAAATGAAAAACTATTGCATTATTTTTGTTGCTCTAGAAACATATTTGAAAAAAAAAAAAAAACTACGCCAACCGTGGGACTTGTTGGTCTACAAACATATTTGTCTTATAATTTAAGAGGAAAACTGTAAAAATGCTCTAAATACATATTTGTCTTATAATTTTTTTAATACAGAAGTAAAAAAATTGAACTACCGCCCACCCTGGGGCTCGAACCCACGACCACAAGGTTAAGAGCCTTGCGCTCTACCAACTGAGCTAGACGGGCTTAACAATATATGTCTATTAATCAAAATATATATTACAATCGTTAAAAAAGGATGCTAATTTTATGGCGCTTCTTATGCAAATGTACAACTGAAAAATGCTTTGTCATGCTGGCACCCTTGTTATGTCCCGCATGTCAGTGAGATGACATCTGCCGACAACCTTGTGGTGGCCTACATGTCAGCAGGAGGGGCATATGACTCACATGTCAGCACCTTAAGAAGCTGGTTATGCTCGTGCCTCCGTCGCTCATTGATAATCAATTTTTAAAATAATTTTTTTTATATAATTTAATAATAGATTTATAAATTTTTTTTATTAATTTTGTGATTTTTGTAATTGCTGAGAAACCCAATTTCGGGGTGGGCTTTTATGAAATGCCCACCCGCTGGATAAGTTTTATGAAATACCCAGAATTAAGTATTATCACGTTAAATATTCCAAGATTCCCTTTTAGATGCCACCCGCTAGAAACTGCTATTTTTATAATACCGAAATTACCCCTCCGCGCGAATTGGTCATCTATATGTATTTGAATTCAAAAAACTCAGATCTGGATTGCGATTTTCGTCTTCTTCTTCTTCACGAGAAATCTGAATTCCATTGCTCTCATATTCAGCAGAGATCGCAAAGATCGTTCGTAGTTCGGTGTATTTTTCTTCAGTCGAACTCAGATCATCGCTCGTCATCATCATCACCATCATCATCATCTTCATCGTGGAGACATTTGAACTCAGATGTTCAATTGTGGAGAGAAGATCTTTCTTCTTCTTTTCCATAAGAATTATCATCGCTTTGAAAGAAGAACGAAACTCTTTATTCCTGAAAAAACTAAATTACACGTTTTAACACTGGAAATGACCATTCTCCGTCTTAATTAGGACGGAGAATGCCATTCTCCGTTTTATTTAAGACGGAGAATGCATTCTCCGTCCTAATTAAGACGGAGAATGACATTCTCCGTTTCCGTCTTAATTAGGACGGAGAATGGCATTCTCCGTCTTATTTAGGACGGAGAATGACATTCTCCGTCTTATTTAAGACGGAGAATGCTATTCTCCGTCCTAATTAACACGGAGAATGGTCATTCTCCTGCGTTTTAACACTGGAATGACCATTCTCCGTGATAAATTACACGGAGAATGGTCATTCTCTGTCCTAATTAAGACGGAGAATGGCCATTCTCCGTCTTAATTAGGACGGAGAATGCCATTCTCCGTTTTATTTAACACGGAGAATGACATTCTCCGTTTCATTTAACACGGAGAATGGCATTCTCCGTGTTTCTAACACGGAGAATGGTCATTCTCCTGCGTTTTAACACTAGAATGACCATTCTCCGTGTAAATTAAGACGGAAAATGTCATTCTCCGTCCTAATTAAGACGGAGAATGGTCATTCTCCGTGTAAATTATGACGGAGAATGCCATTCTCCTGCATTTTATGGTTAGCTGAAACTTTGGAGGGCCATAACTTTTGACTGGGAGGTCGAAACGAGGTCCCGTTTGTCGCAAAATGAGCGTATCGTCGAGGAGATCAAAAATAACAGTTACACAGTTAGACGGCCTTCCGAAATTTTAGATTCGCAAAAAAATGATGTTTGGACCTCCGTTTTAGCACTTTTGCCGTTCGTCCCGGTCTTTCCGAAATTTTTCGACGAGTTTTTGAAGATTTTTGAGGAGAAAACCTAGATTCGAAAGTGAGCAGCGTATGGAAGAAGATGGAGTATTGAAACGTTTTTTTTAAGAGCAGTTTTGTGGGTGTTTCCAATAAATTAAAAGGAAGGGCAAAAGGGTCATTTGGAACCCGCTTTGGATAAGTTTCTCTAATTCTGGGCACGCGATGAAAGTTTTTTTAGCGGTGGGTTTTACATAAAACTTTTTTAGTTTTTGGGCATTTCATAAATCTTCCCAAATTATATTCGTAGTCATTCGATATACCTTTTAATTTTTAATCATGATCCATCTTTACTTCTTTTTTTTTCATATTTTAGCAAAAAATACCACTTCGTATTATTATTAGGTGTCTAATAAAATTTAGGGTGAAATTGACTTTGTATTATTATATAGGTGTCTAATAAAATTTAGGGTGAATTTGATTTGCAGGGTTAGACAATATAATGTAATTGACATTACATTGTACATCTAGTTCATGTGTATTACATCACTTTCTTCTAAAGTAGGGGGAACCGTCGGAGAAAGAGGGGGTAGGGGGAGGAGAGATGGGGGCTTCGGCTGTCCGCGGAGGGAAGGGAGGAGCAGGAGGCGCACGTTGGGGGTGGGCGTCGGCACGGAGGTGCGCACGGGGAAGACGGTGATGGCAGAGAGGGTATTTTGGTTCTAAAATATCGGTCAAAGGAGTTGATCGTCGGTCATAGATGGTTTCCATCAAATGTAGGGGGACTTCGTACATTATGGTAACTAGTAAATGTACGTGCTTTGAACGTATAATAAAGTATAATAAGAATATTATCCAATTATAATTAAATATCTCTTTCAATTCATGTGGTTAAGGTGCAAGGTATTTTTTTTGCTTAGTTGAGTTCGATTCCCCATGTTGACAAATTTTTACTTTTTTCCAACAATTTGTTTACATAATTTATTTTTTTAAATAAAATGGACCGTGATATAATGACGGCTTAGACGGTTCACTTTTGAGCCGTTTTGAAGCCTCATTATATAGTGGAAGATTGGGTGGGTTGCACCTTGAATTATGATAACAAAAGTGGGTTGTAACTTAATTTTTTTTTTTTTAATCCGATTGCACTGGAATACTCTGACACGACCTGGATTATGGCGGACATGATGTACAATCTCTCCAACCTGTAAGAGCATCCACAGTGTATACACTCCAAATACACACTCCAAATTATTAATTTTTGTGTAAATTATTATTTTTGGAGTATTTCTTTGATATCGTCACACAATGGTATACTCCAAACAAATACTCCAAATTAATATCCTTCCCCTTTTTTTCTCTTTACTTTCCTTCCCTGTAGAATTTTTCTTCCTCTTTTTTCTTTTTATTTTCCTTTCCTTTTTAGTAAGAACGGTTAATTTGGTGGGCCAATAAATTAATGTAGCGGAGCTATGTCTCGTTTCAAATATGGAGTGTCTCTTAGCTTTCTAACAATTTTCAAGTATGAACAAGTGTCCACTGCAGCCTTTAAGTGCTACAAAATTTAACTAAAGTCAAAATATAGCAATTGAAATCTCCTCACTATGGATGCTCTAAGAGTATATGGGTAGGGCCAGGATAAAAACTTGGACCTATAGGAGTTACAGGGATAGCAGCACTTTATCGAATCCAAAACCATTAAGTCGACAGTATCGGTATCGGATCCTTCCTACGAGTATCGGGATCGACTGTTTCGATCGAAGTATCGAATTTTTTGATACCGATAAACAAATAATTGTTAACAAATTACTAAAATTTTAGAATTTTTAAATATATATTTTAGGCAGAATTTTAAGTAGTTTTCGTGTTATTTTTTTAGTAACTTTGAAAATAAATAGTAGTCACTCTTGCTGATTGATTTACTTGCGATAGTTATGTTTTCTTCTTTTATATACTTTTACATCTTTCTTGGTTGTTCTTTCTCGTTCAATTTTTTTTTTTTTTGTCGAATTGACTGAAAAAGAGATCATTGAACTCATTATAAATATCGGTCAGTATCAAATCGGACGTATCGTATTGACCGTATCGGACTATACTACAAGCTAGGTGAGATACTATAATCATTTATAATTATTCGAACGAGAGTAACGGGCTCTGAAGGAAGACATAGCAGATCATCTGGCTAGAACACATGCACAAGAATGTGGCAAACTTTTCTACCATCATAAAGAAAAATGGTTATTTAGTTTTAGGATCTCACACATATATATGGATATTAGGGTTTGGATCTCTGAAATTGACCGATGTTAGAATTTGAGCCTCAAAACACTGTTAATTCGCCTACGTGAACAGTGATTTCGAGACCAAACTCTAATATTGGCCGAGACCCAATCGGTAATATCCATGCATATGTGAGACCCTAAAACTAAATATCCCGAAAGAAAGAAAAAAGGACCAAATGGGGCTAAAATAACTGTGTAACAGAAGCAGTGCTGCTCCCCTTGGTTTTTTAGTTGCAGCGTAGTTGAGCTAAATAACAAATATATGCAGAACGAAAGGAATCATAAACTCCTGCAACACTGAAAGTATGATGGCAAACAAACAAAGATGTAACTTTCAGTCTTTATTTAGCCTGTTGAATTTTCGTATACAGTTTCCTGAAGTGGCATTGGGTCTACATTTACAATCTGCCCCTTTGTATCTCGTGTATTTTTCCGACACGGTTTTTGTGTCCACCGGTGATTCTAGATTGAAGACACGTACGTCGGGGAAGCAAGTTGGAACTCGAACGAGGTGAGGGAGTGTGGGGATAGCACTGCATCCATCTCCTTTCCTGCATCTGGGAGCACACTCGAAACTGGTACCACCTGCAAATGTCAGCAAAAACTTCGACTGTTATCATGCCATCATGTGTTACAATAAAATTCTAAGGAGCTCACTAACACGTTTTAAAATTTCTTGTATTTACAGGAGGTGAATATAATCGAATTGTTAATTGTTTCTAATGTTCTTTCTTGAAAACTTAGCAAATTTAGGGTGGAAATCTATTCCCATGTTTGGTTTAGGTTATGAAAATTTATTTTCGGGAATTGTGAATACCCGGATAAACAATTTCCCCACAAAACATGATAATCCTTACCCCTTATCCCTATATTTTTGTCCGAGTAAATTTTTTCCTCCTTGTTTTTTGTTTTTGTTTTTCTACTCTTTTTAAATTTTTTTAATCTTGTTTCATGTTTATAAGAGATTTGGTTTTTGGTTTTTGGTTTTTTTTTTTTTTGGCTTTTTTCATTTTTTTAGAATTTTTTTCAGTTTTTTTATCTTTTTCATTTTTTTAAGACTGATTTTTTTTGTTTTTGTTTTTTTGTGTTTTTCCCCTTTTTTTCATTTTTTAACATTTTTTATCCTTTTTATTTGTTTTATATTTATATATTCACCAAACATGTGAATAATTTTCTGGGAATTTGGTTCCCGGGAATATAGAATTCCTGGCTATATAAGTATTCCGCATACCAAATGCCCCTGTGTGTAATTATAGTATCTATCAGCTTCAGTTTGTTGGCGTAAAGCAAAGCTATACTAAAAATAAATTACTAGAATACTAGGAAAAAGGTTAAAAAGAAGAACAGTTCTATGAAGGTACCATGTTTGGTGCACTGAAGGAATTCTGATCCATTACGTTGCTGGATGTAAGTATGGTTTTTGTTGATCCAGATGAGTTAATAGTGTTCTCCAAACCCGCCACAGAGATCTTCATGTTCACAGTGTCACCCCCAAAGTTCACAATCTGCACAAAGCTTTAACTGAAGTCACCTCTAACACGATCAATTGTTTAAAAGTTTCAAATTTGTTCCCAGAATACAAACGAAATAAGATTCATTAACTGGTTTTATCTCAACTTTAAGAAAAGGTTTCAAAGGTGGCTGTTGGTTTAGGCGTGGAAATGGATAACAAAAAATTGCAGTGACGACGCATGCAAACTGAAAACACATTCATAAGGAGAAGCAACTGCCTATATTGGACAACTGAATGGAGGGATAAATGAATCCTTTTTAGTTGTGTACCATAGCTTTCACTTCCTGCCATAATTAAGCAGCAACGCAATGTCATGAATCTTCCTCGTCGAGTAGCTACTCATTTAAGCAACTTTCAAGGTTGTAACTATTGTTTCCAGTGACCAGTAGGCTTGGAACTTACAGAGAGAAATTAGTTCCAACCATTGGTTTTGATTCCCAGACGAACAAAAGTATCTATGAATGATCTAACTTGAAATTAACAAAAGACAGTGAGCTCAGTCTAAGAATCCGACCTTTATTTTCAAGTAATCGTTATTGTCTTCAGAATTCTGCCAAATGATCGCAGAGGCAATCAACGAATTGGAATTGTTAGCTTGAATTACTGTGGGGAGAAGGATTGCACCACTTGATTCCTTAAAGAATAGTTGCATCCAGTAGCTAGGAGTTCCATATTGTTGCCAAGAGTTGAAGACAATGGCATCTGGATTCCACCTAAATGATGTCAAAAAGTCACATTTATTACAGCTTCAAACACTTCTATCATAAAACTGTTTGTACTCTGGAAATAAAATCATAGAACTTAGAACTAGGCCTTCAATCTTTTGAGTTATAATTGCATGTACTTTCCCAGACATCTACATGCAAACATTTGAAAAGTCTAACATCTATTTTTTCAGTTCAAAACTGAATCGACGAACTTGCCAAGTATTACCAAGTACTTACCCTCGATCATTATCATTGACAAATAGAGGAGCATAGCTTGCCATATCAACAACATCACTGCATGACAAAAAAACTCATAAGCCAACTTGAATCAAGCAGCAGTAGTAGAGCAGAATTTATTGGTTATTCGAAGTTAATAATGTATGCCAAGAGATCTATAATATTCAAGTGATCCTTTAGGGTATGTCCTATATAGTAAGTAGAACTCACCACACTGCACAGCTCACTAGTTCAAAATTAGAGAAGTAGAAAGTAGCAACTCTTGCTAGACAAACTAGAAAGTTCACAACAGGAAAGATAAAACATAAAAAAGGACCCTTTTCAAGTTTTTGTTCCTCCATTACTTCCTATGGATGATTGCATCTCCCTCATTAAAATATCTGCCAAAAATACAAATAAGCGGAATGGCCCAAAAGCAAAGAATATACAAAAATAAGGTACACACAGAGCATCTTACAACTTCAGCCTACTGTTATTATTAAAACAATCATGCAAGCCTTATCCCATCATAATGCGGTCAGCTATGGAACATGAGAAAGCTCCACAAAAGAACTAACAAAGATTTTATGGCCGCATGTAAACCTGACGTCAACCATCTATGTGGATGCCAAATTTCTAGCCAAGTAGCTCTGAGCATAAGAGAGTCATGTCAGGCAACCTACATAGCCAGTTGACAGGTAGGTCTACCTTTTGGCTATCCAGTTTAAGCCCATAATGCAACCAAGGATCACCCTCCAAGTTCCCCAAGAATATAAAGGGTCTAGACGAAGATGCAAGATGATACAATTTGCTTGGTAATTGCACTCATCTCTATGATACATTAAGACACAGTGGAAATGAATGACATCCACTATTTACTGTTATTATTATATATCAAATAAAAACCTGATCTTCTGGTTTTACAGGTTAATAAAAGATGCAAAAATGTGCTTGTTTTAGGATATGCACACTAGAAAAAACAACTTTGGTTTGCAGCATTATAGTGCAAACTAAATCCTAGTACTATTATCTCAAAAAAAAAAAAATCCTAGTACTAAAGTAAATCCTAGTACTAAATTAAAAGAACCCTCAAGGATATCGCCACAAGCAAGTGGGCACCTCTATATGCTTCACATTTTCTGACAAAAATATGTTTCACACTTTTGAGGACAGGAACAAAAAGAGTACCTATTTTTTTCCAACCCAATAAGGAAGCCAGCTTCAGCTAATGCAGCTAAGAGGCTACCATCGCCAGCATCATTTCCTGTCACAGCGTACTCACTAACAAAAGCCTGGAAAAATTCAAAGATCAAGATGACCAACTCCCATCATATTTAAAAGATGATTTTGCTTTTCAAAATTATGATGATCGTACCTTGGGACCAGTACGTGATGTTCTATCAAATTGATGAGCCATTGAAAACAAGCTGCTAGCACCAGTATAAATCTGTTCAAGAAGTCAGATAACTATAAACTATCAAATTCCATAAATAACAATTGTTAAGTAGTACTGTATAGAGACTTTGGTAGCAGTAATGTTAGTTCATTCTCACATGAAAATCATATAGATCAGCAGGATGATCCAATTGACGAGAAGATCCATCGCAGTTTGAAATTATTCTAATGTCTGGATAAGCGGTTTTTATTGCATAGTAGAACTTGAGGTAGTTTCCTGTTAATGACATGTAAGGAATATGTCAGGTTCTAATACCGAAAATTTGTGTGAAGCAACCAACTGACAGACTAAACAAACTGCAACGGAAAATTTATTCATTGTAGCAACAACATAAATGTACAACTGAATGTAGAATCCAAAATCATTACAACTGCAATTTGGACATACGTTTTAAGTTATAAGTTTCACAATTCAACCTCTGCAAATGCATCCACTATTGATAAACACCATGGAAGATTCTCCCATTTTAAAATAATAATACTCTACGAGGTTGGGGGGGGGGGGGGGGGGGGGGGGGGGGGGGGGGGGGGGACTGAGAAGGCACAACCGGAAGATTGAACTTTTCATCTAGATGTTAAGCGATACCAATCCTTTGAGTCAAGTTATGAGTATGCACTATGAAATATTGGTGACTTGGACATTGTCATAATATATGAACAAATTTGTTGTTATTATATAGGTACGGGGGTACTAGACCTTCTTTTGTTATAAATAAAGAATTGGAAGCTTCCCAGATATGATACCAAGAAATGAATTATCTCTTGCTACATGAGGAGCACCTCCAAAAAGATTTTGACTGAAAAACTATCAAGTTGGATAATGTTTATGAGAAGTCCAAGGTTGATAGATGTGTAAAGCTCAAACATGCATGGAGCTGTGGGACCACAGCATTTAGAGTTTCTGCAGTTAAGTTGGATATATTTCAAGCTAGTATACCCTGTATTTGGCAGAACTAAGAATATAAATGTGAAAAATAGTTCACATTTACAGTTTGCATTATATAAATTCGGACTATTTAATATTTATTATTGAGAAAAATAACTCGCTTCGGAGGTGGTCTTGGTATATTATTATAACTGTGAAACCATGATTTATTCAGTTCACAAGAAAAGAGGAACTGGGTTTATGATGATAAGTGCACTAGTTCACTATTGACATAAATATCCGTATACTTCTGAAAACAGTTCGCTGACATTCAAGTTTTTCCTGCTTCAATTTGTCACGAACATATATATACCTAGACATACGCACAAACAAATAGGGGGAGGAAACATCACCAAAACCAGGGTTATCATTGATGAATTTTCCAATAAACCAACTCAATATGTTTAAGAAAAAATTATCCTCATCAAATAAGTTTAATTGCTTAACAGAGGAAAGGAGTACATGCTACTAAAAAATAACAAACCTCGATAATATTCTTTATCACAATCTTCATTCCCAACCGCGACATACTTCAGTTCAAAAGGTTCTGGATGCCCCATTGCTGCTCGAACAGAACCCCATGTTGAATCAGCACTGCCCCTAGCAAACTCGATGCTATCAAGTGCATCCTGTAAAAAATGTAACTTTAAGTAATCATTACAAAGCTATTCTAGAGACCACTCTTAGAGAAAAGGCAAGATTGAGATGAGTTTGACAAAGATGTAGTTGACAGGTAAAATATCCTTGATCTTATGGGATGCGACAGTTTTATAGATGGAACATATCTTATAAAAAGGTGATACAAGAGGTCATTTGAGAAGCATTTAAGCTCTGTTTGATAGTCAATGTGCATGGTCCTGTTAATACAGGTGGTTAGAGGTTGATCAAAACATTTGATATGTGAATAAGTAATCATTACAAATCTATTCTACAGAATATTACCACTCAGAGAGAAGGCGAGATTGAGATAAGTTTGATAAAGATGTAGATGACAGGTAAAGATCCTTGACGGACGGAAACAGTCGTTATATCTGGACTATAGCTTATAAAAAAGTGTAAGAGGTCATATCATACGAGAAGTATTTTAGCAGTGTTGGATAGCTAATGTGCATGCCCTGTTAATATGGGTGGTTAGAGATTAATCAAATCATGTAATATGTGAATCTGGTAATGACAAGTGTGGGAAATGAATATATTTATATTCCATAAAAGTAATATTGGCACTTCCTACAGTTAATAACTGAGTATGCTGCAAAAGGCCACCTCTTATCTTTAATAGGTCATAAGATGCATGTGAATATACATTCAGCACATCAATGTCAGACATATGATATGGAGAAAGTTTTTTAGAACTATTTTTATTAAATGAGATATTATATAGAAAGAGAAAATGCCTGAGGTGATTAATAATAAAGTCTAAAGTGGAAGACACCAACTATAATACATCAGAAATTTTATGCACTGTGCAATTCAACAAAATGGAGAAAATGTGCAAGCTCAACATGACAATCAGATAGTTACATAAGTTGATAGATCCATGAAACATTATGAGGATAACACAATGTAGACTGCACATGAAATACACTAATAATATACAATCCATGCAACTATTAAAATGAACTGAAGATGAGTCAATGGACAAAGGACATATGTGATATATACAGATTACAGAACATTTACGGTGCCATGAGACTTAAGATTACTGCACAACTTAGTACATGATACATACATATCTTTGCATATTATGGTGCAAATCTATTGTCCCTCTACTTCCCAATGAATACATTAATCTCTTTGATAATATTCATAGTGTTAGCAAGGAGTTATAATAATTATACGAAAATTGCAAATCTTCCATTCAACAGTTCAATAACTCTCACAATGTCACCTCCTCTTCAACTCTCATGTTACAAGACCTTTCCTGTTTGGAATAACGTATAGTCTCAATTCTTCATGTTTGAAGACCTGTAATTTGATAGAAACACAGCCACATGGTAAACCATGTGTTTTCAAATAATTTTCACCCTCTTCTAAGACAGGTTTCTCATATGACAACTTTGTTGCCTCCTCCTTTGGTTTCTCTTGACTATTACCCACATCTTCTTGTTAGTTAAACACTTTAACCCAAAAAGTCGAGAGGGTAGGTTTGGGTGAACAATGAACATGAAGCTTAACAGCAACATCCAGGACATGATCCTCTGATACCATGTTAGTTAACTATACCCAAAAGATCGAGCTGATAGGTTTCAGCAACAAAGTATGTGAAGTTAGTATGTGTGCAGGGTTAGACTCACTCTCTCAACAGTATAAAAACTCCTTTAGTTAATTATTACATTGAAAATTGTTAAGCATGCAGACATTGACAGATTGTTGAACCAGCAATGGAAGCCTTAAAATTGATTCCTTGAACCATTATATTAAAATTGAGCTTTTTTTTAGATAAGGCCATTATGACCACCATTGTCCTGGGATACTAGCACCAAGACACCCTCCCATTTAATTTTGCCTGGGTTGGGATATGAACCCCATGTCTACTCATCCCCTCCCTTACCAGTGCTACCACTGGAACACCCCCTGGCGGTGATTAAAAATTAGCTAAGCATAACAGATAAAATGATATACTAGACCGACCTAAAAAATGTGATGCAGGATGCAATTTCTTGGCTACCATTTTGGTATTCTTACTTTGGACTAATGTTGCTTTTGTAATTTTGTACTTTTGCAGGGGGTTGCATGGAGTCAATTTTGCATTTTGTGTATTCGTATAGATTTTATTTAATATACAGAATGAAAGAATCTGCCTGGACGTTTCCTCTTGTAGTGCATTGTAGCTATAATGTTACAAGAATGTTGTGTCTGGGATGTATAGCTGTTTGTCATGAAATATGAACTTCTTATGCATATCAGTAAATGCAGAAAAAAAATCCTGAAGATATATCTTGATTTATATGTGCTATTAGATCCAAATGAGGGTAGACATAAACCTGATGATTGTTAGAGATTTTTGCACATTCAAGGGTCAAGTATATGTTCCCCATATTCATATATGAATATTACTACATGCTATTAATGTCTATTATGGATATTAAATACTTGTTGCTCCCTGATACAACATGGCTGCTGCTTTTTCTCACATGGTTAACTGAATCAAAGAATTGGTTCTGTCACAAGGTTCGCAATATCGGTATCGGAATTGGTATCGGGCCATTCCTATGAGTATGGGATCGGCGGGTATCGGCAATAATGGCAGTTTCAGATCGGCGTAATTGGATTTTTTGGTATGGGAAAGCAAATAATTACTAATAAATTATTAACATTTAAGATTATATATTTTATATATTTAGGCATAATTTTAAGTATTTCTAGTGTTGTTTCTTAGTAGTTTGAAATTGAATGAAATAATAGCCACCTTTGTCGATTGGTTTACATGCGATAGATAAGTTTTCTTCTTTTACATACTTTTACACCCTTGCTCATTAGTCTTTTTCGTTCAATTTTCTTTGTCGAATTGACTGAAAAAGAGACCCCAATGTCGGTATCGGTCGGTATCGGATCGGGACATGCCAAACAATATCGGTATCAGCCGGTATCGGGTTGGGACATGCCAAACAGTATCAATATCGGCCGGTATCGGATCCGGACATGCCAAACAGTATCGATATCGGCCGTATCGGATCGGTATCGGCCGATACTGTAAACTATGTTCTGTCAGCTCAAACATTGAAAATCTGTAGATCTTTTCAATTATTATCCTTTCCAGCACATATTCCTTACGTTTATAATTGTTAAAGGTCAAGTTTAAATCTGGAGGAATTTTCCTATCCTGATCATCCTAAATACATGTTAACTTCAAAATCCTCCATTTTCTCTGACACCTCCATATCCACCATTGCTGATATTCCTTGGGTGAAATTACATCAACTGTTTATATTCAGACTGTTGTTCAGCCTTTGAGTAATTCTTGGTCAGGAGTAACCAAACGCACAAGTTTACTCACGTTCTACTAATTATTAATCAGGAGTAATATCTTTAAGAAGCTTGTGGATTCCAGTTTCCAACAGCAATTCACTTTATTGTTTGTGTTGAGAGTAAATAAGGGACTTTAGTCCCACATCGGTTAGATGTAATATGAAGAGGGGTTGGACCCTCTATAAGTAGTAGGCAGTAGCCCTCAATAATATTAACTGAGAAATTAGACTCATTTCTACATGGTATCAGAGCCATAACTCTCTCTCTCTCTCTCTCTCTCTCTCTCTCCACAAAAAAAAAAAAAAAAAAATTAGCCGAATCCCCCCCCCCGACCCCACCCCACCCCCCCCCCCCCCCCGGAGCAGCGCCTCCCTCCCCCCCCCCTCCCCCCCCCCCCCCCGGAGCAGTACCCCTCCCCCCCGACCCCCCCCCCCCCCCCCGGAGTAGCAGCGCCCCACCCCCCCCGACCCCCCCCGGAGCAGCGCCCCCCCCTCCCCCCCCCCCCTCGGACCAGCACCCTTCCCCCCCTCCCGCCTCCCGCCACCCGCCAGCACCCTCCCGCCCCCCCCCCCCTCCTGACCCTCGCCTCTCTTGCAATGGAAACCCTAACCCTAGCTCTAGCAGCCCCATCCAAACACTAACCCTAGCCGTCAAAAAAAAAAAACAAAAACAAAAAAACAAAAAAAAAACAGATTTCCTTCTCTTTAGAAGATCTATGTAGTTGCCTCGAGAATCAGTACCTTCTTTTTAGAAGCTCTACTACGAATACGAAATCTCTTTAGATTTTCGTATCTCAGAAACGTTGTCTTTACAATCGTTTCTAGACGGCTGGTATATCTCTGGCTTGTCTCATGCAAGGAGGCACAACTACGTTGGTTATCCTTGAGCCGTCCGAACGCGTTATCATGACGCGGTTCTAGTTGGTCGTATAAACTACGACACATCAGTGAGGGATCTCATTTTGTTGTTTCCCCCCGGTAGCTGACTAAGACGAAGCCGACTCACAAGAAGACGACTCAGGAAACAACAACACCTCACTGATTGCAGTTGAAGAAGTCATGGATTCCATCTATGGGAAGTTGACAGCAGAAGAAATGAAGGCCCTGGTCGAGGATCTCATGACCAAGAGATTACCGGAGGCAACCCCACGCGTGACCCATACTGTTGTGGATCCGTCACCGTACAAAATGGGGAAGTTGGACAAGCTGGAGACGAAGTTGGAAGGCACGACCAACTACTTGAAATGGTCGCGGCAGGCGATGCGGACGCTGAAGGGACGTGGCTTGGTTGGTTATGTAGATGGCCACACCAAGGCCCCTGTCGATCACTCCTCGAAGGAGTTTGCTGTATGGGACATTGTCAACAATGTCGTGGCTGGTTGGTTGACAGCCTCTTTGACCGACCAAGTGTCGGATAACGTTGAAGCAATGGAGGGAGCTGCTGATATCTGGAGAACATTGAAAGACATGTAATCCGGTTCGGGTAACCCCATGCGAGTTTTCCAGCTGCAGGATGAGCTCGATCGGGTAATCCAAGACGATCGTACCATCTCTGAGTACGCTGCCTTGTTGAAGAAGTACTGGTCTGATCTTGACCATTATGATCCTCTTGGCATGGAGGATGCTCAGGTTGAACCGGCTTTTGCAAAATATTTCCAGAAATTTCTGGATTATATCTCGCGGCAACGGATGGTGAAGTTTTTGAAGGGGCTCAACCCTGCATTTGAGCAACGGAGGAATGTACTTCTCGCACAACCGCAGCTGCCGACATTGGAAGACGCCATAGCTGCCATGGCACAAGAAGAAGCACGGTTGAAGCTGATGCCTACCAAGGGTATCTCCCAGGGAAAGCAGGCCGGAGTTGACACATCTGCTCTTGCCACTTTCACACAGCCTCCTTCTACGGGAGGCGTTTGCCACAACTGTGGTGACACAGGGCATTACATCCGCTTTTGCCCAAAACCGACACGGACTCCCTCGAATGGTCGGGGCCGTGGTCGCGGTGGACGACGAGGTGGTCGAGGCAGCTACAGTGGTGGAAGGGACACTTACTCTGGAGGCAACAAGACGCATCTGGCGGATGAAGGTGGGGACAATCAGCTGGCGGACATCACTTCATTTGAGAGAGAAGTTCTCGAGAAGATGCGCGGCTCAAAGCTTGGTTCTGGTGAACGACAAGTCATTCCTGGGACGCCGTCCACTACAGGAGATTACTGCACTTACTTCTCCCAATCCAGTGCCGGTATACCTCCGCGTGCTCTTGCATCCGTCTCTCAGCCAGCTTGGATTATGGACTCTGGGACATCTTGCCATGTCACGGGGTCCCGGGGTGAGTTCCGGGAATACTCTATTATAACGCCGCCAGAAAGCATTCTGACTGCTGATGGTACCTCCAGGCCTGTTACGGGTAAAGGCACTGTTGATTGCACTCCTTCCATCACTTTATCTAATGTCTTACATGCTCCTTCTTTTCATGTCAATCTTATATCCATTAGCGCCATTATCCTTGATCTAAACTGTATTGTTTCCTTTGATATTCCTAAGGTAACTTTTCAGGAGAAGGGAACGGGGAGACGACTAGGCACTGACACATGGCATAAGGGTCTATGGTACTTGGACATGAACGGTCTGGATAGAGCACTGGCATCTTTGGTTGCAGACGCACAACCGGAAGTCCGAAGTCGAAGTGTCGAAGCCGAGCTGCTCCTTCACCATCAGCGTGTAGGACATTCTTCTTTTCCCGTTATTAGTCGACTGTATCCGTCCTTATATCAAAAAGCAAATAAAGAGTTGTTAGTTTGTGATGCTTGTGAGTTGGAAAAACATACCAGAAGCTCCTATGTGAGTTCTGGGCATCGATGTTCTGCTGCTTTTGATATGATTCATTCCGATGTGTGGGACCCTTGTCCTACAAACGGTGTTAACGGTTATAGATGGTTTGTTACTTTTATTGACTGCTCTACCCGCGTAACGTGGGTCTACCTGCTGAAGAATAAAAGTGATATTTTTGAGGCATTTCAAAGCCTCCATCAACGGGTAAAGACACAGTATAATGCTCGTATTAAGTGTTTCCGGTCGGATAATGGGACGGAATATACCCATAAGAGGTTTGCTGCGTATTTATCCTCTCATGGTATACTGCATCAAACCTCTTGTGCATATACACCGGCTCAAAATGGTGTTGCCGAACGAAAGAATAGGCACCTGCTGGAGGTAGCTCGGACAATGATGCTGGCTATGAATGTTCCTAAATTTTTGTGGGGGCAGGCTGTCTTGACAGCCTCTTATCTCATTAACATGATGCCCTCTCAATTACTGAACTGGAAGACGCCTTTGGAAATGCTCACGGGGACAACTGCGTACACCGTTCCTCCGAAAGTATTTGGTTGCGTATGCTTCGTCCACGATAACAGGCCTGGCGTCGGTAAGCTGGATCCTCGAGCAGTTAAGTGTGTCTTTGTTGGGTACACCGGGACACAGAAGGATTATGTATGCTGGAGCCCGGTTGAACGGAAGCTGTTTGTAAGCATGGACGTTACATTCAGAGAGCTGGAACCTTATTATGGTTCGGACGAAGGTTCTGCGTTTAGGAACACGCCTCACACAGCGGGTGTTGGACGTGAGGGGGAGGTAGTACGCGCAAACGTTGTTGCCGGATCGGTACCTTGTCCTGTCGTGACACACTGGAAGAAAGGGGGAGAAAGTATCAATGATACTGATACGGAGGATGACGAAGACAATACGTACATTACGCAGGGGGAGAAGCAGATAAGGGAAAAGGAGCTCCAAGTTTACAGAAGAAGACAGCAGAGGTCCAGTACTGTGCCGTGCCCTGTGCCTATAGTGCCAAGTCCCTCATCTACTCCTGCCCCGACTCCTGAAGATGTTACTCCCGCACCGGATCGCTCGGATTCGGAAGCGGATCTCTCCGATTCGGATGGTATGCTTTTCCCACCACCCATTGCTCCCTTAAGGAGGTTTTCTCGCATTAATGCGGGAAAGGCTCATATTCGTTATAAAGATTATGAACATGATATCGCCAACTACCTATCTTATTCTAATATTTCTCCGACTTATCAAACATTCCTCACTTCGTTAGACTCCACTTCTTTACCTAAGAATTGGCAGGAAGCAAAGAAGGACCCAAGATGGAAAGCCGCAATGATGAAAGAACTTGGGACCAAGGTTATAAACGGCGGTAGGCGGGTGCGCGGCGGAGAGAGTCCGCCTACCGTCTAGGCCGTCTAGGCGGTGCCTAGGCGCCGCCTAGGCGGTTTATACATTTTGAACATTTTTTTACTATTTTACCACAGTTTTTTGCATAATATGCATATTTTAAGGGTGTTCCATGCATAACTAAGTTGTAGAACGAAGATTTATAAAGTTTTCGTGTTGTTAGGCCCATAATGTTTTAAAAAAAGCCTTTTTGGCCAAAATGTTTTGTAAAGTATTTATCCGCCTAGGCGCTCGCCTACGCTGCCTCACCTCCGCCTATGCCGTCAACCTCCATTGGCCGCCTACTCCACCGCCTACAGCAAAGCGGTGCGGAGAGGGACCGCCTACCGCCTAGGCGGCCTAGGCGGGCGCCATTTAGAACACTGCTTGGGACACTAGAGAAAGATAAGACATGGGAGCTGGTGCCATTACCTGAAGGGAAGAAAGCTGTGGGATGCAAATGGGTTTACACAGTGAAGGAGACACCAGAAGGAAAAGTTGAACGATACAAGGCGAGACTGGTTGCAAAAGGCTATACCCAGACATATGGTATCGACTATGATGAGACTTTTACCCCAGTAGCGAAGATGAGTACCTTAAGAACGCTGGTCCCCATTGCAGCAAACTATGGGTGGAAGCTACACCAGTTAGACGTAAAGAACGCATTTCTTCATGGAGACCTA
This sequence comes from Iris pallida, assembly GCA_029216955.1. Classification (NCBI taxonomy): domain Eukaryota; kingdom Viridiplantae; phylum Streptophyta; class Magnoliopsida; order Asparagales; family Iridaceae; genus Iris; species Iris pallida. The sequence continues at coordinate 20,968,935 of JANAVB010034617.1, forward strand.
CAAGAAGAAGTATACATGGAAACTCCTCCGGGGTGCTACTCTGTGTCAGATTCAGGTGAAGGAACGTCACATGGAAAAGTGTGCAAACTGAAGAAGTCGTTGTACGGGCTGAAGCAATCTCCTCGAGCCTGGTTTGACAGATTCAGAAGGGCTGTCACTGGCATGGGGTACCATCAGACAAATGCAGATCATATTGTCTTCCTCCAGCATGCAAGGGGCCACATTACTATACTTGCTGTATATGTAGATGATATAGTGATCACAGGTGACGATGTAGTTGAGATCACTAAGCTGAAAACGAAACTCACCAAAGAGTTTGAGGTGAAGGACCTGGGAGAGATGAGATACTTTTTGGGTATCGAGGTGTGTGATGGTGAACAAGAAATTGTTCTCTCACAAAGGAAATATGCACTAGATCTGCTGAAAGAGACAGAAATGCTGGGATGCCGAGCAGCAGTCACTCCAATTGACCAGAAGTGCAAGATGGGAGCAGAAGCAGGAAAGCCTGTTGATCGCGAAAGGTATCAAAGGCTAGTAGGCAGACTGATTTATCTAGGGCATACTCGCCCTGATATCTCATTTGCAGTAAGTGTTGTAAGCCACTATATACATGATCCAAGAACGGGTCATATGGATGCAGTATTTCAGATTCTAAGATATCTGAAAGGGACGCCGGAAAAAGGACTGTGGTTCAAGAAGAATGGATGCACAGATGTTGAGGGATACTGCGATGCAGACTGGGCAAGCTGCATAGACGACAGAAGGTCTACCACAGGGTACTGTGTTTTTGTAGGAGGAAACCTGGTTTCATGGAGAAGCAAGAAACAATCAGTGGTAGCACGGTCGACAGCTGAAGCAGAATACAGAGCAATGGCTCTAGGAGTATCAGAATTGCTATGGGTAAAGGCGTTGCTGACAGAGTTGAAGCTAGACAAGGGGACACCATTGCACCTTCTGACCGATAGTCAAGCTGCGATAAGTATAGCGAACAATCCGGTTCAGCACGACAGAACGAAGCACATCGAGATCGATCGATTCTTCATCAAGAAAAAGCTGGAACAAGGGATACTGAAGATTGACTATGTTCGCTCAGAAGAACAAGTGGCAGACTGTCTGACTAAGGGTCTTAGTTCATTGAGTCTGTCAAAGCTATGTAGCAAGATGGGGATGATTAATATCTATCGCCCATCTTGAAGGGGAGTGTTGAGAGTAAATAAGGGACTTTAGTCCCACATCGGTTAGATGTAATATGAAGAGGGGTTGGACCCTCTATAAGTAGTAGGCAGTAGCCCTCAATAATATTAACTGAGAAATTAGACTCATTTCTACAGTTTGTGTGGAATTTCTTAGTGGAACAAGTTAGCTTCAAAAGAAAAGGGTACACACCCGTAGGAAGTATTCATTAACTATTGACGACAGCAGATTTCCCTGGCAATTCTATATTTGAAAGATAGATTTTAAGGGTTTACTAAGACCATTACATAACTATTTTAATGCACGACATATCAATTCAATATGCTTGGTAGTGGCCACTGAGACACTATTGATGGAATGCATGAAATACAGGGTTAGTACACGGGTTTCAAGCATATAGGATACCAAACAATTTTAGAGAAGTTTTAAACGCCTAAGGGAAAAGGTTGAACAAATCCGATAGAACATATGCAAGTGATAAAATGATCATTAAATAATTTATTACTCAATAAATGGCTAGTAAATGAGAGTAGGGTCTTGGAGACATGCCTTCACAAAAGACAATACGGAGCTCATAGCAACTTGGTCTCTATGGCTGTTTCCTGGAAAATGCAATAGATCATTAATATGAAAAAGTCAACTTACACATGAATATACTAGTTGCATAATTACCACTATTGAACACCCAAACTGGGGAGGCACCAAGATCTTCTGCAAGCTGCAGTGATTCAGAAATAGTAGTTACTAAAGCAGGCAATATGAAGGTGCATTTAGACACATTAAAAAAAAGATTATAACTTTCAAATAGTATTCATTAAAGACCTACTTGAAGAAACTCAAGATATCCAAGTCCATCATCAGTCCAATAACCCCAAACGTCGCCAAAATGTCCAGGCCTCTCCTCCCACGGACCAATACTTTCCCTCCATCTGAATGCATTTCTTATGTGTTCACCTTCAACATAGCAACCACCTAAGAGTAGAAGTTAGTTATAATTCTGATTCGATTAACAAATATAAATGAATGATTCAGAGGCATATGTTACCATCTCCACTGTTCATACAATATCCTTTTATGGTTAAAACAAGTACGATGAAGAGGGTAGAACTAAAAGAATCAACTTGGCAAATTTGTAATATAAGGGCATGACGGAAAAATGGGAGACATGTTCCAGAATATCAATTATTAAAGAAGTATAAGAGAAAGGTAATAACTAATAAGCAGTGTCACTATATGACAGACATGTTAGTTTCATGCTGCATCAAGCTTATACAGGACAAGGGTACTCCAGCTTATCATCTTACAATAGTTACTTTACAGAAACATAGATGTATATAAAACATAGGCATTATAGGTTACATGTTTATACATAATTATATGCATATATCACCAATATGAATTTGATTTTATAGATACGTATTGAACACTTCCAAAGTTAAAGATCGTATCTTTCATTTTGTAGATTTACTTTTATACACTTGTGAATGCACAGCTGAACCGCAGTTGGAAAAGCTTCTCCCAGGTTATACTGGAATCCTTGGATTCAATCTGACCAAAAAAAAAAAAAAAACAAGATGCATCTCTAGATAGAAATGTAACAGTTACTGAAAGATGGTTGCTTTTGTAATGATACACTTGGGTCAGTAAGACAACTTTCAATTGTTAAGCACATCAGTAAGCTACTCTGAAGCCCAAAGAAGAATTATAAAATCATCTGAGTATATATTATCATATCCCCTTATACAAGTATTGTTAAACTGTATTGAGGGGAAACATAGTGTGCCTAAATGATCATTTTTGTAAGAAACAAGGATCAATTTGTGGCCAGCAATTTTCGTGAATGCTTGCCACTAATGTAAAAACATGGAAATGTAGGGTGCAAATGGAATCCTTTGAACCTGGAAATCTTATAAATCGAGGTTTCATGTTTTTTACCATTGCAATGAGCTCCTTCCGAAACCCATGTCCCTGAATTAACAATTAAAAAGGTAGAAAAAAGTTAAAGCAGAAAAGATCACCATCTTAATATAGATAGATCAGCTTGAAATAAAATATGAAGAATTAGAAAATGATGATCATATAATTTGTTTATTTTACAACAGTATAAATTAACTATGCAAAATAAGTATGGTATCTTGGGAAACATCAAAAGGTACTCAATGTTTTGCCCATTGATTAACCTGATGTCAGAAGTTACTGAACTACTATCAACTTCCTACTGATATAATACATGATTTTCAGGATGCCATTTACAGAAACTGTTGAAAGAAGATGCATGTCTTCGATTCATACAGAAACTGTTGAAAGAAGATGCATGTCTTCGATTCTGACATTATATGTAAGCAAATTATTAAAGTATTCTTTTCTTCTCCAATTTCTTTTATGATCTGACCTTATCCTGTTTCTGGCATTTCTCTTATCCCACTGCACCACAAACTACAATGAGATTTGCACAAATACATACCATGTATGTGTCCATTGGCATCACAGATACTTGATCGAGCCAAATAGTTCCTTTTTTGTTGGTTGTCAATTGAAGCCTCGAATTCCTGTTTGTTCCTGTAGATTCTAACTGAAGTTCAAATTTTGTCCAATTTGAGACTTCCGAACTAGTAGCTCTGCAAGAATAAAGAAGTCTCTATTGTAGATGATCTGGATAAAGAAAAAAAACGGGGACACATAAAATTCTATATAATCTGATATTAGAGGAAAACTGACATTATATTAGAAGAACCAAGATTCTGCAATCCATCTGAGCTTGTCAGTGAAACAGATAAGTTCAATGACTCAGATGACATAACGTAAAGAACCACTCTATAGGTCTTCCCTTGTTCAATATTCTGGAATATCACAAAGAAATAACCAAATCATTCAATTGCAAGCAAACTAGCAGCACCCAGAAATATCAGGAGAAAAGTGTTACGTAGAAGCAATCAACTGACAAGTCAAATACCAATAATCACTAAATCTGAAGTGCATGATGCATTACACTATATATACTTTGCAAAAAGTTAATATTCCACATGAAACAAAATGGGCAAATTTGGTGGATATGCAACCGTAAGTACATACCATTCCCCAATACCCAGGGTTATATATGCCAACACCAGCAGCTGGACAAATATTGGATCCTGTGCTGTCACAAAGTACTTCCATACGAACTGCAACCTTGTTACGGCTGAAACATGATGTCAAATCAGTCGAGACATAAATATATGTTTCATTCCCAATGATGGACCATGGATCAATGTTCGAAGGGGTGCTGGGGCCTCCGGCTTCAAAACCTAAGAAAAAAGAAGAGCTTTGAGGTAATGGAAAGTGAGGCAAAAATGCAAAGCAAACCAGCCATTTATCAACATATCTTTCCCTTGCGCTAATAGCACTCTAAGAAGCAAGAGGTCAGGCATTTCAATACACCAACAATGGATAAAACAGGCAAACCCTGAGTATACATACTATGTTCTCTCAAAAAAAATATTCTCAAAAAAATAATCACCTACTATAAATAAACAAAAATGTTAAGTTTACAACCAAATGGGTTACAACCCATTTATCAACATATCTTTTCCTTGCGCTAATAGCACTCTGGCTTAAGAAGCAAGAGGTCAGGCATTTCAATACACCAACAATGGATAAAACAGGTAAACCCTGAGTATATTACCTACTATGTTCTCTCCAAAAAAAAATTCTCTCAAAAATAATCACCTACTATAAAAATTAAAAAAATAAAAATGCTAAGTTTACAACCAAATGGGTTACAACCCATTTACAACCGCCACGTAGGAGGTTGTAAATGGGTTGTAACCCATTTGGTTGTAATCCTAGCATTGCTCATAAATAAAAGATAAAAAAAACTGAGAATAGTAACTATTATCCGTATCTTCTTAAATATATATAATTGTTCACTCCTAGCAAAGGGTATATAATGTTAACAATCCTCCATAAGCATCATTTTCAGTTAATAAACCTCACTTCTTTCTCATCTAGTTATATCATCACCAACATTCCTTTGACGTAGTTTGAAATGACAATGATATCTACATTACAGATTATTGAGACACTGGTGTATATGACAATTTACAGTAGTAGGGAATTAGAGGGGACAAAGTGAGGACACAATGAACAGTTGAGGTATTGAAGAAAATGCTTAGCACACCCCCTGGGCAAAGCCCAAGAAGGAACAGGATTACTTTTTTGCACAAGAGGCTTATATAGCACTGTGGATTTATGACAAGTCTCAAACTAGGCTGCCCTTGGCTTAAGTCCATGATCAACCCAAAATTCCAAGAAAACTAAAATACTAATGAGAAGGCGTGGAGCGCAGAAAATGGCCTATAATCTCCTAAAAGAGTATTTTAGCACCATATTAAGCAAACCAATATATGCGATGACAGCACATATTATATCTACTTAAACAACTTTTGCAACAACTACATTATTCAGTAATTTCTAACTATAGATTTACTAGCATTACCACATGTACCTGACGCTTGTGTGGACTATAAAAATGATACGGGAAAGTGTACGATACATATATTTTTGGTGTCAGTTCAACCAAATTACTCTGCATTCTCTTCATAATCTCCAACTCCCAACTATTATTAATCTTCAAATGGATGTTAAAATTTCTACATACCTCTATTACTGACAAGCTCTGCCCATATTCCACCAGCTCCTGCATGATTGATCTCCTATGAAAAAGACAACAAGATGAGAACCTATTTCAATAATAGAAACTCTTATATATTTTGAAGGGATTATAAGCAAAACTATGAAAAATGCCAATAACTAGCTCAGATTGCTCATTCTACATAACAGGAAAACTTGATCCTTCATAAATTTCATTACAATTAATAAGGTAATGCATATATCCTCTTGTTTCGATATAGATGTATTAAAATTCAGAGATGGAGGAATCCATATAACAAAACATAGTTGTATTTAATGACAAAAGATAAGAGGATAAACAACAACCATGATTAACCAATAGGAGTATTCCCGACAAAAAATGAAGTGTCACAATTAAAACGGAGTGGTTTTTCCTCACATGTGTATATGTCATCTAAAGAAGTGTCACGGTAGGTTAATAATTTTAAAGATATTATTATTAAACGATATAAACTATAAGCAGCAATTTAAAAACCAAATTATCAAGGGTGCCGGAGGCATGGGGTGATCTATCAAGGAGTGCCAGAGTCACGGGGATTTCTAGTCCAAAACAAGGAGGGAAGGTGGGGGCCCTGGGGGTTGATAGTAGCATACAAGAATGATTAAAAAATAATGATAGTCATTGACTGATGCACTCATAATAAGTGATTTTTCATTTGAGTTGTAGCTAAATGACTGCCAAAGGTTGGATAAATCAAACCAGAGCTGTAGATGTCCGTGACATGTCCGACATATTGGCAACAATGTTGGCTGCCTTTTCACACAAATAGGTTTTATATGTTAAAGGAGGGTTTATTAAGACCTTACCAATCATCCCAATAACTCAAATGAAACCCCAACTCTTTCTCCTGTCTTCTTACTGACCTGATCTATAAGTCCCTAATCACTTCTCTCTCTACTTCCATTTGACCCCGAACCCAACCCCAAATTTTCCACTCCAGAGTCTTCCCTCCCTCCTCCTGCATGAGTCTCTCTCTTGTTTCTTCCCTCCAGAGTCTTCCCTCCCTCCTCTTGTTTATGTCCAAAATCAAACCTTCTCCTTCCTCCTTTCTTCATCAGGTAGGACTTGATTAATTTATTGACATACGACATTTAAAAAGTCTACAACATGTCCCTGACATACGACATTTAGAAACCAAATCCGACATGAACAAGACATCCAAATCTACATCATTGCATCACAATGTTACATAGTGTGCATGTGTGTGTAGGAGGCATAACTGAGTGTACATGGCAATAAAAAATCAAATGGCAAAGAAGCAGCTAAAGAAGAAATGAAAGATGACACAACTACCCACCTCAAAAAATACACCAAATAAGTGGTCAGAAATTTTTCGCTGAGATTGCGTTGAAGCATCTACCATCAAAATGGCTGTCTGGTTTATCTTCAAATCATGAGCAAAACTTTGATATGAAGCCCACATCATAAAGAAGACATAAATCAAGGCACAGGAGCTTGTGCCATGAAGGCCCACTGTCATCTTCTTCAGTCCTATCCTACGAACCACTAATAGAAGAAACAACGACCAGGTTTAGAAGCCACTAGCAAGAAGCATAGGAAGAAACAGATAAAAACCATCCCCAATGATTAACAGAAAGAAAACTTTCCCTAGTGCAAATTTAAACTAAAGTGGAAGACTAAGAGTAATGTGACTCTTCTGTTAATGAACCATCACTTGAAAATAATGTATAGCAATGTCTCACAAATTTCAGTAACTCAAATGTAATGGCAGATCTTCAAATCATGAAGGCCCTACACTATGAATCCATTCAAACCACGAGTACTAAAGCAAAGAACTAGAAACAACATAGCTTCAATGTGAACTTGTAAAAACTTCAATAGAATCAACAACAACAAAAAATAGAAAATTCAAACTCTTATCACTTATCATTCATATGAACAACAAACAATATATTTCTCTGCTAAAAGATTAGATCAAATGAGGTTACTGGAAGAGGGGACCACAATCCTGGAGCTGGTATTGCCATAGCAAACATGCTGGTGTGGAAGATATTGGAACAATCGTGTGTTGTTGGAGAGATCATATCATAAGATATATACAATTTTTGAATTTCCCAAAAGAGTCCATCTTATATCTCTCCATTTTGACATCAACCAAAAAGTGACTTGAGAATCAATCAAGCATAACAACTATAATTTAAAAGCAAGTTATAAAACCTTTGGTCCTAAAATTAAAATTTTGAAAGTTCCACCCCCATGGATTACTCATCATAATAAATAAAATACAAAAATTACAAATTTTCTACTGACACAGAATAAAAAAAAATAGTAGTTTCAGATGATGAATAAAAGAAAATGAAAGCGTAAACCAAAAGATTTAGACCCTAGTGTGCATTAACAACCAATACAGCCCTATAGGAAGAAATAAACCATGTTACGACAAACCAATAAAACCTTTGTCCCAAATATTTTGGTAAGATATGTGAATCCTTTTCTTCCATTCTTCTTTCTTAAGGGTCATGACCTATGCAACATTAATGCCACTCGTTCCTTGTCCCATCATATCAACAATATTGATGCCTATCCGTCTTAGCATTCTCATCTCGTATGTGGTCATTTTCTGGACTTATTTTTTTAATAGATTAAGAAATATATCATCCATTTGTAGCAGCATTACTTCACGTCAAAAACCGATGTCGGTGTCCGTGTCGCGTCACGATCACGGACACTCCAAAGTTCACTAGCACATCATATGTCATGTTGGTGTCCGTACAACATTGTTAAATTTATAAAAAAAAAAAAATGGAAGCAGCAATTGGAAGAACTAAATCTCCCTGTAAAATAATACATAAATATATGAAATAAACACAGCTAAGCCATTAGATAATCCACTTTTTTTTGCATCAAAAATAGGAAATTCTAAGTAGGCATTAATGCAAACACATCATATGCGCAGAAGGAAATCAACAATGTTATTACCAAATTCCAAGAAATTTCGGTGGGTTTAGAGCTGAAAAAAATGGGGAATTGTGGGATTTCTTTTGAATGGGGATTTGGGGGGAATTTATAGTGAGGTGGTTTCTTCGAGGGGAGGTCCGCGGGGATCACGGAAGGCCTGACGGAAGCAACGGGAGCGAGCAGCAAGGTGATGACGTGGCATGAGATCGTGACCGTCCGATGTGGGATCGGACGGAGTGGGGAGTGCCGATTGCCACCACTCCACGTCCCGACGTTGCTTGCAAGGCTCGGTTTTGACGGTGGTCGTGTCATCCGGCTAGGATTGAGTTGGTTGATTGATTAAGAAATGGAGTTGATATTGTAGTCAAGTGCACAACAATACCTAGTTGAATTAGGTAAGTGACAAGGACATTACAAAAGGGAATTGATAAGGGCACTGCACTTTTTGATCAGGGCTAGCCCATTAGGGATAGCCCCTGATCAAAAACTTCACTTTTTTAATAACAAGGACTGCCCAAATTTTGGACAGTCCTGCAAACTGAATGGACTGCCAGAAAACTTGGCAGTCCTAAGTCTCAGCATGTGAAACAAAAGAACTGCCCATTTTTCTGGCAGTCCTTACTGTATGTAGGACTGCCAGGAATTTGGGCAGTCCTTATTATAAAAGACACTTCACTTTTTGATCAGGGCTAGCCTAATGGGCTAGCCCTGATCAAAAGTTGCAGTGCCCTTATCAATTCCCTTACAAAAATGGATATAAATATTATATTTTTAGTCATACATAGGCAGGTTTGTCTTATATAGATTGTCAAAATTTTGATAGGTATGGATATGTACAGTATTGTTAAAATTTTGACAATTTTATTTTTTTCAGAACTGTTAAAAATTTGACGGTCCTGAATAGGTACAAATCTGACAGAATTTTAATAGTTATAAAACTGTCAAAATTGTGATATCCCTAACGATTTATGTTGTGCACTTGCTATTTCTCTTGAATTATGGTTGTAGACCAACAATCACATGGTATAAATAACCTATTTTAAATGACTATGAGTGGAGTACGTAAGTAATAATTTTTCGATTCCGTAACATGTTTCTTTTGATTAGTCTATCGACCTCATTTTGCATAACAAGGACAGAACTAGTAATTCAAGTAGTCTTGGACTTAACTTTTTTTTGGGAGCAACGAATTGTTGTATATGGGTTGGATAGTTGGACGAGGCTTAGATAAGAGTTGGGTTAGGCTGGAATAAGTCTGCGCTAAGCTGGAATATAGGCTGGAATGTGAACTGGTGCAATATGTAGGGAAAAAAAATCTTTGTTTGACTGGAGCGGTTTAGACCTATGAAACCCACTTTTTATTCATGGTGTGTTTGATTGTTTGTTAGAGCATCTCCAACCATATTTTCTTGTAATGTGTTTGTAATTCTTATGTGGGATGAGTGTCATGCCCCAGAACCAGAATACTGGAGAGCGGGGACATACATAGCCAGCTACGTATATTGAAGTGCAACCCACCTCGCTATACGGTCACGACTGTCTAGATACATGAGGGTTTAACTACAAGCCAACAGTCTCTTATGGTCATGAACAAGCCTAGTGTCTCAATCACAAGCAAGTAAGCAAATGTTACAAGATGTAAGATCACCAAATATACAATAGTAAGGCGTCCCAAACATTACATATTCAGCTGATCATGAAGCTAGTCGTTACAAAATATGAGGACTAGCAAGAGTTTAGTCATACATGATCAACCCTAGGATCTGTCAATCATGTTACAGCCCGTAGGCAGACAGTAAGTGAAGGTGCAATCGAGCTAAACAGGTGCTCGTCGGCTAAACGCCTCAAAAGAATATTTTTACAATAAAGTGGAAAAGCCAAAAATAATTCACTCGTTGTCCTGGTTACGCCTGGTGGTCACCATCGGACTGGAAAGTCGGTAGATCCTCTGAAGCTGCTCCGAAATCTGGCCATACAAAACCAGCTGGGTCAGATCCCAGAAAGAGCAAGTGCCACAAAAGAAGCTTCACTTGGGAACTAAAACCAGCAATTAGCACAGAAGATAATAATAATATAGTAAAACTGGAGAGATATAACATCACGAGGATATACGGTAAGATAACCATGGAACCATTCAGATAACCATGTTACAACCCTTAAACCAAACAAGGACCGGGATTATAACCCTTCATCTGAACCGAACTTGGTTTCTCCCATTTATCAGCAAGATAATATAAGAAAATCAGGACATGTAACAATCTTATACCGGATCAAGACAAGACTAGACTGATTATTCTCATTCAACAATCACGGCCAAGCAATAATTACGGCTTGATACTTTAACTAACTAGGGTTATCACAGGCCTAGTTACTAGCAAGATGCAATGAGATTATTCTACAGCCATAAGCCCTGCAGACCATCCAGGTTATCCAGGTCGAATATTAGGGGTTGAATTCAAGTGGGTACATCGTCCAGGAAATGCATGTACCCTTAGGTGACTTAGAGGGTGCAACACATGACAGTGTGCTGGAAATGTGCCCTATTCGACGGTAGGCTACAGATCCCAAAAGCGCCCAGGTAACGGAATTGCCTGTAGCTGGGAAATCTCTTCATGACTACTGTGTTATTCTAGTTATTAACCTTAGTCCCTTTCAGTGGGTACCCCTGACCGTAGTAATGATGAGATCCATCCTAAACATGATGCAAGACCAGACTGGTTTAATTGTACAAGCACAATCGCCCACGGTGTCCAGGTTATTCATACTTGTCATGTCATGTCATGTTAGCCGTCGCAACAGCATATCAAGTTTTCTTGTCAGGAGTGCGCCACGGTGGGCCACTATCATGCATTATCATGTTGTGCCCATGTATCGTGTCAGGTTCAAGTATCATGTCGTGTTCATGTCACAATTATCCCATATTACACTAAGGATCAAGAGAAACAACACGGATAAGATAACAAGATTTGTCATGGCAAAACAAATGGTACAAGAGATAAAAGGGGTGCCAGGGACAGCATGCACCAGCAAACAGCATGTGCCAGGACATCATGCGCCAGGAAACAGCATGTGCCAGGACAGCATGCGCCAGCAAAACAGTATGCGCCAGCAAACAGTATGGCAACAGTGTTTTGCCAACAAACATCATACTCCAGGAAACAGCATGCGCCAGGACAGCATACGCCAGAAAACAGCATGTGCCAGCAAACAGCATGGCAACAGTATTTTGCCAGCAAACAGCATGCGCCAGGAAACAGCATGCGCGAGGACAGCATGCGCAGCAAAACGGCATGCGCCAGCAAACAGCATGACAACAGTATTTTGCCAGCAAACAGCATGCGCCAGCAAACAGCATGGCAACAGCTTTTTGCCAGCAAATAGCATGCGTTGCTCATCTTCTCCAACCAGCCTCCAATGGCCATGAAAACCAATGAACCAAAAATACCATAAATCACTCAAAATAAGTCAAAATCAGGACTTCTAATAGTCTAAATTGGGTAGAATCAAATTTTCTACAACATGGAACCATCAAAACTTGAAAACAAAAAGGTTTGATAGATCAAAACCATAAAAATACGAAATGGATAAAACTTAGATCTACAAGAAAATATACAAGAAAATGTAAAATGACAAGAACTAAAGTGGATTAGAAAGTTGCATAGAAGAGTTTAGAACAATAAAAATGGTGGGTTCCTTCATGAAACAAGTTGCACTTGCCTAGGCTAGGGTTCTCTTGGTTGGTGGTGGAGAGTAAATAAAGAAGAAAGAAAGTAAAGAGGAGAGAGAAAGGGAAGGGATTATAAATAAGGAGGGTGGTGGTAGGTAGGAGGGTTCACCTTTAGTTCATGATGAACCAAAGCAAAGCAAACCAAGCCAAGCTGAACCAACCCAATAATAAACCAATCAATGAAATGCTAGAATAAATCAAGTAGGGAGACATGCCATACGAGTTAAAATACGTATACGTATACCAAGATACGCAATACGAACCACAGGCATTACAACTCTACCTAACTTAAAAGAATTCCGTCCTCGAAATTTAATTAAGAGGCTAGAGGGGCAAGGACAAGCTATACTAATCACAAGCAAGCTATACTAGGCAATTAATTAAGCAATCAATCATGCAAGCAAGAAATCGAAGCCACGAGGCATAAGGATGACATTATACCTCACGAGTCAAATAGGTCGGGATATCGCGATCGGATATCATTCTCACGCTCCCACGTTGACTCACCCAAAGTGTGATGACCCCAAGCAACTCGGACTAACTTGATAGTCTTGTTCTTGAGTATCTTCTCTCTCCGGTCCAATATAGACACGGCCTCTCCTCATACGAAAGGTTGGTACCAACAACCAATTCCGAATGATCTAGGATGTGGCTCGGGTCCGGGATATAGCGTCGTAGTTGGAATACATGGAACACGTCATGCACCTCGCTTAGCGACGGCAGAAGAACGAGACGATAGGACACATCTCCTACTCGCTCCAGAATATCTAACGGCCCTATATACCTAGGACTAAGCTTTTTCCATACGTCGAAACGAATGACGCCACGAGTAGGCGAGATCCTAAGGAATACATGGTCGTCGACAGAGAATTCGAGGGGACGCCGATGAGAATCGGCCCAATGGCGCTGACAATCTTGGGCAACTCGAAGACGATCCCGAACTCTTCTGACCACTTCAACTGTCTGGACATTCATTTCTGGACCGAGTATCTGTCTCTCTCCAATATCATCCCAGGCTAGCGGAGATCTGCACTTCCTATCGTACAGTGCCTCGAACGGTGCCATCTGGATACTGGCCTGGAAACTGTTGTTGTAAGAGAATTCCACCAAGTGTAGGTGATCTTCCCACGAACCGTCGAAGTCAAGTGTACATGACCGCAACATATCTTCAAGAGTCTGGATCGTACGTTCTGACTGACCATCTGTCTGTGGATGATATGCTGAGCTAAACTGGAGATGAGTTCCCAAACTCTCTTGCAAGCTACGCCAAAAGTGAGACATAAATCTTGAATCCCGGTCCGAGGTGATACTGACTGGTACTCCATGCATCCTGACTATCTGCCTGAGGTACATCTCTGCCAGCTGAGCTGTCAACTGACCAATTCTGAATGGGAGAAAGTGAGCCACCTTCGTGAGCCTATCAACTATAACCCATATAGTATCTCTACCAGCTGGGGACCTAGGTAATCCAGTCACGAAATCCATGGTTACATGCTTCCACTTCCATTCTGGAATCGGCAAGGACTGAAGAAGTCCAGCTGGCCTCTGATGTTCAGCCTTAACCTGTTGACAAACCAAACACCGAGAGACAAACCGAGCTATCTCCCTCTTCATGCCATTCCACCAAAAGTGCTGCCAAATATCTTGGTACATCTTCGTACCGCCGGGATGAATGGAATACTGAGAACTGTGAGCCTCTGCCATGATCTCCTGTCTGATATCTCTACTGGATACACAAAGATGTTTACCATATCGAAGTGTACCATCTTCATAAATGCATAGCTCTGGTCTTCGTCCTGCCTCACACTCTGCCCTGAGTCGCTGAAGCTTGGAATCTGCTGACTGAGCCATCTTAATCCTCTCGACTATGCTGGACTAAACTTGCATACTGGCCATCAATGCCATACTGGAAGGGAGAACAACTTCTATACCTATCTTCTGAAGATCTGCTAATAGCTCTGGTTGCACTGTTAGGAAATAAACTCTGGCTTAATGCATCTGCAACGACGTTGGCCTTCCCAGGATGATACTGCAGATTGACATCATAATCCACAAGTAGCTCTAGCCACCTCCTCTGACGCATGTTAAGATCCTTCTGGGTGAAAATATACTTCAGGCTCTTGTGGTCGGTGAAAATTTCCACCCTATCTCCGTACAAATAGTGCCTCCACAACTTAAGTGCAAACACTACTGCCTCCAACTCTGAGTCATGGATTGGATAATTTCTCTCATGATCACGAAGTTGACGTGACACATAAGCTATTACCTTCCCATGCTGCATCAGAACACATCCTAGGCCTCTTCCTGAAGCATCACAATACACCAACAATCCTCCGGTCCCATCTGGAAGCGTGAGAATAGGAGCTGTCATCAAGCCTCGCTTCAACTTCTCAAAAGAATCCTGACATTCTGCTGTCCAAGCAAACTGTACATCCTTGCGGGTTAACTGGGTCAAGGGCGCTGAAATCCAAGCAAAGTCCGAAACAAATCGCCGGTAGTAGCTGGCCAAACCAAGAAAACTACGGACTTCTGCAACTGTGTTGGGCACTGGTCATGTCTCAATGGCCACGATCTTCTGGGAATTCACTTCTACTCCTCTTCTGGTGATGATATGACCCAAGTACGAAATACGGTCGAGCCAGAACTCGCATTTACTAAACTTGGCATACAACTGGTGCTCACGAAGAATCTGGAGGACAACTCTGAGATGCTGCTCATGCTCTGCTTCACTCTTGCTGTAGACCAGGATGTCATCTAGGAACACAATCATGAACTAATCCAAATAAGTCATAAAGATACGATTCATGAGGTCCATGAATACAGCCGGCGCATTGGTTGCTCCAAATGGTATCACAAGGAACTCCCAATGCCCATATCTGGATCTAAAAGCTGTTTTCGCGATGTCCTGCTCTCTGACTCTGATCTGATGGTATCCTGACCGCAAGTCGATCTTCGAAAATACTGATGTCCCCTTGAGTAGATCAAACAAGTCATCTATCCTCGGGAGAGGGTATCTGTTCTTGATTGTCACTGAGTTCAAGGTACGATAATCAACACATAACCTGGACGTACCATCCTTCTTTTTTCACAAGAAGCATCGGGGTTCCCCAAGGCGATCCACTAGCACGAATGAATCCCTTAGTTCTGAGTTCTTCAATCATCTTGTACAATATCTCCACCTCTGACGGTGCCATTCTGTAGACTCTCTTCGATACTGGGGCTGTCCCGGGGATCAAGTCAATGGTGAACTCGATCTCCCGCTCTGGCGGTATACCTGGAAGCTCTTCTGAGAAAACATCTGAAAACTCTTCAACTATTCGAGGTAACTGCACTGTTGCTACTGCCATCCGCAACACTGGAGGAGAAGGCTCAACTTCGCCTCGGGAAAAGGAAAACTCTGGTTCGCCTAGAATGCTAAAAAACCCTACAAATATGGCAGTCTATTCTAGCATACTGGTTCCTCAACCAATCCATCCCTAAGACCACATCATAATCGGCCATCGGGAACTCTATCAATCTAGCAAAAAATTCTCTACCGCTAACTATGATCCGACACGAGGAAAATACTCTATCTACTCCCACAAGTCCGTTACCAGTAAGTATATTAAGCCTTACTGATAATGACTCGGACTCCAATCCTACCCGTGTCGCGAATCGTGTAGACATAAATGAATACGATGCACCAGAATCAAATAAAGCTGAAGCTGGAAAGGAGTTGACGAGAATAGTACCTGCCACTACCTCTCCTGGTGCCAATCCTTCCTCTATGGTCATCACCATAGCCTGACCATGCCCTCGGGGTGCTGGTCCCCTCTGCTGAAATCCTCGCTGCCTGCTCTGGACCAGGGCTTGGGCTTGTGCATACTGCTGGGGGTGTTGTTGTTGGAACGCCTGGGACTGAAGCGGTAAGGGCCTCTGAGGCTGATACTGCTGCTGCTGGACTGGAGCCGGTCCTCTCACTGAAGAGCTAGAAAGGTTGGACGATGATGAACCACCCCTATTCGGGCAGGATCCAACCTTATGATCTGTTGCTCCACAAGCCAGGCACAATCCCTGCGCCCTGCGACATTCTGCTACCACATGTCCTGGCTTTCCGTAATGCGAACATCCCACTGCGGAAGAGGGCTTCTGCTTCTGCTGCTGAGGGTATGTCGGGGCTGAATGCTGAACTGACGTTACTGAGGCCGCTCGCCTCGGAGCCCCAATAGTCAAAGCCCTGGCTGCCGGGGCTGGGGCTGACGATTGATTCATCTGGCCGTGAGATCTCTTCCGACCTCTGGCCCTATCCACGATCCTCTGGAAGGTATACTCATGCCTCCTAGTTGCTCCCAAGACTGCATCAAAAGTCTGATGCTCAAACTGCTCAACGGCCAATAAAATCTCCAAGTGAAGCCCCTGCTGGAATTGCTGGGCTCTATCATACTCGATTGCCACCAAGGTGGGAGCAAACCGACTGAGTCTCGAAAATTTGGCCGCATATCCGTCGACCGTCCTGCCCATCTGCTTCAGATTGGTGAACCTCGTCTGCAGATTGTACCGAGCTACAGTATCGAAGTACTTGGTCTGGAATCGCTCTCTGAATACTGCCCAAGCAATGGGTGCCACTAATCCAACGGCCTGCGCCTCCCACCAGCTGCGGGCCAAATCCAACAACTGCAGGCGCACTACGGCCACATTCTCGTTCTATGGGGTCCTGGCTGCTTCTAGAATCACCTCTGTGTCCTGAAGTCAAGCATCTGCGGCGATAGCATCTTCACTGCCGTTGAAGAATGGAGGGTTCAAGCGCTTGAAGTTGTTGGCCGTGCTGTTACCCTGATGAACTCCTCTGGTCAGAGCATCTGTCACTGCCTGGTGCAAGGCATCTCCTCGACGATCTTGGAAAGCTATCAAGGTCCTGACAAGACCTACCAAAGTGCCATCATCAGGTTCTACAGGTTGGACGGGCTGAACTGGTGGCTCTCCGCCAGAAGGCACGACTCTGAAGGCCACTCCGGAATGCTGGGCTTGATCTCCGGGTTGCTGCTGGTCTACGGGAAGTGCTCCACCTTGCTGATCGACATGGCCAGGTACAATGTCGCTGAAGAAGACAACATGGGAACAATAAGGAAGGACCAAGACAATTCAACGATTACAATCATGTGATCAGGTCAAGAATTCAGGGATTCAGAGGATACGAACAGAGATCAAGGGCGAGTACTGATTGAGACATCTATTCGATAAAAACCCTCACATATCTTGATGAACAAGACCTGCATGGGCCACCACTTAAACCATGTCACGCCCCAGAACCAGAATACTGGAGAGCGGGGGCAGACATAGCCAGCTACATATATTAAAGTGCAACCCACCTCGCTATACGGTCACGGCTGTCTAGATACATGAGGGTTTAACTACAAGCCAACAGTCTCTTATGGTCATGAACAAGCCTAGTGTCTCAATCACAAGCAAGTAAGCAAATATTACAAGATGTAAGATCACCAAATATACAATAGTAAGGCATCCCAAACATTACATATTCAGCTGATTATGAAGCTAGTCGTTACAAAATATGAGGACTAGCAAGAGTTTAGTCATACATGATCAACCCTAGGATCTGTCAATCATGTTACAGCCCGTAGGCAGACAGTAAGTGAAGGTGCAATCGAGCTAAACAAGTGCTCGTCGGCTAAACGCCTCAAAAAAATATTTTTACAATAAAGTGGAGAGCCAAAAATAACCCACTCGTTGCCCTGGTTACGCCTGGTGGTCACCATCGGGCTGAAAAGTCGGTAGATCCTATGGAGCTGCTCCGAAATCTGGCCATACAAAACCAGCTGGATCAGATCCCAGAAAGAGCAAGTGCCACAAAGGAAGCTTCACTTAGGAACTAAAATCAGCAATTAACACAGAAGATAATAATAATATTGTAAAACTGGAGAGATATAACATCACGAGGATATACGGTAAGATAACCATGGAACCATTCAGATAACCAGGTTACAACCCTTAAACCAAACAAGGACCGGGATTGTAACCCTTCATCTGAATCGAACTTGGTTTCTCCCATTTATCAGCAAGATAATATAAGAAAATCAGGACATGTAACAATCTTATACCGGATCAAGACAAGACTAGACTGATTATTCCTCATTTAATAATCACGGCCAAGCAATAAGTACGGCTTGATACTTTAACTAACTAGGGTTATCACAGGCCTAGTTACTAGCAAGATGCAATGAGATTATTCTACAGCCACAAGCCCTGCAGACCATCCAGGTTACCCAGGTCGAATATTAGGGGTTGAATTCAAGTGGGTACATCGTCCAGAAAACGCATGTACCCTTAGGTGACTTAGAGGGTACAACACATGATAGTGTGCTGGAAATGTGCCCTACTCGACGGCAGGCTACAAATTCCAAGAGCGCCCAGGTAACGGAATTGTCTGTAGCTGGGAAATATTTTCATGACTACCGTGTTATTCTAGTTATTAACCTTAGTCCCTTTCAGTGGGTACCCCTGACCGTGGTACTCAGGAGATCCATCCTAAACATGATGCAAGACCAGACTGGTTTAATTGTACAAGCACAATCGTCCACGGTGTCCAGGTTATTCATACTTGTCATGTCATGTCATGTTAGCCGTCGCAACAGCATATCAGGTTTTCTTGTCAGGAGTGTGCGACGGCGGGCCACTATCATACATTATCATGTTGTGTCCATGTATCGTGTCAGGTTCAAGTATCATGTTGTGTTCATATCATAATTATCCCACATTACACTAAGGATCAAGAGAAACAACACGTATAAGATAACAAGATTTATCATGGCAAAACAAATGGTACAAGAGATAAAAGGGGTGCCAGGGACAGCATGCACCAGCAAACAGCATGTGACAGGACAGCATGCGCCAGTAAAATAGTATACGCCAGGAAACAGCATACGCCAGCAAACAGCATGCGCCAGAAAACAACATGCGCCAGGACAGCATGCGCCAGCAAAATAGCATGCGCCAGTAAACAGCATGGCAACAGTGTTTTGCCAGCAAACAGCATGCGTCAGGAAACAGCATGCGCCAGGACAGCATGCGCCAGCAAAATAACATGAGCCAACAAACAACATGGCAATATTATTTTGCCAGCAAACAGCATGCGCCAGGAAACAGCATGCGCCAGGACAGCATGCGCCAAAAAATAGCATGCGCCAGCAAACAGCATGACAACAGTATTTTGCCTGCAAACAACATGCGTCAGGAAACAGCATGCGCCAGGACAGCATGCGCCAGCAAAACAGCATGCGCCAGCAAACAGCATGACAACAGTGTTTTGCCAGCAAACAGCATGCGCCAGGAAACGGCATGCGCCAGCAAACAGCATGTGCCAGCAAACAGCATGGCAACAGCTTTTTGCCAGCAAATAGCATGCGTTGCTCATCTTCTCCAACCAGCCTCCAATGGCCATGAAAACCAATGAACCAAAAAGACCATAAATCACTCAAAATAAGTCAAAATCAGGACTTCTAATAGTCTAAATTGGGTAGAATCAAATTTTCTACAACATGGAACCATTAAAACTTGAAAACAAGAAGGTTTGATAGATCAAAACCATGAAAATCCGAAATGACTAAAACTTAGATCTACAAGAAAATATACAAAAAAATATAAAATGACAAGAACTAAAGTGGATTAGAAAGTTGCATAAAAGAGTTTAGAACAATAAAAATGGTGGGTTCCTTCATGAAGCAAGTTGCACTTGCCTAGGCTAGGGTTCTCTTGGTTGGTGGTGGAGAGTAAATGAAGAAGGAATGAAGTAAAGAGGAGAGAGAAAGGGAAGAGGTTATAAATAAGGAGGGTGGTGGTAGGTAGGAGGGTTCACCTTTGGTTCATGATGAACCAAAGCAAACCAAGCCAAGCCGAACCAACACAAGAATAAACCAATCAATAAAATGCTAGAATAAATCAAGTAGGAAGACATACAATACGAGTTAAAATACGTATACGTATACCAAGATACGCAATACGAACCACAAACATTACAATGAGGCACAAGACAATGTATTTCCTATGTGAAAAGACAGGGTCGGCCCTCGCCCAGTGCCACCAGCTAGGAGGGCCTCAAAAGATTTTTCAAAGAAATAATAAAATGGTTTCTAAACGTTTTAAAAGAAAAAACAATATGGATCATGAAAATAGTTATAAACCTAATAATGAAGAAATTTATATATTTATTTTGTATTATTATTTATTCTCTATGCGGAAAAGATTTGTGAATCATATTCATTTCGTTGATCAATGTCAAAGTCTTTTTATTTTATCTTCCAATCTTTCCAATGTTATCTATTATTATAAATTTCTAATCATTATAACCTTTGATTAAATCATTTATTCCCTTGTTTTCTTCCTGAACTAGAGCCTTTTTCATATCATGTTGTGTTTGGGATTTCTTCTATGGATTTCTAGTTGGTAAAATATTTATAGATTGTTTATTCTAATTTTTTGGAATTTATCAACTACCTTGTATTTGACAAGCTGTGTATCTTTGTATTTTCTAAACTTGTCCTTATACTATTCTCCTACCTTATTTTTAATGTTATCGTCTTCCTTTTACCAAAACAAGGGGAAACTTAATATTTTTTGATCATGTCATAGGCGGTGAAGAAGTTTAACTTTACTTTTTTAGTGATATGTTCTTCTTGTATTTTTCATTTTAGTGATATAAGTTTTAGTTGTATTTAACTTAAACTTAACCTATTTATCATAATAACAAAGAGGATTGTTAGCCCAATGATGATTTGAGTTTTTTATTATGGTTAATTAATTAAATTTAGTATTATAAAATTACTAGTGATCATGAAATCACTATATTGTTAATACTTAAACTTGGCATAGTTATAGTGCGCATTAATCTTATCATCCTTTCTACTAATATTTATTTTACAAAAAAGCAATAAGCAAGAATAAGGATGGACTTATGCAAATAAAAAAATCATGATAGGCCAAAGATTTTGTCAGACCAAATATTTTTTTACCCTACGTATGATATCTCAGTCAGCAGAAACATTCATACAAAATAAGAAGCCATGATATGAAGACCTAGAGCTCATTGTAATTTTTTTTTCTAGGATTAATTGTAACTCAATAAGTATGAGGGAAATGAAAACAAAACCCAAAATAGATAACTAGAAAATTAAATTCCTAAAAATGGTCTGCTGGCGGTATACTGGCCGGTATATCGACTAATATATTGTTCCCCTGATTATTTGTCCACTACCATCCCATTCCTATTTTACACAAATTTTATCCTAAACAGTATACCATCATGTATATTGTCACACAAAATAATCTTTCAATAACACTCTGTTATTTTACTTTTATGTAAAGTGGTCCATTAATATACTATCTAGAGACTAATTGTGTGCGTTAAATGCCACGATGACTATATATATAGTCGACGTATAGATGTTACTTTATGAGTAGTATATTAGACAATGTCTTCTGCGCAATAACAACTCTATTTTTAGAGCTTGTTTGTATATGCTAAATAAACTCATTTACCTTCATTTGTTTTTACTTCTTTTGGGGGCCTAAAATTTCCTACTGTATACAAACCTCTCTACATATACAAGACTTTTTTCTTCTTTTTTCCATAGAGTTAAATTGAGTTGTAAAGTGAAATCTTCATATTGTTTATGAGAAGATCAAAACTATTTCTTGTAAGAGGTTGAAGTCCGCAAACCACCGCATCAAAGTTTGTGTAAAAGTCTGTAAGTCCTTCGAATCAAAGCTCGTGTGTAAGAAGTCAACAAGGCATTTATATTAAAGCTCACAACTATAACTATTTGTTATAATACATAGGACATGATACGTGGTAATGACAAAATACCGTCGAAATTTCGTATTCCGATCTGACTCTAAAACCTCACTTTCGAGAAATTTCAGGAATCCAATCTACGTATAGGTCTATGGCAATGCCAATGAGTACTCTATAAGTTTCGGGTAGTCTGGTGAGCAATATAGTTGCCACAAACAAAGAAAAGTATTATTTTACATAAGTCATTAAGGGTTTTCTCGAAAAACATGCATATCGTACGATACCCAAAATACAGAAATCGGGAAATCTTCAATACTGAAATAGCATAAATACAAGAACTTGAAAATTACTTCATGGCAAATTACAAGAATCTCGAAAACCAACAAAATACAATATAACAAACATAATACCATATCATACGAATATCGATACAGTGAGACCATTTCTCACAGGAAATATAGACCTAGGATATAACAACAGATGATGTAACAAGATGAAATCATAGCTATGATAGATAAACATTACCTAAAGATGATAATAGAACCAACCACGTTCCTCCAGAATAATTTTCATATACACTACTCAACTAACCTAGAAGGAAACCATGTTCTTAGAGGGATGTAGCAAGACAAAAACATGCCAAATATGAACCGAATACAATATACTAATGAGTGCACTAAACATCTACGTGAATGCAGTTTGAGGATAACATTTGCATGCATGGACAGATGTAGGCTAAATAGGTAACCATCATAGCTCGAGGCTAAAGACAATATATGTTGATATATATCATCAATCGACATAGCTCGAGGCTAGCGACCATTACAAGATATATTGTCATCCATCAGTAAATCGTGCATAACGTTCGTTGAACGTTATATGCCATCTGCAAAATAAATGGGTCATAACTCACATAGCTCCTCGGATACTATGGTTTACCGATTTAGGTAGCCCATACACCTAGTGAGTGTCCTTTCCACCCCATGATATCATCCAAATTGTATACACGATGTGACCAGTCCATAAAACTATATCAAAAGAAATATCAATGCTAACAAATATGCACTAATCACTATACGTCTTGTACGTGATGATCAATAGGATATGCAAGTACTTGTCCTACTATGAATGTCATATGTTCGTGTCATGTACAAAGTACGTGTCATAGCCATGGATATGAGAATATCCCAACGAATTATTAAGATCTTCTACTAACAACTAGGTGATGAGATACAATATAAATAAACTACTATCAAAATCCACAGTTGATCGCACTCGAGCATTCTCGGACTGTCACACCCATTTTTCGTTATATGTATTTTCATTATACGTATACGAATTTCTGACATTTGTCAGGTGGGTCGTAGTTAGACTTGTCTTGCTTAGCCAAGTCTTGGTTTAATCTTGACTTGGTTTATTTTGATTTGGTTTGGTTCAATTTGACTTGGCTTAGTTTGGTTTGAGACGGAGAGGTTTGTATAAAAACCAACTCCTTCTCTCTCCTTCATAACTTTCATTTATTTCTTTTCATCTTCTTCATTTACTCCTCTCCACCTACACCCAAGCCCTAGGCAAGTGCAACTTGCTTCATGATGGATCTCAAATTTTATTGTTTCATTGTATTTTTTGTTTGATTCTAAGCCCTTGTACCTTGTTCACCTTGCACCTTGTGTCACGACCCGCACCCGCTTTTCGGACGCGAGCTCGTAAGCAAGCCAGCTACGTATCGAGCGGACTCCAGCCCGACTCGAGTACGTATAAGCTGTCAAGATTATGGTATCATGCCTAATCTAAACTATATCTCAATCCACATGAATCATACAAAACAAGAATGAACAAGTATGGGTCGTGGTCTACATCCCACTAGCATATATGTCCGATAAGACTCTAAAGAAAAATAACAAGAGTCTAAACTGAATCAAGAAACAAGATATCTCATGATAATAAAGAAAAGCACGAGCGGATAATAAACACAATAATAATACCTGAATCCCACAAGCGTATCATCACGTCTGCCATCCAGAGCTGCTAACTAACTCCATGCAATAACTAACTTGGTGGCAGCGCGAAGAACCAATAATATATCGCCAAATCACAAGTCAGAAAGTCCAAGTCATCACAACTGTCTCCGAAATCTGAAATAAACGTTACCAACATTCTCAGAATAGCCAAATTAGCTAGGATTGCCTGTCCTTAAGTCTGGACACAGGGGCAAAACGGTAATTTTAGGCAAAAAACGGTATCCGCCGTTGGACCCGCTTTGCACCGAAAAGCGTGCCAGAGTCAACGGTCTCTAAAGTCGTCAAACTACATGTCTACGGATCCGATTTTTCGATACGAACCCAATCGTATGTCCAGAGTTGGATTCCGGCGGGCCGTGCACAAAATCGCCCGTTGAGTGGGACCATGGGGCCCGCAAAATGACGTACGATTCAACTGTCTCAGAATTGGACTAAACTTGGCATACAGGACCATAAAAATGATACGGTCCTGTTGGCGCAAGTTTTGTCTCGATCTGACGAGCGTGCACAAAGTAATTGAGAAATTTATAAAGTGTACGATACGGTAAATTTTGACGGATACACATCAAATTCGTCGCGCACAAGCGACCAATTCGAATTCCGTCAAAGCCCACACGACCACGAAGCCGTTACGCAGCTTTCGATGCTTACTGTGCGCGACCACGTCGCCCGAATTGGCGGGACGCACGTCATATCGGAGTATTTTCTAAGTTTTTCAAAAACTATTTTTTATATTTTTCTTGATTTTTGGAACTGTTTTAACATAAATATAATACATGATAAAATAATCTATTTAATGGGTTTCGATCCTGGTTAGGTTGTCTACAAACGTGTTCAAATGGATTTTGAAAATCCTAATTGTTTTGTCCCCAATTTTCCTTCCAAATCTCGGTTTGGGTTGGGTGTCGTTCTGTTTTCGTATCTTTTTAAAATTGGTTTTTCCGAGATTTCAACCTCAGATTTTCCTTGATCTGGCCACCGAGATCCAAAGCTATTTTACAGGTGTCGAGGCCTATGTGTTGTGTTTTTGAATCACTAATTGGTTGGGAAAACGACGCTGAGATGAAGGAGAAATTTACCTTCAAATTCGGGGTCGGGCTGCCGCTGTGCTCTGTTGCGGTTCGGGTTTGCTGTCACTGCGCGGCGGCGGTCGGCCGTGACACGGCGACGACGGTTCAGGGTGGGTCGCCCAACCTTGAATGAGGTCTGGATGTCGTGGCGCACGCCTAGGTTTAGGGTTTGCCGCACCCTTCTCTCCCTCTCTCCCTCTCTGCTAACTGTTCATTTATATCTGCTATTAATAGCAGTTGGGGGGGTCAGGTTCTTATGGGTTGTGGGAAGTAAGGTCAGTCATGGACCTGGGAGTGTTGGGCCCGGCCTGCTATGGTGGGCTGGGCCTGGGATGTTTAGCTATTTATTTTGGTTCTTCTTTTCTTTTTGTTTTGGTAATCTATATATATATATATATATATATATATATTTTTTTTTTTAATATATATATATATATATATATATATATATATATATATATATATATATATATATATATATATATATATATATATATATATATATATATACGATGGCTATATACACCCTATAATATGTATTTATATATATATATACCTACATACATATATATTATTTATATTTATATATACATACAAATACCTACATCTACATATTATATACATATATATTTATTTGTATATACTCACATATACATATATACATTTATATATACATACCAATATACACCTATATATATATATATATATATATATATATATATATATATATATATATATATATATATATATATATATATATATACAAAATATATATATACAATATATATATATATATATATATATATATATATATATATATATATATATATATATATATATATAAAATATATATATATATATATATATATATATATATATATATATATATATATATATATATATATATATATATATATATATTTTATATATATATATATATATATATATATATATATATATATATATATATATATATATATATATATATATATATACATAAATTAAATTTACTATAAATCAATTCAATAATAATAATAATAATAATAGTAGTAATTATAATAATGATTATTTACTCACAAAAATCACTTTAATAATAATAAAATAATAAATTTGATAATACTAAAAATAAACCATTGATAGTGTTTGGTGAACGTAACCTACGCACTCCTCATTTGGCTCCATAAAATCATACAATGCTGTCAAATACCTAAATAATATTAATACCAATATTGTACAATATTTAATAATTAGGAATATAATATCAAATTGTAAAATAATTTAAGAAATATTTGCACACATAAAATTGTTGGCCCATTGGTCATATGGTCAACCTGATTTTAATAATTGATCAAACTCTGTCTGGATATACAAAGCTAGTTGGGACATCTCGGTTTCTTGGACATAAGCAAGATTGGCTATCCACTCCGTTCAAGACTGAAAATCTGTTTGCCTACTCGAGTCTGTATTTCCTATGCAATGTAATTTTCATTTTATTTGAGTCTAGGAATATGTTGTACACCGAGTCGTACTGGCAAATAGGCTATCCCCAAAATAGTTCAAAATGTTTTTAAAATGACCTATCAAATGTTTACAAAAAGGTTTTCAAAAAGGTTTTCAAAAATCACCAAAACCTATTTTTAAAACCCTAACCTAACCCTGACAGAGTTCGGCCAGAGTTCGGCCAGAGTTCGGTTAGTGGCCGTTGTGATTTTGAATCTTTGGAACTTGGTCCTCCTGCAGTTGCGGATTTGACCGAGATTTGCTCAAAGAGTTCTGCCCGAATTCTGACAGAAGTCTGCCTTTGGAACTCCTATAAATAGAGAAGGATTTCGATCATTTCAACTCACTCATTCACTTTCAATCTTCTCTCTATCTAAAGCTTTCAGTCTTCCAAAGAGTTTTCTAGAGCTTTCAATTTCAGATCCCAAGCCAGTTACAATCCTCTAGTCAATTTGCCAGTGCGGTACGGTCTAGAAGTTTCCGAGAGATTGTAATTAGAAGGCTTGATTGAAGAATACCTCTTCACATTTGAAGTTGGACGAGTTCTTCGTATCAAAGCTCGCGTTGTAGAAGTTGCAAGGACTTCGTAAGAAAACTTGCAGTTTTTCCAATAGTGGATTCAACTGGTAGCAAGAGTTCTACCGACTGGATTAGTCCTCAACAGAGGGATACCAGTATACATCGATGTCTTTGCGTTTGCTCTCTTAACTTTGCCTTTACATTATTTCAGTTATGATTAATATTCTGTGATTGTGCTGCTAACATTTTTATTTAGCATTATTCCGCTGCCAACTCTATTCACCCCCCTCTAGAGTATTACGCTTTACTATTTCGTTCCTACAATTGGTATCAGAGCGGGTGTTACAGGTAAAGCAAAAGTAACAGTATAATTATTTATTCATTTTAATTAACTGCTATATAGATTACAGCACAATACATGGCAACTGTAAAATTCACAAGTGAAGGCCAGGCCACAAACAGACCCCCACTGTTTGATGGTACAAATTATACATATTGGAAAACACGGATGAGTTTCTTCTTAAAATTTCTTGATTTTGATTTATGGTCCATTGTTCTTGATGGCTATCAAAAGCCACCTCGTATAAATGTTGATGGAGTTTTAGTTGAAAAACCCCATAGCAGATATACAGAGGAAGAAAAGAAAAGGGCCAGTCTTGACGCACGTGCCATTAATGCTCTCTTTTGTGCTTTAGACAGAACTGAATTTAACAGGGTGTCTATCTGTACAACGGCAAATGAAGTATGGAAGCTACTCGAAGTCACACATGAAGGCACGACTCAAGTCAAGGAATCTAAAGTCAGCAGACTTACTCAAGAGTACGAGGCGTTGAAAATGAAGCCCAACGAAACAGTTACACAAATGTTCGAGAGATTCTTGGATATTGTAAATCCTTTGTCCTCCCTAGGCAAAGATTACAGTAACCATGAAAAGATTCGCAAACTCCTGCGAGCTCTCACCAAGAACTGGATTCCAAAGGCTACTGCAATCATTGAAGGGAACGACCTCACAACTATGTCCCTCGAAGTACTCATGGGTAAGCTACTCACTCATGAACTGGAGCTACAAGATTTTGAAGAGCCTGCACCAAAGGAGAAGACTATCGCCTTCAAGGCTCAGCACAGAAAAGCTGCTGAAGATGACTCAGACAGCAGTGGATCTGACGCTGAAGATCAAGCTCTCCTAGCAAGGAAGTTCAAAAGATTCATGAGACATGAGAAGAGAGTCAAAGAGAACAACAGCAACAACTGGTACCAAGAAGATGCTGTCTGTTATGGCTGCAAGAAGAAGGGACACATGAAGAAGGATTGTCCCACAAACTCATCATCGAGCAAGAAGAACAACAGGTATGAAAAAGAGAACCTGAAAAGATCAACATCTCGGAAATATGCCAACACCAGCATATGGCATAAAAGTGAAGCCAGCGACTCAGAAGACGAACACTCAGAGGACGCTGCAAATGTATGCTTCATGGCAACCGATCAGGTACCTACTGAACCTGTAGAAACTTATGATGACTTCACCTTTGAGCAATTAGGAGATGCCTTCAGTGACCTGATGACTGATTACAGGAAACTGTGTAGTAAGTATCAGACCTCTAAGAAGGTACTCAAAGAGTACAAAGGTGAAATAGGTAGACTTACCGACCTACTAGCTGAGGTTAGAAATAATGTTAGTGAGTCTGGTGAGCTTTCTTCAATAAAGCTCTTATTACACGAGACTACCAAGTCATCTGAAGAGAAAGACAAAATTATTGACCAACTCAAGGAAGAACTTTCTATAGAGAAGAAAAGTCTTCAATGTGCACAAATCAGAATGGAATCACTTACTTCTGATTATACTAAGTTGTATGATACTTCCAAAAGATTGGAAATTAGGTTAGGAAAACAGCCTGAGCCTGCTGCTTCCTACCCTAACACGTGTCACTTACCGAGAAATCAGACATTCCCAAGCCAAACACTGTCAGACCTAACCCTATCAAACCTTTACCCCAAAAGGTTAAGCCCAAACAAGATTATAGGTATGCTTTCTTCTATACTAGAAAACCCAAACCTACCAACCATACACACCACTCAGCTTTCAACACTCGACATGCACAATGTCATTATTACGGCCTCATTGGTCATATATCATCTGCATGTAGAATAAGAAAGCTTGTAGATCTAAATGTTTATGCTTGGATACCTAAAGCTAACAATTCAGGACCCTACAAGAAATGGGTACCAAAGGTTTCATCTGCAAACTGTTTTGTAGGTGGAACACCCTTCACATGCTAGAAGCAAATGGATCCTCGACAGCGGTTGCTCACGGCATATGACCGGTGACGGTACCCTATTTGCAACACTGTCGAAGAAAAAGAAGGAAGGCTATGTCTCCTTCGGTAATAATTTGAAAGGGTATATTATTGGTATCGGTGAAGTTGGTAAGTCTCCCTATCCTGTAATTAAGGATGTCTGTCTGGTTACCGAGTTTAAACATAACCTACTCAGCATAAGTCATCTAGCTGATCATGGTTATGGCATCAACTTTGGCAAAGACAAATATACTATAGTTGATAGCTCAACTGGTAGTACTATCTTTGAAGGTATCAGGGAAGACAATATATATGTTTTCTATTTGTTAGAAGTTCAGGTAGATGCTTAATGGCCAAGAGTGATGAGAGTCATCTGTGGCATATGAGACTCGGTCACGCTAATATGGATACAATATCAAGATTATCCACAAAGAAGCTAGTACGCGGTTTACCGGACATTACATTCAAGAAGGATTCGGTATGCAGTCAATGTGAAAGGAACAAAGCTACCAGATCCACTTTCAAGTCAGTAAACGCAGTATGTACTACTAGACCTCTACAATTGCTTCATATGGACTTATTTGGTCCTAGCAGAGTTGCTAGCCTCGGAGGTAAACTTTATGCTTTCGTAATTGTAGATGATTTCTCTAGATACACGTGGGTATATTTTTTGACACGCAAAAATGATGCATTATCCGAATTTGTCGCCTTTTGCAAGAAAGTACAGAATGAAAAAGGTTACATGATCACTCGCATAAGAAGCGATCATGGTGGCGAATTCGAGAATGCTAATTTTGAGCAATTTTGTGACACACACGGTTTTATTCATGAGTTCTCCTGCCCTAGGACTCCACAACAAAATGGAGTTGTGGAACGTAAGAACATCACTCTAACCGAAACGGCCAGAGTGATGTTAAACCAGTTTAGTCTACCCAAATATTTCTGGGCTGAAGCTGTCAACACAGCTTGCTTTGTTCTCAATAGAGTTCTAATTCGACCTAAATCGAAGAAGACTCCATTTGAGTTATTGTTTGATAGAATTCCTTCAGTTTCATACTTTAGAATTTTTGGTTGTAAATATTTTATTCTTAACACAAAAGACAATTTGGGAAAATTTGATAAAAAGGCCGATGAAGGTATATTTTTAGGTTATGCGGCCAAGAGCAAAGGATACAGAGTCTTCAACAAACGTACCATGATCATCGAAGAGTCAATCAATGTCACCTTTGATGAATTAAATCAAATGACGATTGATGACAATGACGAAGATACATCTGTACCAAGCTCAACTCCAGCTGATTCTCAACCAAGCTCTGCACTAGCTGAACCTCCTAGAGAAGATCCAGGAACCAGCTACCTTCAGAATGAAGCAAAAAGGTTGAAATTTACAGCTAATCATCCAAAGGATTTGGTAATTGGTGATATTACCAAGGGAGTAAGTACTCGTACATCCTGTAGAGATATTGTTTCTAGTATTGTATTTATTTCACAGCTAGAACCCAAAACTATTGATGAAGCATGTAGTGATAGTTTTTGGATAGATGCTATGCAAGAGGAATTAAACCAATTTGAACGGAATCAAGTTTGGGAACTTGTTCCCAGGCCTGTTGATCATCCGGTCATTGGCACCCGTTGGGTATTCCGAAACAAACTGAATGAGAATGGTTTAGTGACTCGTAATAAGGCTCGACTCGTAGCTCAAGGATACAATCAAGAAGAAGGTATCGACTACGATGAGACTTATGCCCAGTTGCGAGATTAGAATCCATTCGCATGTTATGTGCATTTGCATGTTTTCATAATTTCAAACTTTTTCAAATGGATGTGAAGAGTGCTTTTTTTAAATAGATTTATAAAAGAAGAAGTTTTTGTAGCACAACCTCCAGGTTTTACGGATTTCAAAAACCCAGATCATGTTTTCAAGTTGAAGAAAGCTCTCTACGGTTTAAAACAAGCCCCTCGTGCTTGGTATGATCGTCTAAGCTCTTTTCTACTTGACAACGGTTTTTCAAAAGGGAAGGTTGACACTACACTTTTTATTAAATCTTTTAATGGCAAGCTGCTTTTAATTCAAATCTATGTTGATGATATTATATTTGGATCTACTGATGAATCTCTGTGTCTAGAATTTTCTAAGTGTATGCAGAATGAGTTTGAAATGAGCATGATGGGAGAGCCGAAATTCTTTCTCGGATTGCAAATCAAACAAACTGATAATGGGACATTCATAAATCAAGCCAAGTACACAAAAGACTTGCTAAAGAAGTTCGATCTGGACAATGTCAAACCTATTGGCACTCCGATGGCAACTTCAACAAAGCTTGATTCAGATGAACAAGGCAAGCCAGTCGACACACGTAAGTATCGAGGTATGATTGGTAGTTTACTTTATTTAACTGCTAGTCGTCCAGATATAATGTTTAGTGTTTGCCTATGTGCACGTTTTCAAGCTAACCCAAAGGAATCATATTTGTTCGCAGTTAAGCGTATCTTCCGATACCTTAAAGGCACTTCTTCTGTTGGCTTGTGGTATCCCAAAACTAAATCCTTTGACCTTATCGGTTATTCGGATGCAGATTTTGCTGGATGCAAAGTTGATAGAAAAAGTACAAGTGGCACATGTCATTTCTTAGGCAAAGCTTTAGTCTCTTGGTTTAGTAAAAAGCAAAATTCTGTAGCCCTATCAACAACAGAGGCTGAGTACATCGCCGCTGGACGTTGTTGCGCTCAGATTTTGTGGAT
This sequence comes from Iris pallida, assembly GCA_029216955.1. Lineage (NCBI taxonomy): Eukaryota > Viridiplantae > Streptophyta > Magnoliopsida > Asparagales > Iridaceae > Iris > Iris pallida. The sequence continues at coordinate 21,001,374 of JANAVB010034617.1, forward strand.
GAAACAAACCCTAGAAGACTATGATTTATTTTACACACATATTCCCATTTTCTGTGATAACACGAGCACTATTAATTTGACTAAGAATCCAGTATGTCACTCTCGTACTAAACATATCGAGATTATACATCATTTTTTTAGAGATCATCATCAAAATGAAGATATAAACCTTGTGTACATAGATACTGAAAATCAATTAGCTGACATCTTCACTAAACCTCTAGCGGAAGATCGTTTCAATTATTTACGTCGAGAATTAGAAATTTTGGACGTCAATAATATTAATTGATTTTGTTTTATGATTATATCTCAATACGCAAAAACTGTGTTAGAGACAAGCCAATAAAGAGTCTGTCTGTCACCACAACTACGGTTGAAGCAAAGCGGTATTTAAGAGTTCCCGGTGAACCTCTGCCAACTGGGACAGTACTCCTACAGCTAATCTGAGACAGTCGCTGTGTAACGACATTTAATTCATAAAATATTATTAATTATGTTATTTGAAGGCTAAAATAACTAATCTTTGAATTAAATATTTGAAATGAGACAATGAAAAAGAAGTGGCAAAAATCAACTTTGAAGAACCCTAGGCGAATTCGGCCAGAGCTCTGACCGAATTCGGCCCGAGTTCGGTTGAGGGTATCTGTGTATATATCCAGAACCCGAGAGCTTCTTCTCTTTCATTGCTTCCAAACCAATTCAAACAGCAGCAGCAGCCGACCCGAGCCATCAAACCCTAGTTCTTCACCAATCTTTTCCTTCCAATCTACTTGGTAAAATCTCTCCAAAATTTGGAATCGTGCGGAGATCGACATTCTCTACAACATATCCTGATTTCGTGAGGTATAACTCCCTCTCTCTCCACCTTTCAATTTGTGCTTTTTATTTCAATGGCACCTAAATTTAATCCATTCAAGAGGAAGAAGAAGACCACTCCCAGTGAAGAAGACCACTCCATTGTCACGACCCGCACCCACTGTGAGGGTACGAGTACGTAACAACGCCCAGCCTACGCCGCAGTGTCGGCCGTAGAACGCTGTTCTGAGTCTCTAACTAACCATCAACTCATGCAGTATATAATGTACTCATCATAATCAACTCCGAACGGAGGACAAGTATAAGATATGGTGTATCTCAATCACAGTCTAAGCACGATAAGATAACACAGAATTGTAACTAAGAATTTAAAGACAAAAATAAATACTGAAATAATAACATCTGAATAATCTCAAATACATCTCAAGTCTCAATTCTATACAACAAGCTCTAAATGAAAAAATAAATGCAAGTCTACTAGACTAAATCCCGATCACTTCTGAGTGTCGGGGCCATAGGTAGCTAAGCCATCTCCTCAGTAAAATGTAGGGCATGTGTCCTCAGGGCAATCATCTGTAAAATTTTAAACAGGTCCAGTCAGGACAGGAACGAGCACATCTCATCTAGAAAACCCAAGTAAATGACAGAGAACTATAGAGCAGTTATAGACAGTTGTATTGATGAAAATGGCAGTTTATATTCAGGTGATGGTAAGAAGACAGATAAAGTGCAAGGAAAGTAAATACCAAACAAGAGAAGAATCATAACAATGAAGACTGTAAAAATAGAACTAGCTGAACCAGGGTAATATGATATAAAGTCCAGACAACATGTAGACCAGTGTAACTCCAATGTAAGTCCAGTACAGGATGAATCTTATACAAGATGAATCCAGCAAGGGACGATTCCAGTCATAGTGATCAATGATTCCAGGGTGAGTCCAGCCTATACTCTAGCAATGTGTTTTAAAATACCGAGATCGACATGTAAACGACTATGGGTAATCCGGCACATCACACACCTGGCCGGGTGTGAGATGGCTATCATTTCAGTAGATTCCAGTAATGGGGTATGTCTATATGTCTTACTCTAGTATTTCCCCTCCCAGCAAGTGAATCCAGAATTTCGACACAATGATTCAAGATGAGTCCAGCCAAGTACAATGATACCAGTAAATGATTCCGGGGTGATTCCAGTAAATGATTCCAGTAATAGAAGCCGGAAATGATGATACTAGTAATAGAGGCTAGAAAATAAATGTGTGTCGTATACATGAATCCAGAAATAACAGTACGTATTTGTAACAGAGAATCACATACAGCTAACTAGAACTGAAATACAGTAATTGACAAATAAATGAGAGAACTATCAGAGAATGTACTCGCCTGATACTCTTAAAAGAGTAGTGTAATGTCAGATGCCTGCACCAGAGTCACAATGTCCTAAACAGAGTAATATGGATCATAATATGTAAAATACAAGAGAATTGAAAGCTACAATGCAAACTACATGATTTCTAAGCCAATCTAGGTCAAAGTCCAACTCTAGTCAACTCTGGGTCAAACCAAGTCAACATCTGGTCAAACTAGGTCAACAATAAGGCTATCTTGGTCAACTGGTCAATCTTAGGCTAGCAAGGTTCAATTGGTCATATTTAGGCCTTAATGTTGACTTTGGTCAACAGTCCAATATTGGTCAACTCTAAAGTAAGCTAATCTCCTATAATAACCATTTTCTACTCTATGATATATAGCCTATTCCTTACCCAATACTATCTAACCCTCCATATCTAACCACACATATGCATATTGCCATAACCTATAATACAAGGCAATATGCAAAACCTATAATCCAAGACAATACATCATGCATACATATAACTCCTATAGGCAATACATATTCACATATATATAGGGAAATTACACTATCTAATATCCCATAACCCATAACCCCATGCTACTACATTCCCTTACAACCACACATACACTAGACACTCTAGTCACACACTCAAGTTCTAAACTCACACACACAAAGGCTTATAGGTTCAAACACATATATATATACCTATGGGTCAAACATGGGCTGATTTGGGAGTGAGCAAGGACTGGTTTTGGATATCAAAAGGGGACAGCCATGGGCTAACTAATGAGGTATAAAAATGGACATATTTGTGGGCTTGTAGGGCTGTGTTTTGGGATGTGTATGGAACTGAATTTAGGGATGCAATGGACAGGTAGAGGTCAGCCATGGAGCTGTCATATAGCTGGGTTTAGGGGCTGTCACATAGGAACTATGGTATGCTACAATATGGGGCTGAATACTTTGTGAATCTACCTTGAATCATCACAGTTAACATACATAGTTTAGCTATGACCCAGATTCAATCATTCACCTAAAATCTCAGGTTACCTATATATATATATAACCCATTTCTCCCAGTCCTATACACCCCAACTGAACACACAACTCACATATAACAATGCAACTAGGATAACCCTCACATACCAATACCTGACATTCAGTCTAAAAGGTTATATCGACTTATATGTTAACTAATGTACATATGTGTATATGGGGAAACAAATCATGTTTCCAGCTTGTGACAGTGTAATCTCAGACTTAGTGAAGGTGTGCACCTATGTGTCAAACAGTTTCAAATGCCTACAGCTCAAGACTAACCCTCTCTCTCAAACACTCATACTCCTGCACATCCAAAGGGCCAATGTGTTGAGCCTTAGGCCAACCACTGCTACTGCCTAAGTTACTGACCTGCAAATGCAAGCCAGGCAAGCCAAATCAGGGCAAGCCAAGGCTAGGCAACCTGCTGCTGCTGCCAAGCATTTGTAAGCCAAAACAGGGCATGCCTGCTGCTGCTATGCAATGTGACTGAACTGCCAATGCAGCAGCTGAATGCAGGCCAGGCCAAACATATGAAATGAAGTTCCTGCCTATCCCCCACTGCCACTGACACCTACCCAAACATCAAGCCAACATCAAGCCTAACCTTAACCACCTGAAACTTGAAACAATGAATCCTACAGAATGATGTGAAGAGAAGGGTCTGCACATATAAAATGGTGAAGGCAATACAAGGGAGATACACAACAGTACAAGGCGTGTAAAGTGTATGTGAAAACAAAGATGTGCATAAGGTGTCATATGAGAATGGCACACAACTGATCTCAGGAATTCAAAAAAATAGTGAATGTGTGGCATGTAGAGTGAGTGAGTGAAAAGTCAGGAAAATAACAGTGTGACTGATTGAATCTCAGGAAAAAAAATAGAGAACTAACTCACCCCAATGAATACCAAATATATCCTGAAAACTTGATTAAAAAAAACAACACCAACATGACCCTACATAACATCTCTACTCACTGAACTAACATCAATCCAAACTCAGAAAATTCAAATCTCAAATAAAACTCAAACTGGAAATATATGAAGTGGTGTGTGCAGTGAAGAGGGTCATAGGGTGTTAAGGTATCAGGACAGTGAAATGTCAATGCAGTGACAGTTAAGATATCCATCTAAATTCAAGGAAAACAAAATCAGAATTTTAGGCAAAAATTTATGTATCAGTCAACTACTCATATCATTCCAACTATGAAATTTCATATTAAGTGCAAAAACCCAAAACTAATATGAAATACCCAACTAGCAGCATCCATTACACATGTAGGAATCATTCATGGATTTAAAACAATATTTAAGATCAGTTTAAAAGGAAATCAAATTCAGAAATTCAAATTTGAATACATGGTATCAGAGAATTAAACATTTCAAACCAAAACCATTTGAAAACCTAATTAATTCATTCAAAATCAAGGGAAAATACAAACCAACATGGGGGGGTCTAGTCGTGTCCTACAGTGTCACCAAGACGTGTCCACAGTGTCGAAACACTGTAATAAAGTGTCACAGGAGACAGTGCAGTGCACTGTCTCGTGCACGTGTGTCAAGCCACACAGGACACGACACAGTGAATAATAGGTCACGTGCACGTGTCTAAGTGTTCGTCAGGACTGGGAGAGTGTGTTCCACAGCCTGCACAGTATCCACGTGGATCGTGTCGCATGCACGAGACGCGTATCCGAACGTGTCTGTGCACGCGCGTGTGGGTGTGCAAACCCAGTGCGGGTCGATTTCCTCCGTGCACACAAAACGAGATCCCCTGAAATTTTACATGTGTCGTGTCAGTCACTAGAGGGAAGTGTCCACAAAATTTGGTGTCAAAACATTGCGTGTCGTATCCGCAATCAAGGTCGAGCAGCAGGACAGCCGCACGGTGCCTGTGCGCTGTGTCGTGCACGTGGTGCGTGTTCGTTTTGGACACGAAAAAACTACAGAATCGTGCTCAGTCATACACAAACATAATATACATATAAAGAGCTATCCAAATATATAATTTGTTTCAAAAAATAATAACATTCAATCCATTGAGGCATTCTATCGAACACCTACACAACACTACGACACGTGTCCGATACGGACACCAAACGGACACAAAATTCACCCAAATTTCAGGGACACCTAGGGGACTCCTAGATCTAGCCCTACATGCAAAGAAAACTGAAGTTTAAATTAATTTAAGGGGTTTTACCTATGTGTGCAAAAAGCTTAGAAAAGCCTCAAATGGGGGATTCTTCCTCTTGGTGCCAAATGCTCCAAATTGTCCCAAAGCTGGGATTAAACTCAGAAATCAGAAAATAGGAGAGTGTTAGGTTCTAATGCAAGAAACTAAGATCAAAAAGGAATTAAAATAGATTTATGGGGATTTTTGCAAGAGGGACAATACCTTTCCTTCTCCAATGTTGAAATGAATGAAAGAAGGAGGCAAGCCCTAGAGAATAAGTATTTATATAGGGTGGGGATCCCTATGGCTGGTCATTTAGGGTTTGGTTAGGGTTAGGGCTTCTAGTTATGGGCCATGGGCCAAGTCATGAACAAAATAAATCATTTAGCCATAAGTCATTTCATGAAACCATGAACCATGACTTAAATGCACTAAACCAAATCCCCTCATTCTAAAATTAGTTTCTAATGAATAAAAATAGGTTAACCTAAGTTAAACTAGGGTTTCACCATGGCTAGGGTTTGCTTCTAGGCTAGCTCACTAGGTCTCAACAAGTCAAGTCAACCAGAAATTCACCAATTCAACAAATCACCAAATAAATCAAATAAGTCAAAATGACCAAAAATACCCCTAGGCTAAAAATAACAATTAAATCATCCTAATGACGTGGTTAGGCTCTAGGTCATGCAGTCCCTCAGGTTTCACTAGCAGCACATCAAAATCACAAGTCATGACTTAAACCAGTTTTTAAATAGTTTAAAAATAATTGAAAATCACCAAAAATCACCATGTGAAATAAATATCAATAATAATAATTATAATTACAAAATTTCAAAAATACCCTCATCTGAAAAAATGGGTGTTACAATCCTACCCACCTTATAAAAATTTCGTCCTCGAAATTAAGATGATCGCACCTCTCCTAGGTCAAACCCCCAAGCAATCAAAGTCGAAGCAATACAATCCTACTGGTCGTGATTCTACAGTCTCGAACAGGATAGCTACACTATCTAGCAATCACAAGCAATATCCTGGCAGGTACTAAGGGAAATCACACATGGAAGTGGAGAGGAAGAACAAGAAGGTCAAACCTGCTAATCCATCACCTGCGATGTCAGTCTCCTCGACTGCCATCGCAAAAGCTCCACCCCTCTGGTGCTGAGCTACAGGTGGCCTAGCCCCCTCAAAAGGAGGTGCAATGGGACAATCTATCTTCTGGTGGGCAGCTGACCCACAGAAATAGCAAACCTTCAACCTCTTCCTGCACTGCTCCCAAATGTGTTCCGGCTTCTTGCAGTAGGAACAACTGATCGTCTTCGGGTCCTGACCCCGATACTGATGCTGCACCTGCTGAACTCCCACTGGTGCCTGCGTCTGTTGAGTCTGCACATGAGGCCTCTTGGCCTGGCCTCCGCTGCTGCTGGTACCGTGAGCGTTCCGTCCCCTCTTGAGCCTCAGCTCAAGATCATCCTCAGCCAGTAAGGCTCCCGTCAAAATCTCCTCGAAAGTGGCATCCCTGTTGCCCTTGGTCAAGGACTTGACTTCCTTGACCAAACCCTTCCGGAACCTCTGGGCCTTCGCCGCCTCGCTCAAGCCCTCCACGAATCTGCTGAGGCGGCCAAACTCCCCAGCGTACTCCTCCACTGACAAGCTCCCCTGTACTAGTCTCTCGAACTGCGACTCCAAGGCTCTGAGCGCTGAATCTGGAAAGAACTTCTTCTTGAAGAAGCCCCTGAACTCCTCCCAAGTCTGTCCAGCTACCCCCACTCTGGGGTCAGACTGATACCAGGTGCGAGCAAGATCTCGCATCCGGCTAGCTGCGGCCTCGATATGAAGATCTGCTGGTATCCTGGCCAGGCGAAAGATCTCCTCTATATGCTCGATCCACTCATCGGCATATAGGATCCCCTCTGTCCCCAAAAAGTCTCTGGGGCTCATCTTCTGAAACTGCTCGATCCCCGGTGTCCTCGGCTGCTGTATCACTGGTCGAGCTGCGACTGCCGTAAGGGCCAACTCCATGCCTCGGTCCTGTCGGGCCTGCTGCCGGTCCATAAACTGCTGGAAGTAGGTAAACATCTGTGCCGCATCCACGTGTCCTGTAGGCGGCTGCTGGAACTCCATCTCTGGGATGACTGGGTCCTGCCCCAGAGCTGGTGGAGGCATACCCCTTGCTGCTGCTGCTGAAGTCTCAATATGGGCAGAGGTGGCAGGAGCTGCAGCCTCCTGACCCTGCTGATCTGGCTGAGAGGTGACAGCCCCCTCTACAACAACTGCTGCACCAGAGCGATGTGATCGTGTCTCCACCATCCTGAAGACAGATCGTACAAGGAAGTCAATACTGAGCAGGAATCGATATATCAAAGGAGGACAGTTATTTCAAAGAAGGCAAATCGGTACGATATGTAGATGGCATGATTTAAGGCAGAATTTTTCCTAACTGTGATTGAGTGCCTCTCCGGTAAAGCCTATCTCTCAGTCCTATCGCAGGCTCGCAGCAGTACAACTGAGTCGCCGTACTACCACGATATCGCACTAATGCGACTCTCGACCTGTATGGGCCACCACTAGAAATGTGTCACGACCCGCACCCACTGTGAGGGTACGAGTACGTAACAACGCCCAGCCTACGCCGCAGTGTCGGCGGTAGAACGCTGTTCTGAGTCTCTAACTAACCATCAACTCATGCAGTATATAATGTACTCATCATAATCAACTCCGAACGGAGGACAAGTATAAGATATGGTGTATCTCAATCACAGTCTAAGCACGATAAGATAACACAGAATTGTAACTAAGAATTTAAAGACAAAAATAAATACTGAAATAATAACATCTGAATAATCTCAAATACATCTCAAGTCTCAATTTTATACAAAAAGCTCTAAATGAAAAAATAAATGCAAGTCTACTAGACTAAATCCCGATCACTCCTGAGTGTCGGGGCCATAGGTAGCTAAGCCATCTCCTCAGTAAAATGTAGGGCATGTGTCCTCAGGACAATCATCTGTAAAATTTTTAACAGGTCCAGTCAGGACAGGAACGAGCACATCTCATCTAGAAAACCCAAGTAAATGACAGAGAACTATAGAGCAGTTATAGACAGTTGTATTGATGAAAATGGCAGTTTATATTCAGGTGATGGTAAGAAGACAGATAAAGTGCAAGGAAAGTAAATACCAAACAAGAGAAGAATCATAGCAATGAAGACTGTAAAAATAGAACTAGCTGAACCAGGGTAATATGATATAAAGTCCAGACAACATGTAGACCAGTGTAACTCCAATGTAAGTCCAGTACAGGATGAATCTCATACAAGATGAATCCAGCAAGGGACGATTCCAGTCATAGTGATCAATGATTCCAGGGTGAGTCTAGCCTATATTCTAGCAGTGTGTTTTAAAATACCGAGATCGACATGTAAACGGCTATGGGTAATCCGGCACATCACACACCTGGCCGGGTGTGAGATGGCTATCATTTCAGTAGATTCCAGTAGGGGTGATTCCAGTAATGGGGTATGTCTACATGTCTTACTCTAGTATTTCCCCTCCCAGCAAGTGAATCCAGAATTCTGACACAATGATTCAAGATGAGTCCAGCCAAGTACAATGATACCAGTAAATGATTCCGGGGTGATTCCAGTAAATGATTCCAGTAATAGAAGCCGGAAATGATGAAACCAGTAATAGAGGCCAGAAAATAAATATGTGTCGTATACATGAATCCAGAAATAACAGTACGTGTTTGTAACAGAGAATCACATACAGCTAACTAGAACTGAAATATAGTAATTGACAAATAAATGAGAGAACTATCAGAGAATGTACTCGCCTGATACTCTGAAAAGAGTAGTGTAATGTCAGATGCCTGCACCAGAGTCACAATGTCCTAAACAGAGTAATATGGATCATAATATGTAAAATATAAGAGAATTGAAAGCTACAATGCAAACTACATGATTTCTAAGCCAATCTAGGTCAAAGTCCAACTCTAGTCAACTCTGGGTCAAACCAAGTCAACATCTGGTTAAACTAGGTCAACAATAAGGCTATCTTGGTCAACTGGTCAATCTTAGGCTAGCAAGGTTCAATTGGTCATATTTAGGCCTTAATGTTGACTTTGGTCAACAGTCCAATATTGGTCAACTCTAAAGTAAGCTAATCTCCTATAATAACCATTTTCTACTCTATGATATATAGCCTATTCCTTACCCAATACTATCTAACCCTCCATATCTAACCACACATATGCATATTGCCATAACCTATAATACAAGGCAATATGCAAAACCTATAATCCAAGACAATACATCATGCATACATATAACTCCTATAGGCAATACATATTCACATATATATAGGAAAATTACACTATCTAATATCCCATAACCCATAACCCCATGCTACTACATTCCCTTACAACCACACATACACTAGACACTCTAGTCACACACTCAAGTTCTAAACTCACACACACAAAGGCTTATAGGTTCAAACACATATATATATACCTATGGGTCAAACATGGGCTGATTTGGGAGTGAGCAAGGACTAGTTTTGGATATCAAAAGGGGACAGCCATGGGCTAACTAATGAGGTATAAAAATGGACATATTTGTGGGCTTATAGGGCTGTGTTTTGGGATGTGTATGGAACTGAATTTAGGGATGCAATGGACAGGTAGAGGTCAGCCATGGAGCTGTCATATAGCTGGGTTTAGGGCTGTCACATAGGAACTATGGTATGCTACAATATGGGGCTGAATACTTTGTGAATCTACCTTGAATCATCACAGTTAACATACATAGTTTAGCTATGACCCAGATTCAATCATTCACCTAAAATCTCAGGTTACCTATATATATATATATATATATATATATATATATATATATATATATATATATATAACCCATTTCTCCCAGTCCTATACACCCCCCAACTGAACACACAACTCACATATAACAATGCAACTAGGATAACCCTCACATACCAATACCTGACATTCAGTCTAAAAGGTTATATCGACTTATATGTTAACTAATGTACATATGTGTATATGGGGAAACAAATCATGTTTCCAGCTTGTGACAGTATAATCTCAGACTTAGTGAAGGTGTGCACCTATGTGTCAAACAGTTTCAAATGCCTACAGCCCAAGACTAACCCTCTCTCTCAAACACTCATACTCCTGCACATCCAAAGGGCCAATGTGTTGAGCCTTAGGCCAACCACTGCTACTGCCTAAGTTACTGACCTGCAAATGCAAGCCAGGCAAGCCAAATCAGGGCAAGCCAAGGCTAGGCAACCTGCTGCTGCTGCCAAGCATTTGCAAGCCAAAACAGGGTATGCCTGCTGCTGCTATGCAATGTGACTGAACTGCCAATGCAGCAGCTGAATGCAGGCCAGGCCAAACATATGAAATAAAGTTCCTGTCTATCCCCCACTGCCACTGACACCTACCCAAACATCAAGCCAACATCAAGCCTAACCTTAACCACCTGAAACTTGAAACAATGAATCCTACAGAATGATGTGAAGAGAAGGGTCTGCACATATAAAATAGTGAAGGCAATACAAGGGAGATACACAACAGTGCAAGGCGTGTAAAGTGTATGTGAAAACAAAGATGTGCATAAGGTGTCATATGAGAATGGCACACAACTGATCTCAGGAATTCAAAAAAACAGTACATGTGTGGCATGTAGAGTGAGTGAGTGAAAAGTCAGGAAAATAACAGTGTGACTGATTGAATCTCAGGAAAAAAATAGAGAACTAACTCACCCCAATGAATACCAAATATATCCTGAAAACTTGATTAAAAAAAACAACACCAACATGACCCTACATAACATCTCTACTCACTGAACTAACATCAATCCAAACTCAGAAAATTCAAATCTCAAATAAAACTCAAACTGGAAATATATGAAGTGGTGTGTGCAGTGAAGAGGGTCATAGGGTGTTAAGGTATCAGGACAGTGAAATGTCAATGCAGTGACAGTTAAGATATCCATCTAAATTCGAGGAAAACAAAATCAGAATTTTAGGCAAAAATTTATGTATCAGTTAACTACTCATATCATTCCAACTATGAAATTTCATATTAAGTACAAAAACCCAAAACTAATATGAAATATCCAACTAGCAGCATCCATTACACATGTAGGAATCATTCATGGATTTAAAACAACATTTAAGATCAGTTTAAAAGGAAATCAAATTCAGAAATTCAAATTTGAATACATGGTATCAGAGAATTAAACATTTCAAACCAAAACCATTTGAAAACCTAATTAATTCATTCAAAATCAAGGGAAAATACAAACCAACATGGGGGGGGGGGTCTAGTCGTGTCCTACAGTGTCACCAAGACATGTCCACAATGTCGAAACACTACAACAAAGTGTCACAGAAGACAGTGCAGTGCATTGTCTCGTGCACGTGTGTCAAGCCACACAGGACACGACACAGTGAATAATAGGTCACGTGCACGTGTCTAAGTGTTCGTCAGGACTGGGAGAGTGTGTTCCACAGCCTGCACAGTGTCCACATGGATCGTGTCGCATGCACGAGACGCGTATCCGAACGTGTCTGTGCACGCGCGTGTGGGTGTGCAAACCCAGTGCGGGTCGATTTCCTCCGTGCACACAAAACGAGATCCCCTAAAATTTTACATGTGTCGTGTCAGTCACTAGAGGGAAGTGTCCACAAAATTTGGTGTCAAAACATTGCGTGTCGTGTCCGCAATCAAGGTCGAGCAGCAGGACAGCCGCACGGTGCCTGTGCGCTGTGTCGTGCACGTGGTGCGTGTCCGTTTTGGACACAAAAAAACTACAGAATCGTGCTCAGTCATACACAAACATAATATACATATAAAGAGCTATCCAAATATATAATTTGTTTCAAAAAATAATAACATTCAATCCATTGAGGCATTCTATCGAACACCTACACAACACTACGACACGTGTCCGATACGGACACCAAACGGACACAAAATTCACCCAAATTTCAGGAACACCTAGGGGACTCCTAGATCTAGCCCTACATACAAAGAAAACTGAAGTTTAAATTAATTTAAAGGGTTTTACCTATGTGTACAAAAAGCTTGGAAAAGCCTCAAATGGGGGATTCTTCCTCTTGGTGCAAAATGCTCCAAATTGTCCTAAAGCTGGGATTAAACTCAGAAATCAGAAAATAGGAGAGTGTTAGATTCTAATGCAAGAAACTAGGATCAAAAAGGAATTAAAATGGATTTATGAGGATTTTTGCAAGAGGGATAATACCTTTCCTTCTCCAATGTTGAAATGAATGAAAGAAGGAGGCAAGCCCTAGAGAATAAGTGTTTATATAGGGTGGGGATCCCTATGGCTGGTCATTTAGGGTTTGGTTAGGGTTAGGGCTTCTAGTTATGGGCCATGGGCCAAGTCATGATCAAAATAAATCATTTAGCCATAAGTCATTTCATGAAACCATGAACCATGACTTAAATGCACTAAACCAAATCCCCTCATTCTAAAATTAGTTTCTAATGACTAAAAATAGGTTAACCTAAGTTAGACTAGGGTCACCATGGCTAGGGTTAGCTTCTAGGCTAGTTCACTAGGTCTCAACAAGTCAAGTCAACCAGAAATTCACCAATTCAACAAATCACCAAATAAATCAAATAAGTCAAAATGACCAAAAATACCCCTAGGCTAAAAATAACAATTAAATCATCCTAATGACGTGGTTAGGCTCTAGGTCATGTAGTCCCTCAGGTTTCACTAGCAGCACATCAAAATCACAAGTCACGACTTAAACCAGTTTTTAAATAGTTTAAAAATAATTGAAAATCACCAAAAATAACCATGTGAAATAAATATAAATAATAATAATTATAATTACAAAATTTCAAAAATACCCTCATCTGGAAAATTGGGTGTTACAATCCTACCCACCTTATAAAAATTTCGTCCTCGAAATTAAGATGATCGCACCTCTCATAGGTCAAACCCCCAAGCAATCAAAGTCGAAGCAATACAATCCTACTGGTCGTGATTCCACAGTCTCGAACAGGGTAGCTACACTATCTAGCAATCACAAGCAATATCCTGGCAGGTACTAAGGGAAATCACACATGGAAGTGGGGAGGAAGAACAAGAAGGTCAAACCTGCTAATCCATCACCTGCGATGTCAGTCTCCTCGGCTGCCATCGCAAAAGCTCCACCCCTCTGGTGCTGAGCTACAGGTGGCCTAGCCCCCTCAAAAGGAGGTGCAATGGGACAATCTATCTTCTGGTAGGCAGCTGACCCACAGAAATAGCAAACCTTCAACCTCTTCCTGCACTGCTCCCAAATGTGTCCCGGCTTCTTGCAGTAGGAACAACTGATCGTCTTCGGGTCCTGACCCCGATACTGATGCTGCACCTGCTGAACTCCCACTGGTGCCTGCATCTGCTGAGTCTGCACATGAGGCCTCTTGGCCTGGCCTCCGCTGCTGCTGGTACCGTGAGCGTCCCGTCCCCTCTTGAGCCTCAGCTCAAGATCATCCTTAGCCAGTAAGGCTCCCGTCAAAATCTTCTCGAAAGTGGCATCCCTGTTGCCCTTGGTCAAGGACTTGACTTCCTTGACCAAACCCTTCCGGAACCTCTGGGACTTCGCCGCCTCGCTCAAGCCCTCCACGAATCTGCTGAGGCGGCCAAACTCCCCAGCGTACTCCTCCACTGACAAGCTCCCCTGTACTAGGCTCTCGAACTGCGACTCCAAGGCTCTGAGCGCTGAATCTGGAAAGAACTTCTTCTTGAAGAAGCCCCTGAACTCCTCCCAAGTCTGTCCAGCTACCCCCACTCTGGGTCAGACTGATACCAGGTGCGAGCAAGATCTCACATCCGGCTAGCTGCGGCCTCGATCTGAAGATCTGCTGGTATCCTGGCCAGGCGGAAGATCTCCTCTATATGCTCGATCCACTCATCGGCATATAGGATCCCCTCTGTCCCCAAAAAGTCTCTGGGGCTCATCTTCTGAAACTGCTCGATCCCCGGTGTCCTCGGCTGCTGTATCACTGGTCGAGCTGCGACTGCCGTAAGGGCCAACTCCATGCCTCGGTCCTGTCGGGCCTGCTGCCGGTCCATAAACTGCTGGAAGTAGGCAAACATCTGTGCCGCATCCACGTGTCCTGTAGGCGGCTGCTGGAACTCCATCTCTGGGATGACTGGGTCCTGCCTCAGAGCTGGTGGAGGCATACCCCTTGCTGCTGCTGCTGAAGTCTCAATATGGGCAGAGGTGGCAGGAGCTGCAGCCTCCTGACCCTGCTGATCTGGCTGAGAGGTGACAGCCCCCTCTACAACAACTGCTGCACCAGAGCGATGTGATCGTGTCTCCACCATCCTGAAGACAGATCGTACAAGGAAGTCAATACTGAGCAGGAATCGATATATCAAAGGAGGATAGTTATTTCAAAGAAGGCAAATCAGTACGATATGTAGATGGCATGATTTAAGGCAGAATTTTTCCTAACTGTGATTGAGTGCCTCTCCGGTAAAGCCTATCTCTCAGTCCTATCGCAGGCTCGCAGCAGTACAACTAAGTCGCCGTACTACTACGATATCGCACTAATGCGACTCTCGACCTGTATGGGCCACCACTAAAAACGTGTCACGACCCGCACCCACTGTGAGGGTACGAGTACGTAACAACGCCCAGCCTACGCCGCAGTGTCGGCGGTAGAACGCTGTTCTGAGTCTCTAACTAACCATCAACTCATGCAGTATATAATGTACTCATCATAATCAACTCCGAACGGAGGACAAGTATAAGATATGGTGTATCTCAATCACAGTCTAAGCACGATAAGATAACAAAGAATTGTAACTAAGAATTTAAAGACAAAAATAAATACTGAAATAATAACATCTGAATAATCTCAAATACATCTCAAGTCTCAATTCTATATAACAAGCTCTAAATGAAAAAATAAATGCAAGTCTACTAGACTAAATCCCGATCACTCCTGAGTGTCGGGGCCATAGGTAGCTAAGCCATCTCCTCAGTAAAATGTAGGGCATGTGTCCTCAGGGCAATCATCTGTAAAATTTTCAACAGGTCCAGTCAGGACAGGAACGAGCACATCTCATCTAGAAAACCCAAGTAAATGACAGAGAACTATAGAGCAGTTATAGACAGTTGTATTGATGAAAATGGCAGTTTATATTCAGGTGATGGTAAGAAGACAGATAAAGTACAAGAAAAGTAAATACCAAACAAGAGAAGAATCATAGCAATGAAGACTGTAAAAATAGAACTAGCTGAACCCGGATAATATGATATAAAGTCCAGACAACATGTAGACCAGTGTAACTCCAATGTAAGTCCAGTACAGGATGAATCTCATACAAGATGAATCCAGCAAGGGACGATTCCAGTCATAGTGATCAATGATTCCAGGGTGAGTCCAGCCTATACTCTAGCAGTGTGTTTTAAAATACCGAGATCGACATGTAAACGGCTATGGGTAATCTGGCACATCACACACCTGGCCGGGTGTGAGATGGCTATCATTCCAGTAGATTCCAGTAGGGGTGATTCCAGTAATGGGGTATGTCTACATGTCTTACTCTAGTATTTTCCCTCCCAGCAAGTGAATCCAGAATTCCGACACAATAATTCAAGATGAGTCCAGCCAAGTACAATGATACCAGTAAATGATTCCAGGATGATTCCAGTAAATGATTCCAGTAATAGAAGCCGGAAATGATGATACCAGTAATAGAGGCCAGAAAATAAATGTGTGTCGTATACATGAATCCAGAAATAACAGTACGTGTTTGTAACAGAGAATCACATACAGCTAACTAGAACTGAAATACAGTAATTGACAAATAAATGAGAGAACTATCAGAGAATGTACTCGCCTGATACTCTGAAAAGAGTAGTGTAATGTCAGATGCCTGCACCAGAGTCACAATGTCCTAAACAGAGTAATATAGATCATAATATATAAAATACAAGAGAATTGAAAGCTACAATGCAAACTACATGATTTCTAAGCCAATATAGGTCAAAGTCCAACTCTAGTCAACTCTGGGTCAAACCAAGTCAACATCTGGTCAAACTAGGTCAACAATAAGGCTATCTTGGTCAACTGGTCAATCTTAGGCTAGCAAGGTTCAATTGGTCATATTTAGGCCTTAATGTTGACTTTGGTCAACAGTCCAATATTGGTCAACTCTAAAGTAAGCTAATCTCCTATAATAACCATTTTCTACTCTATGATATATAGCCTATTCCTTACCCAATACTATCTAACCCTCCATATCTAACCACACATATGCATATTGCCATAACCTATAATACAAGGCAATATGCAAAACCTATAATCCAAGACAATACATCATGCATACATATAACTCCTATAGGCAATACATATTCACATATATATAGGGAAATTACACTATCTAATATCCCATAACCCATAACCCCATGCTACTACATTCCCTTACAACCACACATACACTAGACACTCTAGTCACACACTCAAGTTCTAAACTCACACACACAAAGGCTTATAGGTTCAAACATATATATATACCTATGGGTCAAACATGGGCTGATTTGGGAGTGAGCAAGGACTGGTTTTGGATATCAAAAGGGGACAGCCATGGGCTAAATAATGAGGTATAAAAATGGACATGTTTGTGGGCTTGTAGGGCTGTATTTTGGGATGTGTATGGAACTGAATTTAGGGATGCAATGGACAGGTAGAGGTCAGCCATGGAGCTGTCATATAGCTGGGTTTAGGGGCTGTCACATAGGAACTATGGTATGCTACAATATGGGGCTGAATACTTTGTGAATCTACCTTGAATCATCACAGTTAACATACATAGTTTAGCTATGACCCAGATTCAATCATTCACCTAAAATCTCAGGTTACCTATAAATATATATATAACCCATTTCTCCCAGTCCTATACACCCCAACTGAACACACAACTCACATATAACAATGCAACTAGGATAACCCTCACATACCAATACCTGACATTCAGTCTAAAAGGTTATATCGACTTATATGTTAACTAATGTACATATGTGTATATGGGGAAACAAATCATGTTTCCAGCTTGTGACAGTGTAATCTCAGACTCAGTGAAGGTGTGCACCTATGTGTCAAACAGTTTCAAATGCCTACAGCCCAAGACTAACCCTCTCTCTCAAACACTCATACTCCTGCACATCCAAAGGGCCAATGTGTTGAGCCTTAGGCCAACCACTGCTACTGCCTAAGTTACTGACCTGCAAATGCAAGCCAGGCAAGCCAAATCAGGGCAAGCCAAGGCTAGGCAACCTGCTGCTGCTGCCAAGCATTTGCAAGCCAAAACAGGGCATGCCTGCTGCTGCTATGCAATGTGACTGAACTGCCAATGCAGCAGCTGAATGCAGGCCAGGCCAAACATATGAAATGAAGTTCCTGCCTATCCCCCACTGCCACTGACACCTACCCAAACATCAAGCCAACATCAAGCCTAACCTTAACCACCTGAAACTTGAAACAATGAATCCTACAGAATGATGTGAAGAGAAGGGTCTGCACATATAAAATGGTGAAGGCAATACAAGGGAGATACACAACGTTGCAAGGCGTGTAAAGTGTATATGAAAACAAAGATGTGCATAAGGTGTCATATGAGAATGGCACACAACTGATCTCAGGAATTCAAAAAAACAGTGAATGTGTGGCATGTAGAGTGAGTGAGTGAAAAGTCAGGAAAATAACAGTGTGACTGATTGAATCTCAGGAAAAAAAATAGAGAACTAACTCACCCCAATGAATACCAAATATATCCTGAAAACTTGATTAAAAAAAACAACACCAACATGACCCTACATAACATCTCTACTCACTGAACTAACATCAATCCAAACTCAGAAAATTCAAATCTCAAATAAAACTCAAACTGGAAATATATGAAGTGGTGTGTGCAGTGAAGAGGGTCATAGGGTGTTAAGGTATCAGGACAGTGAAATGTCAATGCAGTGACAGTTAAGATATCCATCTAAATTCGAGGAAAACAAAATCAGAATTTTAGGCAAAAATTTATGTATCAGTCAACTACTCATATCATTCCAACTATGAAATTTCATATTAAGTGCAAAAACCCAAAACTAATATGAAATACTCAACTAGCAGCATCCATTACACATGTAGGAATCATTCATGGATTTAAAACAACATTTAAGATCAGTTTAAAAGGAAATCAAATTCAGAAATTCAAATTTGAATACATGGTATCAGAGAATTAAACATTTCAAACCAAAACCATTTGAAAACCTAATTAATTCATTCAAAATCAAGGAAAAATACAAACCAACATGGGGGGGGGGTCTAGTCGTGTCCTACAGTGTCACCAAGACGTGTCCACAATGTCGAAACACTGTAACAAAGTGTCACAGGAGACAGTGCAGTGCACTGTCTCGTGCACGTGTGTCAAGCCACACAGGACACGACACAGTGAATAATAGGTCACGTGCACGTGTCTAAGTGTTCGTCAGGACTGGGAGAGTGTGTTCCATAGCCTGTACAGTGTCCACGTGGATCGTGTCGCATGCACGAGACGCGTATCCGAACGTGTCTGTGCACGCGCGTGTGGGTGTGCAAACCCAGTGCGGGTCGATTTCCTCCGTGCACACAAAACGAGATCCCCTAAAATTTTACATGTGTCGTGTCAGTCACTAGAGGGAAGTGTCCACAAAATTTGGTGTCAAAACATTGCGTGTCGTGTCCGCAATCAAGGTCGAGCAGCAGGACAGCCGTACGGTGCCTGTGCGCTGTGTCGTGCACGTGGTGCGTGTCCGTTTTGGACACGAAAAAACTACAGAATCGTGCTCAGTCATACACAAACATAATATACATATAAAGAGCTATCCAAATATATAATTTGTTTCGAAAAATAATAACATTCAATCCATTGAGGCATTCTATCGAACACCTACACAACACTACGACACGTGTCCGATACGGACACCAAACGGACACAAAATTCACCCAAATTTCAGGGACACCTAGGGGACTCCTATATCTAGCCCTACATGCAAAGAAAACTGAAGTTTAAATTAATTTAAGGGGTTTTACCTATGTGTGCAAAAAGCTTGGAAAAGCCTCAAATGGGGGATTCTTCCTCTTGGTGCCAAATGCTCCAAATTGTCCCAAAGCTGGGATTAAACTCAGAAATCAGAAAATAGGAGAGTGTTAGGTTCTAATGCAAGAAACTAGGATCAAAAAGGAATTAAAATGGATTTATGGGGATTTTTGCAAGAGGGACAATACCTTTCCTTCTCCAATGTTGAAATGAATGAAAGAAGGAGGCAAGCCCTAGAGAATAAGTGTTTATATAGGGTGGGGATCCCTATGGATGATCATTTAGGGTTTGGTTAGGGTTAGGGCTTCTAGTTATGGGCCATGGGCCAAGTCATGATCAAAATAAATCATTTAGCCATAAGTCATTTCATGAAACCATGAACCATGACTTAAATGCACTAAACCAAATCCCCTCATTCTAAAATTAGTTTCTAATGACTAAAAATAGATTAACCTAAGTTAGACTAGGGTCACCATGGCTAGGGTTAGCTTCTAGGCTAGCTCACTAGGTCTCAACAAGTCAAGTCAACCAGAAATTCACCAATTCAACAAATCACCAAATAAATCAAATAAGTCAAAATGACCAAAAATACCCCTAGTCTAAAAATAACAATTAAATCATCCTAATGACGTGGTTAGGCTCTAGGTCATGCAGTCCCTCAGGTTTCACTAGCAGCACATCAAAATCACAAGTCATGACTTAAACCAGTTTTTAAATAGTTTAAAAATAATTAAAAATCACCAAAAATCACCATGTGAAATAAATATCAATAATAATAATTATAATTACAAAATTTCAAAAATACCCTCATCTGGAAAACTGGGTGTTACATCCGTTCAAAGTGTTTCAAACACGAAAAGTTAGTTTCATGTGCCCAACTTTGGATTGGGATTTGATCTACCAAAAAGTGGAATTAAGTAACAAAATTTTGTGGGGACGGAGAGTGATATACCTGTTATGAGAACTAAATACAGTTCATCAATTAGAGTCATGACGAAAGAGTTGCGAGTCCACGAAGTTGTCATCCTGAAATTGGACACAAAAAATAGTTCTAGATTTCCAACTTCGGAGTCCGTTTTGATCAAGCAAAATAAACTTTTTATGGCTGGAATTTGACGAGGTTATAGGGATATATACCAGCTTTGAAAAGAAGGAACCGGATTCCCAATCCAACGGTCGGATTGTGTTAGCCCAATGATCTAACTATATTTTTGAGTGTGGTTATTCAATTAAGTTTAACATTATGATATTACTAATATTTATGCTATCACTATAGTATTGATACTTAAACTTAGCATTGTCCTAATGAGCATTAAACTTATAATACTTGCTACTATATATATTACTTTGTTCGTCTAACATGTACATGCAGAAAAGCAATAAGCAAGATCAATATGGACATATGCAATGAAGAAATCATGGTAGGCAAAAGACAACGGTATCCCATAACAGTTCTCTGAACCGTCCGACGACATCTCCGGAGCCAACATCTATCAAGGGAAGAAGCCAAGTCATGCTATCATCATTTCAAGACTCTGAAGAAGCCTGCACCTGCTTGTTTGAAGTCTATAATGAGTCTTAGGAATAATTGTAAAGACAAGAAATGGATGATAAAATCGAAAGTTATGGTAGAAAATATTCCTGGATCACTTTTGGACAACACATGAGGATAATCCTAAGGATTTTTGCTGACATCCGAAGGATAATCCAAATTTTTTTCGTTTGAATTCCAACGGTCGGAGCATGTCCCATCGATGATCCCAACAACTATATTTATAGCCGTTGCATTGTGCAGGAGGATAATCCGAAGGATTTCCGAGGAAATTCGAAGGATTTTTCGACTGCTGACAGAAAGCTACTATTTAGCTCTTTTCAATGCTTTGGTTGAAAATAGCCTTGAACTCCTTCATTCAAGGCAGATGCTTTTGAGCCTAAAGATTTCTAAACCACAAAGCATATCCATAAACAACTCTACAAAGTTTTCATTTATCATCCACAAATTGTGTCAGAGTTATTGAGTTGTAAAAGAGAGAGATCTTCGTCTTGTTGTAAGAAGATCAAAAATCTTCTTGTAAAAAGGTTGAAGTTGGAGAGTCTTCGGATAAAAGCTCTCGGTTGAAGTTGGAGAGTATTTGGATAAAAGCTCTCAGTTTGAAGTCGGAGAGGCCTTCGAATAAAACTCTTGTGTAAGAAGTTGGCGAGCCTTCGGATGAAAACTCATGTTGTACTATTTACATAATAGTAGATTAAAGCCGAAGAGAGTTCCGGGGCTGGAGTGCCCCTCGGGAGGTTACCATGATACATCGGGTGTTGGTATTGTTGTTGCTTCTTCGCTTGCACTCTTAATTTTGAATTGCATATTAGCATTCGTTTAATGCTTCATTAGTTAGCTTGACCTTATTCACCCTCCTCTAGGGTTCTTTCATATTGCACGGATTCGACTCGCAAAGTTGCTCCTCCGAAGTGTTAGTTCTGCACATATGGAACGAATGTTTCTCGCACGTGTCGACAGGTTCTTAGATTCAACGGAGGTACAGAGGTTTCGGCGGAGGCCGGAGAGGTGGGGTGGGAAAGGGGAAGCCCATGAGCTCTCCGGTAGTCACGGCAAAGCTCGACCGACAAGAAGTAAGGAATTTAGAATTTTTAAAATCGAAAGCCAAAGCCAGAATCGGAACCGATTTTTTTTAGTTTTGGATCAAAACCGAAAGCCAAATCGAAATAGTAATTTCAAAATCCTAATAGAAATTGAATAATATTTTTAGTGTTTTTAAAACCGAAACAGAACTGATTTTTATCTTCTAAATTCGATTTTCGGTACAAAACCGAATAATGCTCACCTCTTCCCACTTCCAAATGTAAGCGTGACCAAATAAGCATCCAGCTGGACAGACACGTGGACAGATAAAGAAGTCCACGTCAGCATCTAAATCCAGTTCACACGGAGAGATCTTTCCCTTTCCTAGGTTTCCATTTTTGTCTTCCTTCTCAAGAACACACTATCCACACCAAAATTTCCCCCCTTTCTCTCTCTCCTCTCGTCGTCGTCTTCGTCGTCGGAACTCTGATCGGCGTTTGCCGGCGGCGAAGGGATGTCTCTGAAGGGAGGAAGCTTCGTCCCCCAATTCCAAATCGAGTCTGGTCGGAAGCAGAGAATCGTTACTGGTTCTCGTCGCGGCGGTCGCGCTCCGGTCCTTTGCCTCTCCAGAATTTCTTCGCCGAGCTGGTAATGCTTCATAATCGACAAAGATTGTATATTTACACGCATGCTCTATTGTTAGTTAGTTTGTTTGTATATAGACGTAATCCTGGGATTGTGGTTGTAGCTAGAGAACCAGTTTGTTAGTTGCTCTAGTGCACCCCGGCGTGGCGTGTGGCATGCCGATTCCCCCACCGAACCGTACGGTTATAGCCTACGTTGGCTAGAATAGGGCACGGCGTAATTCTGACACGAGGACGAGGACACGCGGTGCCGGTTTTGACGTGTCTTGGTGCATTTTTGATTAGGGCTGGTTTGTGTTACAGTTAAGTTTTATCCCGTTTGTTCAAATGGATGGCATGTTTGAAAGAACGCAGCCGTTTGACTTCCGCTTTGTATTTATTGCCAAATGGAATTTCGGATGAAACGGACACGCGGTGCCCGTTTTGACGTGTCTTGGTGCATTTTCGATTAGGGCTTGTTTGTGTTACAGTTAAGTTTTATCCCGTTTGTTCAAATGAATGGCATGTTTGAAAGAACGCAGCCGTTTGACTTCCGCTTTGTATTTATTGCCAAATGGAATTTCGGATGAAACGTAACTGCAATCCAAACTGGCCTTAAATCTTTATTGGAGCTTGTCTATGGATTGGAATGTTCGGCTCCCCCCCTCCCCCCCCCTTTTCTCCTCTTTCATCTGATCCACTTCTACATGATCCTGGCATGTATCATCGACTTGTTGGCAAGTTCTTCTACTTGAGCGTCACTCGTCCCAGAATTGAGTGACTTCGTTTGTTTCCTTTTTTACTCCGTCTCCTCTTCAACTTCAACCGATTCCATACCCAACCTTGCAAATGACTCGTTAACTTGGACTTGTTGGAGGGTTTGCTTCTTTTTTTTCCTTCATTGGCTTGACCACTAAGTGGGCGACCTAACGATTGCCTTGCCTCTTTCTTTGTTTCTAACAGAGACGTTTCATTTAATATTTAAGGTAGATTTTTTTTACTGATGGTATAAACTATTAAGTTGCATTGTATATATATATATATATATATATATATACTAGTGGTAGTGGTGAGGCATGCGGCCCGATATATATATATATATATATATATATATATATATATATATATACTGACCACTACCACTAGACTAGGGGGTATATATATATATATATATATATATATATATATATATATATATATAAAATGTTTGTTTATTCATGTTTTCATTTTAACTCATTTATATATCTGTGGTATGTACCTTTACTTTTATTTTTCATTGCTCAAGTTCCCTCTGACTTTAGTTTCCTTTATTACTTTGTCCCCTCTCCAGCTTCAATCGATTCTTATTATGACTCAATTCCACACCTGACCTTGAAACTAACTCGTTAACTTGAACTTGTTAGAGGTCAGTTTTTTTCCCATTGGCTTGACTGCTCAGTGGCGACCTAACGGTTGCCTTGCCTCTTTCTTTGTTTTTAATAGAAATGTTTCCTTGATATGCTGAACGTAACAGGGTTGCTTGCCAGTTGGACAGAGCTCTGGGCAACGGGGAGTGGTTTCGTCGTTTCCCTAATTCTTTGGCTGAGGGTCTGGCCGCTGGGACGAGCGATCACTCCCCCATCAGGGTTGGCTTCACAGAGCGGCCTACTTGGAAGTCGCGCTCTTTTCGGTACAACAACAGTTGATTTCTTTCAGGTGGATACATGGAGGCTGTTACGGAGGGTCTTCTTAGCCATTAGGAGGGTATGGCCCAGTACCGAATGGTGCGTATGCTCAAGCACACGAAGAAGGCTATCCGAAGTTGGGTGAAGAGATTGTCCAAGTCCTCACTAGAAGATAAGGAGGCGGAGCTCCGAGCTATCCAAAATTTCATACAATCTGACATACTGAACGAGAACTTAGCGGCTAGAGAGAAGGAGCTGATCGGGGAAGTCAACATCCTACGTCTGCAGATAGAGATTAGTGCGGCCCAGGCCCAGCGCGCTAAATGCTCCTGGCTCAAGGATGGCGACCGCTGCTCCAAGTTCTTCTATGATGTTATCCGGACCAGACAACATAGGAACAACCTTTCTCAGCTGCTCGATGGAGAGGACAATCTGGTGGGAGAGTCGTCGAAGATCCAAGGAGAGGCTATCAGGTATTACTCAGAGTTGTATTTTCAGACTGACTATTTATCTGTGTTTCTGGATATCGTTACGAAGATGTTGGTGACACCCTATGGGAATAGCCAACTACTTGTGCCGATCACTATAGAGGAGGTGGAGGCTATCATCATGAAGGCGGATCCCAACAAAGCCCCAGGGCCAAACGGATTTAGCAGTAGATTTTACAAATGTCACTGGGATATTCTGAAGTTTCCGGTTCTTGAGGCGGTTCATGAGTTCTTCACTAAGGGGAAGCTGCTGAAGGAGCTGAATCATACCTTCCTGACTCTTGTGCTAAAGAAAGAAGGTGCGACATCGCTGGCGGACTTTAGGCCTATAGCGTGCTGTAATTATCTTTACAAAATAATTACGCACCTTATGTGCCGGCGTATGGAGGAGATCATGCAGGAGTTAGCCTCTCCGAACCAGACGACTTTCGTAAAGGGGAGATCGATTGCTGAGTACAGTCTCCTTGCACATGAGATGGTGAGTGGCTTCAATAAACCAGGAGGGGAGAAGGCGTGCGTGAAGCTGGACCTAAGGAAGGCCTATGACATGGTCAATAGGGACTTCCTGTGCCACCTGATGATTGCCATAAAATTTGATGATCGGTGGGTTGCTAGAATTCGGGAGTGCATCACGACCCTCACCTTCTCTGTCCTCAACCAGGGTACCCCATATGGGTTCTTCCGCAGCAATCGTGAACTCCGGCAAGGTGACCCATTGTCTCCTTACATGTTCACGCTTGTCATGGAGTACTTCACTTGTCTGATGGATATGGCGGTGCATAGTGGGAGGCTTGTCCCGTTTGTTCAGGAGGATCGAGTCACCTGTTACTCATCATATTTATGCAGACGACCTCCTGGTATTCCTCCAGCCTTCTATAGACGGTATGAACACGATCTCGAAGATTATGGGAGATCTGGAAGCTCTTACAGGACTTCAAATGAATCGAGAGAAGAGCCGTGTCTACTTCAGTTCCCTTTGCCCCCGGAAAGAGGAACGAGTCGTAGCTTTGGGTGTGGAGAGGAGTGATCTTCCGGTAAAATATCTAGGAGTCCCTCTGACAGTCAATTATGCTCGAGACCAGGATTGTCATAGTCTGGTGGAGTATGCCCAGAGGAGGGTTGAAGGATGGCAAGCTGCTGGATTATCATTTGGGGGACATATTGAGCTGGCTAGATCAGTTATCTCGGCCCTGGCCCAGTTCTGGCTCCAGTCTATTCTGATTCCTGCTGCTACCATTCGAAAAGTGGAGATGATTTGTGCTGATTTTATCTGGAGGGGGAGGGTATGCATGCTATCTCTTGGGAGTAGCTCTGCCGCCCGAGAAAGGAGGGAGGGGTGGGACTTAGACCCTTGTTGGAGATCAGGGAGGCCTCGGCTCCGAAGCTAGTTTGGAGGTTCATTAAAAGGGGGTCTCTATAGGCTGACTGGATGCACAATAGATATGTGAAGTAAGGCAGCTTCTGGACCTGTTCCATCGACAACAATAACTCTATTACTTTCAAGAATATCTTGCGACACAGAGCTGTACTCAAATCCTCTATCCGGAGGACTAAGATAGATGGAGCTGGAACGGACCTCTGGCGGGATCCATGGCTAGAGCGGCAATCTCTATTAGAGATCCTGGGAGACCGGTCGCACAGAGAGGCTGGTAGGGGGCTGACTTGCCAGCGCATTATCAGGAATGGAGTTTGGAGTCCTGAGTCCTACTGCCATACTGAGGAACTAGGAGAGGTTATTCGCACGGTCGGGATAGATCCGACACAGCCAGCTGATTGTTGGATCTGGGATCCGTCGGGTGATACTGGGGGTTCCGGAGAGTTCAGGTTCCACATCTGTTTCAATCTTGTGCGCCGTTCTTTCCCTACTAGTACTGATGTTGAATTCATATGATGCAAGGGTCTGCCAGGAAGATGCAGCTTTGTGTCTACCGTTTACTTCTGGATCGCCTCCTGACGAGGGACAGACTCATCTCATTTGGGATACAGGTGCCCAACCCTAAGTATGTACTATGTGACTTGGATAATGAATCTATGCGGCACTTATTCTTTGAGTGTGAGGTGTCCTGGTACATCTGGAAGGAACAATGTCGTGTGCTGGGCGGATGTGATTCTGGCAGGGAGATCAGAGACATCATCAATGGGATTAGGGACCGAAGAGGGAGAGGGCTGGTATGGTTCAAGACCGCCAGAGTACGACTGACTGCTGCTGTCTGGCATGTATGGGGGGAAAGGAATCGTCGCATCTTCGAGGGACTTACCACCTCTCCTGTAGGCATCCTCCATAATATTGATTTTGATGTAAAAGCTATGGTAACCTGATGAGTGGGAGTCCCACTCTGATTGTATGACTGTATGATTATGTGTTGAGTTGGAATAAAATTTAACCTTTTTCCAATATATATATATATATATATATATATATATATATATATATATATATATATATATAGTCAAAGGTGCACTTAAGATGCGCGTTCCAGCAAAGCGACACAAAAATAAATAAATAATAAAAATATACGTACATAAATAAATTAGTAAAGTAAGAAATAAAACTAAATAACATATTAAACCCAAAAATATATGTTAAAACATAACCAAGTGAGCTAGCGGAGTAGCAGTAGCAGTCAACGGAGCTTTGGCAACAGTGGAAAGGCTACCTCCCTTCCACTTGTATGAGGTAAGGGCTATCTTCGTGCCTCAAAAAATTTCGTAAAAAAGGACGAGCCTTTTCTTGTCGGCGCCTTGCTGCAAGGTGCGTCCAAAAAAAGGGCGCCTCACCTAGTGAGGTGTGAGGCGCAGCTGGTGCACCTTGCTGCCAGGTACGCCTTTGACAACTATATATATATATATATATATATATATATATATATATATATATATATATTAGAAAATTATTAATTTCATGTTGTTCCAAAAATGGATGGCATGACTCAAATGTAACATCACATCCAGTAACTCAATTGAATCACACTAGAATTCTACAAGCTAATACTACAACGAATACATCTTTATACATCTTTTTCCCTTTCGTAGAACGGGAACTAACTTTGACTGTTGGAGAAGCATTCTGTCTCTTCTGTCCGACTCTTTAAAAAAGGGGGCTACCCTTCTGTTGCAACAGCTGTAACCATCGCTCATTTACCTTGGTGTGTTGGTCAGAACCCAACAATGTATCCTCATCCATGGGAGCATAATCTGACGACTCCCCATCCTGTGCATCGGTAGAACTCTATGCAGGACACCAACTTTTGGCAATAGGCTTCTGACAAGCCTTTGAAAGAAGCTCTTGAATTGGTAAGGCCAATTCTCCTTTAGGTTCCGCGGCCACCTCCAGAATTCCTAAGACTAGCTGGACTGGGCACATGTATACGGGAATCACTTGGTACGGAAGACGACGCACCTAGACCATCATCTCATGAAGCTGTAGTCTCTCCCAATCTCGATGGAACTAATTGGACTACAGGACCAGGACCATGCATAGATGGACTGGGGGCCCTCTCAAAAGTTGTTCCTCCCCCTTCGTCCTCATTTTTTGAATTAGACAAGATATTTGAATGTACCACGGAGGGGGGACCCAACTCTGATATCCCTCCGGATCAGACTATCTCCTCGACTAGGGGAGACGACGTGAGTGAACTGTCCGAATTCCGAAGGGCTAGGCAAGATATCTGAACATATGCCGCCAGCATCTGTCTCCATCATTGGCCCTATGATATAATCTCCACTGATCTTTCATGTAGCACATCCATTAGCTCTTTTCGAATGGACTTATTAGAAGGATCGGGGCAATGGACTTTCTCATGACCAATACAACATGCTGAGCAAGTGGAAGGAGTCCACCCATACACGATTGGAACAACAAGCCTTTAACCCTTAGGAAGAAGAGCTGGCACCTCCGATGGCAATGATCTTATTGTCGGGACTTCCATCGAGATCCGAGCATAGGCGGGGGACGCCTCCAGTAAGCCGGTGCATCCATCTTGACCGGGACTCCTACACTCTCGACATTTTGCGGAATGTTGATCTTCTCCACAACACCAGCATGAGCTTCGAGAATTGGATCTATACAGGAACTACAACAAGCAGATCCCGTTCCAAGGATATAAGCGGATCTCGACGCTCGCTAACGACTGGTTGACCTTCAAAAAGCGAAGTCTCTCCCCCCCCCCCCCCCCCCCCCCCCCCCACCCCAAGCACTGCTTCTAGATTTTGCTCCTCCGCAAAGCGTACAAAAAGCCATTCTCACGAGAGATAGCTCGATCTTCCCTATCGGCTGCCAGACGTGCCTTATAGGAAGACACAAGAATATACGACCGACGAAGGGCAACCACGTACAACACCAAAGTCTATTGCCACTCAGCGGAGGCTACAGACACATCTTCCGGCGTTACTTCGGTTCCTTCCAACACAGTAAGCTCTTCAAACTCGAGCCTAAGATTATCATCAATGGGTTTGCACTTTGCAGAGATCCACCCTACTTGTTGGTTTGCTCTTAAGGAAGGATTACTCACCATTATATAGGAGAGCGACATATTTCTTCCAATGACAGAGCGCACCTGGGTCAATAGAAGGCGATGGTCAAGCCTCGATGCAGAGGCTGTGATGCTGCCGGAGTCTCAGACTCCATTGCGTTCTTCCCAACATAAGGCTCGGACACCAACTTAAGCCCCTCTGCCTGAGACCTTCTCTGTCCACAACCCTGCTTCGGCTGCATCACTGATGGGCGTCAGGCTAGGCTCTAAGACCCTAGCCTCTTGACGATGCAGTCTCCTTTCCTTCCTCCTTAGCACCAGCCTTGATCGGCAATTAGACTCCCACCTGCCTCCTTGCTTGATGCATGAGACGTCCCTGCTGTCTCGTTGCCATTTGGTGGCCGTGGATCAGGCTGATTCGGAGGATGCTCCCCTAAGCTTCCGCCGCCTATCCTCTCTACCATACGAGGGTTATATATATATATATATATATATATATATATGGGCCCGGATCGGGAGCCCCGTTTCCGGAGTCCCGCCGAAGCCCCGCACCCCTTGGCCGTTGGATCGTGCGACATCGCGTGGGCCCCGCACGATCCGATGGTGCCGGGGGGGGGGGGGGGGGGGGTGGGGCTCCGCGGGCGGGTCTTTGGATCCGCGCCCTATATATATATATATATATATATATATATATATATATATATATATATATATATATATATATATATATATTTGGAATAACCCTATATATATATATATATATATATATATATATATATATATATATATATTGGGAAATGGTAGTTAGTTTACAGAATCGCTTCCACTGGGATTCGAACTCCTTACCACTCGGGCCGCATGCCTCACCACTACCACTAGACTAGGGGTCATTGGCTCCATACATATATATGGAACATGTAATTCTTT
Source organism: Iris pallida (assembly GCA_029216955.1). Taxonomy (NCBI): domain Eukaryota; kingdom Viridiplantae; phylum Streptophyta; class Magnoliopsida; order Asparagales; family Iridaceae; genus Iris; species Iris pallida. The sequence continues at coordinate 21,031,637 of JANAVB010034617.1, forward strand.
TATTGAAGCTTAACTCATAACTTGTACATCAGACTCTATATTATGTAGAAATCCAAGGTTATAAATGGCGGTAGGCGGGTGCGCGGCAGAGAGAGTCCGCCTACCGCCTAGGCCGCCTAGGCGGTCGATACATTTTGAACATTTTTTTACTATTTTACCACTGTTTTTTGCATAATATATTTTAAGGGTGTTCCATGCATAACTAAGTTGTAGAATGAAGATTTATAAAGTTTTAGTTTTGTAAAAGTGAACCATAGGCCCATAATGTTTTAAAAACCTTTTTGGCCAAAATATTTTGTAAAGTATTTGTTGAGAGTCAATAAGGGACTTTTAGTCCCACATCGGAATATGTAGTATGTAAAGGAGCTAGACTCCCTATAAGTAGTGAAGTAGTCCATCAATAAAATTATCCAAACTATTATTTTCTACATGGTATCAGAGCCATAACTCTCTCTCTCTCCACAAAAGAAATTTTTTTTTTCCCTCCAAGCCCCCGACTCCACGCCCCCTCTCCCGCAGCCCCACGCCCCGCCTCTCCCGCAGCCGCCGACCCCCCCACCCCCTGCCGTCCCTCCAGAAACCCAGCAACCTCCCGCCCCCCCCTCTCCCGCAGTACCCCGCCGCCCTCTCCCGCAGCACCCCGCCCCCCCTCTCCCGCAGCACCCCGCCCGCCTCTCCCGCAGCACCCCGCCCCCCTCTCCCGCAGCCGCCGACCCCCCCCACCCCCTGCCGCCCCCCTAACCCTAGCCCTAGCAGCCCCTAACCCTCTCCCTCTCTTGCCATGGAAACCCTAACCCTAGCCCTAGCAGCCCCATCCACATCCTAACCCTAACCCTAGTTTTAAATAATAAAAAAAAACGGCGTATTTCGAAGACAGTCGAGATGTCAAATCTTTATTTGCACCGACTCTGTTCCTAGATTGCGCCGTTTGGAACTAACAAATGTTTATTTTGTTATTCCTCCTTCACATCGGGATCTATACAGAGACTGATCATGTCTTCTCTGGTGTCCTGACGTGTTCACTTTACATGCGCGTGCCGGTGCTGGCCAAGTTAGTAGCGCATTCGTAAAGTCTGTGACGTCGAAGAAGACGACGAAGACGAAGAAGACGACGAAGTTGGGGAAGTTGCCGACTCCGACGTCGAAGAAGCCGACGAAGACGACGAATAGGGTTCACAGTTGAAGCAGCCATTGATTCGATCAGTGGCAAACTGACGGCCGACGAGATGAAGGCCTTGGTTGATGATATCTTATCGAAGAGATTAACCGAAGTAACCCCACGTGTGATCCATACTGATATGGATTCGTCCCCTTACAAAATGGGGAAATTGGAGAAGCTGGAGACGAAGTTGGAAGGAACGTCCAACTACTTAAAGTAGTCGCGACAGGCGATGCGGACACTGAAGGGACGTGGCTTGGTTGGCTATGTCACTGGCCAAGCCAAGGCGCCGGCCGATCACTCCGCCAAGGAGTTTGCTGTTTGGGAGATTGTCAACAACGTCGTGGCTGGGTGGTTGACTGCCTCTTTAACCGACCAGGTGTCGGGCAATGTCGAGGCAATGGAGGCTGCTGCTGATATATGGCAAACTCTAAAAGATATGTACTCTGACTCCGGCAACCCTGTGAGAGTCTTTCAACTGCAAGATGAACTCGATAGGGTGGCCCAAGACGAATGTACCATCTCTGAGTACGCGGCCCTGTTGAAGAAGTACTGGTCTGATCTGGATCATTATGATCCTCTTGGGATGGAAGATGCACAAGTCGAACCGACATTCGCGAAGTACTTTCAGACGTTCCTGGCTTATATTTTCCGGCAGCGTATGATGAAATTCCTGAAGGGCCTACACCCTGTATTTGAGCAGAGAAGGAATATCCTCCTCTCCCAACCCACGTTTCCGACCTTGGAAGAAGCTATAGCTGTTATGACACAGGAAGAAGCTCGACTGAAGTTGATGTCCAACAAGGGCTCCTACCAGGGGGAGCAAGCCGCGGTTGAAAAGTCTGCCCTTGCTGCCTTAAATCAACCTCCATCAATGGGTGGTGTTTGCCACAATTGTGGTGACTCCGGACATTACATCCGATTTTGTCCAAAACCCTTGTGCAATCAGTCTAATGATCGAGGACGGGGTCGTGGAGGCCGACGTGGTGGTAGGAGAGGATATGCTGGTAGAAGGGGCGGCCACAAAGCAAATATGGCGGAGGAAGGGGGAGAGAATCAACTGGCTGAAATAACCCCGCTTGAGCGGGAGTTCCTTGAGAAGTTGCGAGGCACAAAGCTGGGTTCGGCCGACAGTCCTGGGGCGTCTTCGACCTCGGGAGATCACATCACTTGCTTTGCCCAAACCAGCACCGATGATTCTGCACGTGCTCTTGCATCTATCCATCAGCCAGGATGGATTATGGACTCTAGGGCATCTCGCCATGTCACGGGATTCCGTGGTGCATTTCCGGAATATACTCACCTACCTTTGCCGGAAAGTATTCAGACCGTTGATGGTACATCCAGCCCTGTAATGGGTAAAGGCACTGTCGCATGCACCCCTTCCATCACTCTAACCAATGTTCTACATGCTCCGTCTTTTCCTGTCAATCTTCTATCCATTAGTGCCATTATACTTGATCTTAACTGTACTGTTTCCTTTGACATTCCTCAGGTGACTTTTCAGGAGAAAGGGACAGGACGACGACTTGGGACTGGCACATGGCATAAGGGGCTGTGGTATTTAGACAGGACTGGACAACGCATTGGCATCCTTGGTAGCATACGCACCACCAGAAGCTTCCTGTCGCAGTGTTGAAGCCGATTTGCTCCTCCACCACCAGCGTGTCGGTCATTCCTCTTTTCAAGTTATTAGTCGCATGTATCCGTCCTTATATCAAAGGTCTAATAAAGAGAAGTTATTTTGTAATGCCCGTGCTTTGGGAAAACATACCAGAAGCTCGTATGTGAGCACGGAGAATAGGAGTTCAGCTGCTTTTGACATGATACATTCGGACGTATGGGGCCCTTGTCCTACAATCGGGATTAACGGCTTTCGATGGTTCGTCACCTTTATTGACTGTTATACCCGCGTGACATGGGTCTACCTTCTGAAGAATAAAAGTGACGTCCTTGAGGCCTTTCAGGACTTTCATCGCCGGATGGAAACACAATATGGCGCTAAAATTAAGTGTTTCCGGTCCGATAATGGGACGGAGTATACTAATAAGCGGGTTGCTGAGTATTTTTCCACTCATGGAATACTTCATCAAACTTCATGTGCTTATACTCCGGCTCAAAATGGTGTGGCGGAACGAAAGAATAGACACCTGTTGGAAGTCGCACGGACGATGATGCTGGCTATGAATGTCCCGAAACACTTATGGGGGCAGGCTATATTGACGGCCTCTTATCTCATCAACAGAATGCCATCTCAAGTATTGGCCTGAAAGACACCATTGGAGATGCTTACTGGGGCAACTACATACACTGTTCCACCAAAAGTTTTTGGATGTGTGCTTTGTCCAGGATAATAGGCCAGGCGTTGGCAAATTGGATCCTCGAGCAGTTAAATGTGTCTTTGTCGGTTACACGGCGACTCAGAAGGGTTATGCCTGTTGGAGTCCAGTCGAGCGGAAGATGTTTGTGAGCATGGACGTTACATTCCGAGAACTCGAACCATACTATGGTTCGGATGAAGGTTCAGCATTTGGTGACACACCTACCACATATGGTGTTAGATGTGGTGGGGAGATAATAAGCCCAAATGTGGTCGTCGGATCGATTCCGTGTCCGGTTGTAGAAAACTGGACGAAAGGGGGAGAGCACAGTGACTCAGATACAGAGAATGAAGAAGAAGATACATATGTTACGCAGGGGGAGCAACAGACAAGAGAAAAGGAGCTCCAAGTCTACAGAAGGAGACAACAGAAGTCCAGTACTGTGCCTATGCCGTGCCCTGTGCTTACTGTACCGAGTCCCTCGTCTACTCCTGCTCCAACTCCTGAAGATGTTGCCCCCGCACTGGATCACTCGGATTCTGATGCGGATCTCTCCGACTCGGATGGTATGATATCTCCACCACCTATTGCTCCCTTAAGGAGATATTCTCGCATCAATGCGGGTAAGGCTCCTGCTCGTTTTGATGATTACGAACATGACATTGCCAACTTCTTGTCTTATTCTAACATTTCTTCGAATTATCGAGCCTTCATTGCATCGTTAGACTCTACTTCGTTGCCCAAGTGTTGGCAGGAAGCAAAGAAAGATCCAAGGTGGAAAGCTGCAATGATGGAAGAACTTGGGGCACTGGAGAAAAATAAGACATGGGAGCTGGTTCCATTACCCAAAGGGAAGAAAGCTGTGGGATGCAAATGGGTGTACACAGTGAAAGAGACGCCGGAAGGAAAGGTCGAGCGATACAAGGCGAGATTGGTTGCAAAAGGATTCACCCAGTCATATAGCATAGACTATGATGAGACGTTTGCCCCAGTAGCAAAAATGAGCACCGTGAGAACTTTGGTCTCCATTGCAGCGAACTATGGGTGGAAGCTGTACCAGCTGGATGTGAAGAATGTCTTTTTCATGGGGACCTGCAAGAAAAAGTATACATGGAGCTCCCGCCAGGGTGCTACGCGACGGAATCAAACGGAGGGACGTCGCAAGGAAAGGTGTGTAAACTGAAGAAGTCGCTATACGGGCTCAAGCAATCTCCTCGAGCCTGGTTTGACAGATTCAGAAAGGCTGTTACAGGCATGGGATACCGTCAAACAAATGCAGATCATACGGTCTTCCTCCAGCATACAAGAGGCCACATCACTATACTTGCTGTATATGTGGATGATATAGTGATCACATGTGATGATGAAGTCGAGATCACTAAGCTGAAGTCAAAACTCGCGAAGGAGTTTGAAGTGAAGGATTTAGGAGCGATGAGGTACTTTCTAGGTATCGAGGTGTGTGAAGGCGAACAAGGAATTGTTCTCTCACAGAGAAAATACATACTAGATCTGCTGAAGGAGACAGGGATGCTGGGATGCAAAGCAGCAGTCACTCCAATTGACCAGAAGTGCAAGTTGGGAGCAGAAGCAGGAGAGCCCGTTGATCGTGAAAGATATCAAAGACTTGTAGGGAGATTGATTTATCTGGGACACACTCGCCCTGATATCTCATTTGCGGTGAGTGTAGTGAGTCGCTACATGCATGATCCAAGAAAGGGTCATATGGAAGCAGTATTTCAGATCTTGAGATATCTGAAAGGAACGCCGGGAAAGGAGCTATGGCGCAAGAAGAATGGACGCATAGAAGTTGAGGGATACTGTGATGCAGACTGGGCGAGCTGCATAGACGACAGAAGGTCTACCACGGGATACTGTGTTTTGTAGGAGGAAATCTGATCTCATGGAGAAGCAAGAAACAGTCTGTGGTAGCACGGTCGACAGCTGAAGCAGAATACAGAGCAATGGCTCTGGGAGTGTCAGAGTTGCTGTGGGTAAAAGCGTTGCTGACAGAGTTGAAGCTAGACAAGGGAACACCACTACGTCTTCTGAGCGATAGTCAAGCTGCAATAAGTATAGCTAACAATCCAGTTCAGCACGACAGAACGAAGCACATCGAGATTGATCGATTCTTCATCAAGGAGAAGCTGGAACAAGGGATACTGAAGATTGACCATGTCCGCTCAGAAGAACAAGTTGCAGACTGTCTGACTAAGGGTCTTAGTTCATTAAGTCTGTCGAAGCTATGTAACAAGATGGGAATGATCAATATCTATCGTCCATCTTGAGGGGGAGTGTTGAGAGTCAATAAGGGACTTTTAGTCCCACATCGGAATATGTAGTATGTAGAGGAGCTAGACTCCCTATAAGTAGTGAAGTAGTCCATCAATAAAATTATCCAAACTATTATTTTCTACAGTATTTCTCCGCCTAGGCGCCCGCTTACGCTGCATGACCTCCGCCTATGCCGCCAACCCCCGTTGGCCGCCTTCTCCACCGCCTACAGAAAAGCGGTGCGAAGAGGGACCGGCTACCGCCTAGGCAGCCTAGGCGGGTGCCATTTAGATCACTGTAGAAATCCCTGCATGGGAAGTACTCAATCCTTCACCCATGCATCAATGGATAAATGTAGGAAGTGCGGTGGATTTACAGTTAACATTGACATCTCTAGTACATCTAAATGTTAGAAAATCCCTACGAAGAACCTTTTACTAGTTTCACGAATTGGAATTAAGAACTTGTTATCAGAAACCATTCAGTTTTTTCCTGCTATGCTAATGATAATAAATCTTCATCGGCGGCTTTTCTAATAATTAAGAAACCTCCACCTGTTCTGGTTTTCTGTTGTGCATTTTTAATAATGCAGATCATGATTAACGTCTGAAGTATGAAACCTGTACTTTGCATTTAAGATCAAATTCTAAGGACGTCACATTATAGCCTTACTGTTTGTTTGTTAATTTTAGTTATTGTGGCTCCCCTCTTTTATCCTTGTCCATTTACAGTCATATATCAGTACTTAATGTTTCTTCTTTCAGTTCTGAAACATGTTTTCCTTTTCATATATTTCCTTCTTTACATGGGTTTGCAGGGAATCTTCTATTCTGTCATTCAGTAGGTGGAAAACCGTTGAGGTTCAGTGTAAGGATAAACTACAACACCTTAGGCAACCAACAGTGCCTGGAAGTAGCATCCCAAGGCATCCTGAACTAGCTTTTGATAGGCTGCAGCCATGTGATGAGGAGTTGCATAAGGGTGAGAAACGGGCTTTTGGACGATTTGTTGCTCGCTCAGCTCTCCTGGATGAAGAATATTGGGTAGGTCACTAGGTTGAAGGACAAAACACTTCTCTGCGCCAATTAGCGTGCTGCATTTAGTGCTTAAATTCCCTTCCCCCCCCCCCCCTCTTCTCTCTCTCTCTCTCTCTCTCTATATATATATATATATATATATATATATATATATTTTTTTTTTTTTATATATATATATATATATATATATATATATATATATATATATATATATATTTGGAATAAGGGTGAATTTATTCCTCGCATATAGCGGAAAAGGTATTACAGTACATATATATATATATAGCTAGAGGTCATTTGCTCTCTCTATATATATATATATATATATATATATATATATATATATATATATATATATATTTGGAACCAGGTAAATAGTTTCTGGAATCGCTCCCACTGGGATTCGAACTCCTGACCACTCGGGCCGCATGCATCTCTCTTAACCACTAGGCTAGAGGTCATTTGCTCTATATATATATATATATATATATATATATATATTTTTTTTTTTTTTTTTTTTTTGGAATAAGGGTGAATTTATTCCTCGCATATAGCGGAAAAGGTATTAAAGTACAACATCACTACTCTCCATGCCCCCAGAATTTATGGGCCCATTACAGATACATCGAATTCTATATTATGTAGAATTCCAATCGGGGGGGGGGGGGGGGTAGCTAAGCCCTCAAAGATACGTCTGTTCCTCTCCTTCCAGATGTGCAAAACAGACGCAGCAAGACGAACTCTGGCTCTTCTAGCCCACCCCGGCTCACGGCCTCCGCGATCTCGAATCCAACTGAGGATGCTCCGGATGTCCCGGTCCCCCCCAACTCCTCCTCTCAGCTGAGCACACTGCTCAGTCCAGATGTGCCAGGTCTCCGGGCACATAAAGAAAAGATGTCCCATAGATTCATTTTCAACATTACATAGCACACATTTTGCATCCGGGATCTGCATCCCAAAACGGAGGAGTCTATCTCTCGTCATCAATCTACCCCGCAGAAGCCGATAGGCACAGAGTTGCATTTTTCGTGCAACGCCCTTGTCCCAAATGAAATCCACCTCCTCATCCTGATTGTGGTGGGTCCGGACCAAATCAAAGCAGCTCCGAAAGCAGAATAGACCTGACCCGCCCCCTGTACCGGGGCCGGCCCAACTCCAAGTATCCTCCGTCTGGCTAGCATCAATGGTAATAAGGTGTATCTCGGCTGCAAGCTGGGCAGTATAAGGGTAGTCCTCTGGCCTCCAAACTCCGTCTCTAATGATCCGACTGCAAGTGAGCCCCCTTTCCGCTTCCCTGTCCATCTGCCCTCCCAGAATCTCGAGAAGGGAACGGGAACCCAACCAAGGGTCCCGCCAAAGATCAGTACTCGACCCATCCTTCATGCGCCTGCAGATAGCGGTCTGGAGCACCGGCCGGCATCTCAGGATGGCCTTAAATGTGACCGAGAAATTGTTGTCAATTCTGCAAGCTCAGAAGTTGGTCCTCCGAAGGTATCTGCTCGCCATCCAATCCGCCCAGAGCGACCCCCCCTTGATGAAGTTCCAAGCCATCTTCACACAAGCTGCCTTCCTAACCTCATGGAGCGGCCTCAACCCAACTCCTCCTTCCTCCCGAGGCCGACATAACTGGTCCCAGGATATCGCATGAATCTCTCCCCTCCAAATGAAGTTGGCGCATATAGCCTCCACCTTCCGAATAGTAGCTGAGGGTATCTGGATAGACTGGAGCCAGAACATAGCAATGCCAGCAATGACCGACCGTACCAACTCAATCCGTCCCCCAAATGAAAGCCCCGCCGCTTGCCAGCCCTCCACTCTCCTCTGTGCAAAGTCTACCAAGCTGTGACAGTCCTGCTCTCGTGCATAGTTGACCGTCAGCGGGACTCCCAGGTATTTCACTGGAAGCTCGCCTCTGTCCACACCCAAAGCGAAGGCTCTCTCCTCCTGAAGAGTACATCGGGAACTGAAGTAGACTCTGCTCTTCTCACGGTTCAGCTGGAGCCCAAATAGACGCCCGAACTCCTCCATAATGTCAGACAGCGCTCTCATACCTCTCATGGAAGGCTGTAGCAGCACCAGTAAATCATCAGCATAAATCAAATGAGATACAGCAGGACTCACCAGCCGGAATAGGGGAACAATCCTCCCACTGTGGACAGCTATATCCATCATGCAGGTAAAGTACTCCATCACCAAGGTAAAAAGATACGGGGAGAGGGGGTCACCCTGCCTCAGCCTCCTGTTGCTACTAAAGTAGCCATGCGGCGTGCCCTGGATGAGGACAGAAAAGGTAGGGGAGCAGATACACTCCCTCACCCTCGCCACCTACCTCCCGTCAAACCCCATAGCAAGCATCAAGTGGCAAAGGAAGTCCCGATTAACCGTGTCATAAGCTTTCCGGAGATCAAGTTTCACACAAGCCTTCATCCCCCCCGGTTTGCTGAACTCTCGCACCATCTCGTGGGCTAGCAGGCTGTGCTCCGCTATCGACCGGCCCTTGATGAACGCTGCTTGGTTCCGGGACACTAAACCCTGCATAATCCCCTCCATACGCCTGCACATAAGATGAGTGATAATCTTGTAAAGGAAATTACAACAGACAATGGGTCTAAAATCCGCCAGGGAGGTCGCTCCTTCCTTCTTAGGAACCAGCGTCAAGAAAGTATGGTTCATCTCCTTCAGGAGCCGGCCCTCCACAAAGAACTCCTGAACTGCTGCCAGAACAGGTACCTTGAGAACTCCCCAGTGCCGCTTGAAGAACCCAGAAGAGAAGCCATCAGGTCCAGGAGCTTTGTTGGGATTCGCCTTCATCACTATATCTTCCACCTCCTCCATCCTCACCGGTGCCAAGAGAAGACTGTTCCCATAGCGGGACACCAGTCTCTTCGTAACCAAGGCCGAAAACATGGTAGAATAATCTGTCTGCTGATAAAGATCAGTGTAGAATCTGACGGCCTCCTCCTGAATAGCCACCGGGTCTCCTATAAGACGACCCTCAGCATTCAGAAGTCTGGGGATGCTGTTCCGGTGCTGCCTGGTGCGGATCACATCGTAGAAGAATTTGGTGCATCGGTCCCCATCCTTGAGCCAGGTGCACTTGGCCCTCTGTGCCGTACTGATCTCCTCCTGCAGCCTCATGGTACTAACCTCCTCAATCAAGGTCCTCTCCTTAGCCGCCAGATCCCCATTCATAATATCATATTGGAGGGCCACCTGTATATCCCGAAGCTCTTCCTCCTTCTCTGCCAGGGAAGTTCGCGGAATCTGTTTCACCCACCCCCTGATAGCCCGCTTGAGCTGCTTGAGCTTGTGAACCATGCGGAATTGGGCCGTGCCATCCCGGAAGTGCTGCATCTCTCGTACAACCATCTCCTCATAACCAGGAGAGAGGTACCAGCCGTTGTTGTACCGAAACGGCCTCGCCCTGAAAGGGGATCTCTCACAAAGGCCCACCCTGATAGGAGAATGGTCGCTAGTCCCCGCTGCCAGACCTTCCGCCACCGAGTTCGGAAAACATCTGAACCACTCACTATTACCCAAGGCCCTATCTAGCTGACAGGCAATACGATTCTGGGTGGCCTTGTTGTGCCAGGTCCAAATGTGGCCAGCACGCTCCAGCCCCCGCATACCTGACCTAAGAAGACATCTCTGGAAGTCGTATAAAATCGAGTCCGGAACAGGCCTGCCCCCAACCTTCTCCTGACGAAGCAACATAGCATTGAAGTCCCCCATGATGAGTAGGGGAAGATGCATGTTGTCCGCCATACGACCCATAAGCACAATGTCCTCCCATAAAGCCTCCCTGAGTCGCCGGTCATTGTGCCCATAAACAGCACCCAACATGAAGTTGAACCCACCTTTATTCTGAAAAGTGACACCGATGAGTTGTTCAGACTTATGGATCTGAACCCCCTCCCAGCTACCTTTATTCTACCTAACCCAGATCCGTGCCATACCGCAGAGATCTAAGTTGTGGATGTGGTCCCAGGTAGCAGGAGTCCTCCGTGAGAGCATATCGGCCCCTCGAATCTTCGTCTCCAGCAGGATAGCGATGTCACAAGTCTCTCTCCTCAGCACCCCTCTGATCTCCCTCCATCGGCCAATGGAACACCCCCCCTAATGTTCCATGCTAGGACCGACATCTAAATAAAAGATGTTGGGCCCCCCTGAAACTCCTCTGGATTGACACTCGAGGGAAGTGTCTCATCCGTCTGCTCAAGCACAGCATCAACCATGGAGGAAGGGGCAAGATGAGCCTGAATCCTGCTAAGAGTCAGAGTCCAGTCAGAATTGGGGTCGGTCGGGTCATCTATCTCCCTCATCTGGGGAATGTCCTCCAGTGTGGCCGGAGCATGCCTCTTCCTGCTGCTGTAAACCATAATTGCCTTGGAGGCCTCCGCCCCCCTCTGCCCACTATCCGCTGCACTCATACCCCTGGTCGTCATAGTCCTCCGTGGCCTGAAAGGAACCAGGGCACCCTGCATGCTCTCCTGTCGCCCAGTATCCGGTCGTCTGTCGATCTCCATAACTATGTCGTCCTCCGTGTGTCCCTCTGGCGTCGTCTCCTCAGGCAAGTGGCTGGCGGTCTCCGCCTCCTCGTGTGTCTCTGTCTGACCCTCCTCCGGCCGAGGTATCGCTGTCTGTCCCGCCTGAGCTCTGGAGGTCTCCTTCCCCTTATACTTGCACGTACTTGTGGTGTGCCCAAAGCACGCGCAAAGTGAACACATGGGTGGGACCCAATCATATTCCACAGCCTGCGTCAGAACCTCTCCAGATGGAACCTGAAACTCAAGCATGCTCGGAAGTTCCGAGCCTGCCTCAATCTCCACAAATACTCTGGCGTACATGAT
>JANAVB010034617.1:21045774-21147349 GCA_029216955.1 Iris pallida
GGCTGAGGCCGTCCCCCCGACTAGCGCAAGTTGTTTAAAGGCAGGTTTGAGCTTGAGAATCTTGGCAAGTCGGTCCTCTACAATATATACCTTTGACGTGAACCCCTTTTCTTTTCTTTCAAATAGATTTTGTGAAAAATGTTGCTTGCCAACATTATTGGAAGAAATAATCCATTTTTGTTGACCATGAATGATATTTAAGCTTATATTTGATGTTTCTTGGTTGGGCCTGGTCTGTGCCTTGCATTTTTGTTTATTATATGCCCTTGGGCCCTGTCTTCAGTGTCTTGGAGCTGAATCTGGGCCTACGTCTAGCCCAAGCCCAAACCCAAGCCCAAGCCCCGGCCAATGGCCAGTCCTAATGGTCAGAGTACAATATCCTAGTTTCCTATATGATTCACTGGGTATAGCTAAGCCATGATGAGATGTAAAAAGGCCTGCAAATTTGTGCTTACTGTCTCCTGTCATGTGTGTTCTCTCTTTATCATTGTTTTATAAAATAATGAAATGTTTGATGCTTGTCCAAAGGAAATTTAATTATGGCCTTGAAAATTGGTAGGATTGGCAGGTATATATAATTTTCATCTTCATTTTTTCCTTTCTTTGTGGTGATCTGAGTTACTTGAATGAAGTAGGTATATACTTTTTCACTATTGTTTTTCCCCTTCTAAGGTGAACGACTTAGAGTGGTCACCTTTTTTGGTTTTCTCAACTGTCAATACTCACCTTTCTTGGTTTTTCAACTGACAATTGCTATTCTCATGTTGAAAAGGAGTTTTATGATCTAAAGCGCCGATGTGCTGGTCGGGATGGTAACTCATTGAAGTGCATGTGCATTGTAGCAGTAAGTTCTCAAATACCCAAATTTTCTTCCACTTGTGAATGCATGAAAGCAGTATCACTTGTGGAAACAGCAGAGCTCAAATGTTTAAGCTAATCTGTCCATACTAGTTTTTCTCTGCTTGACTTATCTGAACGAACTTTTTATCCTGGTCTTGTTGAATAATATGAGGTTGTTAGGTCAAGTCCTTGAAGAAGATAGCATAACATGTTCTTTGATCTGAGGAACTTAAAACTATCCAATTTTGAAACATATTAATTATGTTTAAACATATTGGTCAACTCTGTCCACTATGAACCAAAATTGGTAATGTTGACAAGCAGGAAATGAATAGTGATTGTTTGGGCATTTTCTGCAATAGAATAATGTCGTAGCATTTCTACGTGACAGAGTTCCTTCTTCAAGTACTTGTTAGTTGCGGATCTTATAAGACTACTTTGTGTCTGCAATTGTCGCACAGCAGATGATGCGAAAAGCCAATAACATCCTTTTCTCTGTAATGAAAGGTCATAGCAATGTTAGCCCAAATGGAAGTTATAATATTGGCGTTGAAAAGTCTTTTCTGCAAAAGGTGTCAAATACTATATATTATGCTAGTAGGTATACAGATTTATTGTCGATCTGTGATTTCCCCCCTTTCAAGAGGATGGGTCCATGTGGGGTCCTTGAAGTGGAAAGGAGAAGTCGTTTAAGGGTGCTATAAGACTACCATGCTTTATGCGTCACTGTTGTGCAATTGAGAAGCAGAAAGGCCCAAAAAGTGAGCATAGCTGAAATGAGAACCCTGAGATGGATGAAGGCAATACCATTAAAGACAGGAAGAAAATGAGTTCAATTGTAAGTTGAAGGTGGTGCCAATTAAGGATAAGATGAGAAAATTTGCTTCAGATGGTTTGGGCATGTGCAATAGAGATCAATAAACACAACAGTTTGGATTGCTAGGATCTTAATTAAAGGAACCCTCTAGAACTGGGATAGAAAATAGCATATAGCTGAAATGACTTGAGATGGGTGGTGGCAATACATTAAGACAGGAAAGAAATGAGGTCATGGTAAGTTGAAGGTGGTGTCAATTGAGGATAAGAATAGAAATTTTGCTTGAGATGGTTTGGGCATTTGCGACATAGATCAATTGTTGCAACAATTAGGATTGCTAGGATCTTAATTAAAGGAACCCTCTAGATAGAACTACATGGACTTGGATCAAAGCTGGGAAAATGGATTTATTACCAAAATTCTGAATAAAAGCTTTGTTTTTGTTGTATGCATGTCATGTTCGGGGGGGGGGGGGGGGGGGGGGGGGGGGATCACTTAATTTATCAGATTGATGGGTTAAGGATATGCACTAGTGACTAGCTAGCTTTCAAAGGGATTACCTTCTTGGCTTGACATCCTTCCCAAACATCTTATACTCTCGGAAGATCTCATGACCTGCTAGTGTAGCTTCGGGGCATTGGACAAATTCAAATGTTTAGGATTCTAAAGAATTACTGGACCAGGTGACCACGTATATGTGCATTGGACAAATTCAAATATTTAGGATTCCAAAGAATTACTGTATTAGGTGAGCTTAGTTATATGTCAAGGGCAATTTTCTCAGCAAGCCAGTTAGGAGACAGGTTATTTAATTATGATGGGGGAGTGTCTTGAGTGGTGCATGGTCATTTTGAATTGTTTAACATCCCAATTCCTGGATACTTGTATATGCCACATTGCGTGAGCTATGGACAGACTTTAATCAATCAAGCATTCATATACTAAAATTCGTATTGTTGGCAAAGAAAAAATGTCAAGCAAATTGTATACAAGATAACAGTAAGCCAGTAAATATTTACCTAAAAGTTGGAAACAACAAATATAGTAACCTGATTAACATTTACCATAAAACTTGGGAACCGCATTTAAGGTCTAGGTCAACTCCAAAGTTGTATGTGCCATATGCAGATATTTGAATTTCAACTTAAACCTGTGGCATTATTTATGTGCCATATGCAGATACTTGAAAATGGATTTCTAAGTCAAATTTTGATTTGGAAGGAATTGAACAGCCACATGCGTGATTGCAGGAGGTTATGAGAAATATAATTTGAGTAAATGTTGGTGTCCTACAAAGTTCTCTGTTGTTCCACCTAACCTGGATGCAAAACTTCTTGTCAAACAGTTAATATCGTGTTTTTGGTGTTTGTGGCTGTGTTATCAGGAGATGGTGAATATTAGAATATTGGAAGTATGATTTGTGCTATTAGATCTATTTATTTATATCTACTTAAAAAATCACATAATCCTGATGATAAGCTATATCAAATCAGGTGAAAAAGGAAGACCCCAATATCAGACGAACTGTCCTTAACAGTGTTGTTGGTACTCTTGACTTGAGCATCAGGCAATTCGTACCAGGTGAAACCTTTCCAGGGGTAAGCAGAAGCAATACTTTTGGTAGCTACAGTGATACCTTACCTTATAACTACTCTACTCTTTATATAGAAACAGCAAACTGTTACACGTCTACTTGTTTTGTATTCGCCAAACATATGCATTTTGTGGTGTAATATATGGTAATTGTTTCGACTCTCTAACCATAATCATAATGTAAATCTAGGTACTCAGGAAAGCTTCTTCCATCCTGGTTAGCCATGAGGTCTGTGATGCACATAGATATGCTTATATTGCAAATGTTTGTGTCTCAAAATTCGCTCGCCGTCGAGGGATTGCATCTAATATGCTTTATTTGGCCACTGAGATTGCTACTTCATCAGGTATATCCCGACCACTGTTTGCTACTTCATCAGGTACATTACATTAAGCTGCTGAGGTGAACTGACATGATACTTTCTTTCTTCCTACGACTTTATCAACAGGAATGAAGCAGTTATTTGTACATGTAAATGTGGAAAATCAGCCTGCTCAAGATCTCTACAAGAAAACTGGCTTTGAGGTCCAGGCCTACATAATTTTCTTTTAATATTAAGCTTATTTCTTTTCTTCGAGCTATAAAACATGGTCTTCTCACAAGAAAAGCTTTGTTCTGATTATATTTTGTACTAGCATCGATATATATATATATAGCAATTCTTTGTATGTAACTCAGTTCTTTAAATTCTGTGTGCCAACTTCTTGTTAAACCCGAGACAAACTGATCTAGTCAGACCCCTCCACTGCCACTTTGAGTGCTAAAGCTATCTTCTGATAAAAATTCTACACTATTTTTGCATTTGAATATTCCCAATCTTGTCTAATCTGATATTCAAGTGTATTATATATATCTAGCTGCCTGTTCATCCGAAGACCCATCTGATTTAGTCAAGCCCTCCACAACCACCACACTAGCAAATCTCTTTTCTATATGTGGCCACGAATATTATTTCCTGATCACCTGTTCAATCAAGATAAATCTGATCTATTCAGAGCCCTCCACAACCACCTCGCTAGCAAAGCTCCGTTCTGCTTGAAATTGTAGAACTTTTCTTGCATCTATAGGTACCTATTTTCTTCAGAGTTATTCCTTTGAACTGTAGCCTCAAATACAGTTGGTAACAGAAGATTGCCCAGACCCTGACAGCGTCACATTTCCTTTTGCCAGGTTTTAATAGTGTTTTCTTTTCTGTGGCAGAGTGTTTATATGCCAGACCAAAATTCTACTTAAATATAGTATGACATTGCCTTCAGCAGCGAAGAAGTTGGTCATTTTATAATCTGACACATCTATAATTCTCGTCTATTGGTGCTGATAATGATGTTTACTGTTTGCATTGTGCAGGCATACATTATTTGTAATCAAACTTTTTTACCTAAAATTTCCTTATGTCTCGAACTGCAAATCTGCTCATTTGATATAATTGATTAATTTCTCTTCTTTTTCGCTCTTGCTGATGCCTGCAGGTTGTTGGGGACGCATTCTGTCCTCGGTCAAAAGATCAGAGACTCCTAATGTCTATGGAGTTGTGATTACATCAGGAGTAGAAGAAATCGTGTAAACAAAGCGTGTCATAATGTTGGTGTTGTACTTTCACCAATTTCAATCCCGTATCAGTGGTTCTGGTTGTTCCAGAAGCAAATTTTTAGTGATGCTCGGAACACCAGTTTGCTTCAGATCTTGTAATAAACAATCAAGTGATCCTAGCTATAGATGAGTGTCATCTCTTTGGCTTGCACTTGAGCTTTGTATGTAACTCAGTTGTGCTGCTAAAGATGTCAGTTTGTGTTACTTCTGTAGCTCTCTTTTCCTTGTTCCTAAGAAATGTGATGCAGAGTTTAAACAGTCTCTATCTCAGTCATGAGCACAATTTCCAGTGGCCTTGCTTGATGCTTTCAAGTCATTATTTGGTGATTCAAAGAACTACAAGGGAACTGTCTATTTCTTCAGGTGTATTTCTCAGTTTTATCATAGATTTTTTAGGAATGTATCTTGACTTCACCTATCATACCCGGGATGCGCCTACACCTTATTGAATTGGTGAATTGAGGGTAAAGTGCATTTAAACCCTCCTTAGAGTTGCCTCGTTCGCAAAATAAGATCTTTTAGAAAACTTAAAGCAGTTTGCACCTCCCGCAAACCCTGTTTTGCGCAGAATACCCCTTTCCGTCAAATTGACGTTAGAACAGCCGTTAGAGGCCATTTTTTGGATTTAAAAAAAAGTGCACTTCCCAAAATATTCCTAATGCTTACATTTGGCTGTTGGCTCTCTTTCATTCTCTATGTATAAGACAATGTTTGTTTGAAACATAAAACCTAAACTTTATATTTTCTATTTTTTGACCGTTTGGTTGGAAGGAAAAATAATATATTTTTTTATATTTCTTTTTTTTTTTTTTACTTATTTGCTCTCATTTAATATATTGAAACTTTTTCTTACCTACAGATCTCAAATCCAACTGCAATTTTTTTTTATATTCTCTTTTTTTTTATACTTATTTGCTCTCATTTAATGTTTGAAGCTTTTTTTACTTATTCCTTTTTTTTTCAAGACGTCCAAATAGAAATTATGGAAGCCTATTCGTAGATAATCGACAAAGGCGGTGGCAGCCACTGAACCCGGACCATGCTTCGACATACATGTTTTGCAATTTATTTTTGGATTTTTGACACGTTTAGTAATATTTAAGTTATTTGTTTAAGTAATACATGTGATGAAAATAAATTTGTACCAAGATTTACAATTTCAGTTAGAATTAATAAATAAATAATTACGATAATAGTCATGACTAATAAATAATTACGATACGAGTTTAGGACTAATCGGACATTTGTTAAAAGATTTTTTTTTCCAGAAAAAATTTAAGATGAAAACCTACTATTTAGATTATAAACATTTATTTTCGAAAATGACGTCAAGCATGAGAATTGATTTTTGTTTAATAATCTTTTTAATATTTTGTTTTTTGTTTCCATTTTTTATTTCTTATTTCATATTTTTTTTTCATCTTTTTAATAATCTTTTCTAGAATTAATAAATAAATAATTACGATAATAGTCATGACTAATAAATAATTACGATACAAGTTCAGGACTAATCGGACATTTGTTAAAAGATTTTTTTTTCCAGAAAAAATTTAAGATGAAAACCTACTATTTAGATTATAAACATTTATTTTCGAAAATGACGTCAAGCATGAGAATTGATTTTTGTTTAATAATCTTTTTAATATTTTGTTTTTTGTTTCCATTTTTTTAGTTCTTATTTCATTTTTTTTTTTTCATCTTTTTAATAATCTTTTCTAGTTTTTAAGAGTGACTTTTATTTTCAAATTTGTATAGTTTTTGTTTTTGTCTTTTTTCATTGTTTAAGATTTATCCTCATTTTTTGGTTTTTTGGAATATTTTGTCTATTTTTTATTTTTTTCCATATTTTAATAGTATTTTTTTGTTTTTTATTTGGTTTTTTTTTTTTTCCAGTTTTTCATCATTTCTATTTTTTAAGAATTGATTTTTTTTTGTATTTATCAGTTTTATTTTTCCCAAAAATATTTATATATTTGTTAAATAAAAAATAATTTATAACAAAATAATTTTAAATAATATTTATCCATTTTTTTGACGAAACTAACCGTTTTTAACAAGTTAATACTAATAAATAATTTTACTAGCAAAGACCATTTTCCCTTTGTTAATATTTACCCACTTTTTAACAAGTATTTTTGCGTAACCGTTTTTAACAAAATAATTTTAGAACTAACCGTTTTTAACAAGTTAATATTAGATAGCCCAGGGGTAAAATGGTCAAAACAATCCCATTTTAACACCCGTAAACGAAAAAGTTAGCGGAGGGGGTGATTTGAGCATTTTTCGTATCTAGTTGGGTTTTTCGGATCAGCGAGTCTTTATTTGCATTTTCGTGCATCTAAGGAGGGTTTAAATGCACTTTACCCGTGAATTGATTCAACGAATAAAAAAAAAATAAACGTAGAATGAGTTGGGTTTGTATGAGAATAGTAAACAAATAAATTTTGAGGCCCAAATGAGATAAATTGATATAGATCCATGTGTTATCCTTCTTTGTTCAAAAAATAATCTAGAATCTGGAGATTTGTGCTCCAAATTGAGCTTTAATATTCTAGTTCCTACATTCGAATGTAGAAATTTTGAAATCCAGGCTATAACTTCTGTGGGGCGGGACCATTATGGGACCAAGTGAACCTTACTATTTTACAAAAATGACTCATACATTCTGAATCTAGAATCTAGAAATTGGGATGAGCCTTACTATTGATGCTCTAACTAATATGTTATTTATGTTCTCTCTGGTAACCTTGTATCTATTGGTTTACGAGACGTTCCGGTTCTGCAGAACTAAAAGTCGCCACTGGACGTGATGTCGATTGCACTTGTACAAGACAAGGACAAACATGGTCGATAAAACATCTCATAAACAAAATTATTGCAGCGCAAATAAGTAGAAGAGATGATAGACACAAGATATATGAAAACAATTCTCATTGATAATTTGCAGCGTAAATACAACAGTCCTTAGGCCAAAAGAATAATTTGATTACAAACAATAGATCTCATTTTAATGAACGATGCCACAAGCCTTACAATCCGTGAAATAATACAACCAACATGTTCCATTATGTATTTTATAAACAAAAGATAACATCTTCTAGGCGAAGAGTTTTAAATTGTCAAACGAACTCCAACGTTTCAGTACGTCCAAGCGATTCTCCACACATGTGGAAGGAGAGGCCCAGCACATCATTTTTTGTTTTTCCTTTAGATATGTTATTTCTTGAACTACTTGTGTTATTTCTCATACTACTACTACTACTACTAAATATCTGTTGTATGTGTGAGACACATCATATACTAGGACTTTTCTAGCCCAAGGGCCAGGAGGCCACTTGCTCCAGGAAATATCAGCTACAGATAAGAATTTTGTTTCCCCAGAACCACTACAAAGTTTACAACCACTCTCTTCTCCAAGCCAACAATGGCTGCCACTCTGATCAATTCCCCTCACTTATTCTCTTCTTCATCCAGAAGAAGCTATTTGACTAATGGGCTCTCTGGTATTTCCTCATCCTAGTAAATTTCCTTCTTGGGTCTTTGGTAGTTGGAGTTTTAGTGCTATAAAAGAGCATGTATGAATGAAACAAGAGAGGAGAAGCTACATGTCACTGAAGCTCTTTTGCTCATGACTAGCTATAGCTATTCTCCTTCTTTTGGTTACATCAAAGTTTTTTTTTTTTTTTTTTCCCTTTTACTGCTTGCTGATTCTCTGCTGTTTCTGATCCAACTAGTGTCCAATGTTTGGGTGGAGCTTAATTTGTAGTAGAAAGGAATTGCTCAATTCTATGTATACTGCTCAAATTTATATGTACCATAATCATCATATAATATTGACAATCGTAACAACATATTTAGTATGAAGTATGTGTTAGATGACTACCAAGATATTTGAATCTCTTCTTTGAATGATTTGTGAGTATTTCTCATGTGTATAAATACAATAGTTGGCAGATATCCTATAATGACAGACTATAATCATGTAGTCAGGGGCGGATCCAGAAACTATAGCTAGGGTGGGCTGGAAGTAGGCTAACCCACATAAAAATATCAATATATATATATATATATATATATATATATATATATATATATATATATATATATGGAAAAAAATGTAAAAGATTTTTTCCGCCTCTGCATGTAGTTGATAATTACAATATAGTTGACAAATCTCCTATAATGGCATGTTTCATAATTAAGTTGGCAATTGACAAATCTTCTATAGTTGACAGATTTCAAATCTCTTGGTTGCCATCTAACAGTATCAACCCTATTAGCCAAGCATCACTTCATTCTTCTTACTCCAAATAGCAATGACATTATAATTTGTAAGACTAGAAACATCAGGGTTTAACACATACCGACACATCTACAAAAGGCAGGAGGTAGTGTTTTATGATCTATGATACATTGTTGGAAAAATGTAAATTTTATGGTGTCACGTCCCAGTCTCAAAATAACATGACTATGATATCAAGTGGACATCAGCCCAACTCGAATACGTATATGTTGTCCTAGAAACGTAGTTAGTGCTTTAAGATCTATGATACGTTGTTGAAAAAATGTAAATTGTACGGCCTGGACTCCAATTTAAGTTTCATCCAGGACTCTGTTTGGTGCCAAAAGGTGTAACGGGGGTAGCCAAACGGCTTGCCTTCGGATGGACGTTTGCTTAGACGTTCCACTCATTTGGAGGCTCAAATGGGCGTTTCCGGAATGCTAGCCCAACAAGCGTTTCGGAAATGGGCATTTGAGCAGACGCCCATCTCCCAAACTACAACCCAAACTAACCTTAACCCAACTCTAGAGTTTCGTGGTGGTGACGGGGATCTGAACATAGTATCAGAGCCACCTAGATAGGATGTCGTCTAGCACACATTTTTAGCAGAATTTTCAAAGCAGACTGAATCGAGCTCTCAGCCCATATATGGGCACCTGTGTTTTGGGATGATGTAATGTTTGGCCCTCAACTTCGCCAGAAAGTGTTTTGGTGTAAGGGCATAACTTAATTAACATACGAACAAACACAAAAGTATCAGAATACTAATTAGAGTTGATGATGGTTCTTAGTTCCTACATTAGTTTATTATGCTGATGTACTATATTTAAATAGACAAATGTTAAGGGCACTACAAAAGTTACTAGGAGCAACACACTTTTAACAGTTTTGTGCATATCGTGCATATCGAGGACTGTCAATTTTTTTTTTTTTTTGCGGTCCTTGATATGTTAGGACTGTCAAAACTTTGGTAGTCCTGATTTTATATTCACTGTCAAAATTTTGACAGTTTTGGGTATGCACAGGAATGTCAAAAATTTGGCAATCCTAATTTATCAGGACTGCCAAAATGTGTTGGCCCCCGGTAGTTGTTGTAATGCCCTTAACATTTGTCATTTAAATATCATGCAAGTTACGTCCTTTGCATATTTTCTCTCGAGCTTCTTAATCCTTAAATCACTTGCTTTTAGCTTATAGCATTCGTCTCCGCGAAGGCGCATAAGACATCTATCTATACTAGTTGTTTCATTTCTTGACTGGATTTGTTCCTTTGTTCCTCTAAATAGAAGAAAGATTGTTCGACTTCTCAACATAGACGTGCATAATTATTCTGCAGGTGTTGTTACATGTCAGAAGGTTTCCGAGGCCAAGAGTCCCATTTTCACAAAAAATGTTCCCTCGGGCTTGAGTACAGGAAACAGATTTTCTGGCATTCCAAGAAGCAGTGGTTCATCATCCTCAGATGGCAATCTGGAGGATCCCAAAGCTCTAGCACAGAAAGAGAAGGCATGTATATGAAACTAAGATCGACATGAACCTGATTTTTCAGGGATTTATCGATCTGCACGATACTACTATATGTGCTCATCCTAGAGGAGAAACGTAACAACAACTCTAGATATTTGTTGAAATCTTTCACATACATTTATACAAGTCTTAAAGTGAATAATTAATGCATGAATATTGCAAGGAAGATCGATTTTGTGCACATAATGATTGTGTTGGAAATCTTGAAAGGTCAAGGTGCATTGATTGGTTTCTGTTGGCAGGAGAAAACCCTTGTACGATATATAGTGAACTTTTTTTCAAAAATCCTAGAGGAACTCATGAGTTCCTAATTTTTCAAAATCCACGTGTCACATCCATATTGCAAGTTCTTATTTGGTTTCTGTAGTCGAACTCAACTTCTTCTTTTTTTCCTTTCTCGCTTTCATGGTCATATATCTGCAACTTTCTGTTAACATATTGTGTATGTTCAGGTTCCCTTTGGATACTCGAGGAAAGATGTGCTGCTGATTGGTGTTGGAGTTACTGCTGTAGGTTTTGGTTTAGAAAGCGGACTGGAGGTGATGCCTACTGCTTACATTGCTTTACTTGAGTTCATGAATCTCAACTCATTTCTGAAATGTTCCGTAAACCAACACAATTTTTTTTTTTTCTGGTCTATCAAGTTACTTCACATCCGGTGCTCATTTTTTTTCCTGTTGCAGTTTGTTGGAGTTGATCCTCTGCAGGCAGGCAATGTAGTACAACTGGTGTTAGTCTTGGGGCTAACAGTGGGATGGATCTCCACTTACATGTTTAGAGTGTCGAACAAAGACATGACATATGCTCAGCAGCTAAGGGACTATGAGAGCAAAGTCATGGAGGTCAGTATAGTGCTCTGTATTAGACTTCTTTATGTTTATTACCTATGCTAATCCACCTTTCTAGACTTTTTTCTTTTTCTTTTTCAATTATAGATGTATGCCCCCATGATAAATAAGTTACAATAGCAAATGACCTCTAGCCTATTGGTTAAGAGAGATGCATGCGGCCCAAGTGGTCAGGAGTTCGAGCCCCAGTGGAGGCGAGTTCGCCACATTTACCCAATGTTTCAAAAAAAAAAAAGATAAATAAGTTACAATAATATCAAGGTTCGCAGTATCGGTATCGGACCCTTTCTTTGAGTATCGGGATCGACAATACCGACGATTTTGGATCGGAGTATCAGATTTTTTTTTTTTCGTATCAGGGAGCAAATAATTATTAATAAATTATTAAAAATTTAAATTTAGACATACTTTTAAGTATTTCATGTGTTGTTTCTTAGTAGTTTTGGAATTGAATGAATTAGTAGTCACCCTTGCCGACTGGTTTACATGTGATAGATAAGTTTTCTTCTTTTATATACTTTTACGACTTTACTATGCTTTTACACCTTTGTTAACTTGTCTTTTTCGTTCAATTTTTTTTTGTTGAATTGACTAGAAAAGAGATCCCCAATGTCGGTATCGGTCAAGTATCGATCATAGTTTGCAGTGTCGGCCGACCGATCCAATACGGCCGATACGATTTGACATGTCCCGATCCGATACCATTCGATACCCGATACTAACTGATACCAACATTGGGGTTCTTTTTCCCTATCAATTCAGCAAAGAAAATAAAACAAAAAAAACAATTAGCAAGGGTGTAAAACATAGTAAGGTTGTAAAAGCATGTAAAAGAAGAAAACTTATGTATCGCATGTAAACCAGTCGGCAGGGGTGACTACTATTTCATTAACTACTAAAAAATAATACATTAATTACTTAAAATTATACCTAAATATACAAAATATATTTTCTAAAATGTTAATTTATTAATAATTATTTGCTTTCCGATACAAAAAAAAAGTCCTATAGGAGTGTCGATACCGATGATCTCGATACTCTTAGGAATGGCCCAATACCGATTCCGATACCGGTACTGTGAGCCTTGGCATCAGTATCGGTCGGTGTCAAATCTGGACATGCCAAACCGTATCGGTATCGGCCGATACCGCAAACTATGCATAGTATAAGTACAATAATTATAGTGCTGCAATGGTTTCATTACCTTCTATTGTTTTTATCATTTGTTGAGATGCCTAGTGCTATGAAAGCACCGAACAATCTTGAGTAAGCGTCATCTAGAAGTATTCTACACTTAAGATAACCTTAATTCCAGTACCTTCATCAATGACAGAAACTTTAAAAGGAAAGTTTAGGAACTTCCTCTGAAACTTAGAACCCTAGTAACCAAGAACACCAATGAGTTGTAAACCTTGAAGAAAAAAAGAGAGATTATGTTTGGATGGTTTCACGAAATCGTAACCAATTCAAAATTTGGTTGAATTACTGAACTGTATGATTTAAGTGTGTAAAAAGCATATTTTCCTAGGTCAGACTCTAATGGCGCAGTTTGCACAACACACTCACTCACCTTCCTACTGTATAGAAAATTTTAAGAACAAATTTGTTGGGTCGCCCTCACAGAGAGGAGTTCCCTCAACAAGTAGGCGTATGCTGCTTCAATGTGGCGGACACATGGTATTCTTTAGTAAAAGGCGAAAGAATAGTTCGTTTTGTGCTCACCACGCAGCTGCTTAGTTTGTTACAGCAGCAGAAGGACTAAAATATATAGGCAGCTCATACTCGCATCTCTTCTCTGCCAACCGATGTGGGATTAAAATATCCAATTTCCGTTGCTAGTTCTTTCCCTCTTTTGACTTGTGGGTCATTTTTACAAAGGAAATATGGTGTGATTGAAAAAAATAAGTTTCTACATATATGATTCCGTGTATTTCATTGACAAAACTTATTACAGAACTTTAACCCCCCTCTTTCAGAGGACACGACACAATTTATGTTCGGCCATATATCTAAAAAGACTATTTTGAATTGCAATTGTGTTTAATTTAGAATTTTATTTGGTGCCAAATTCAAAGGACAAGTATACGGTTTTCATTCGTGATGACCGTCTATTTAAACATGTCATACATTTGGGAACTCAAATTAGCATATTCACAAATAGACATTAGAAAGAAAAAAAAAAAAAATTATCCCCAAATTATAATCCAAACTGATTCTAGTAGTACAAATGAAAAAATAGAAGATATTTTTATCTATAAATGGTACCTAAGATTAATTTTAATCTCAAATGGAATAATGGGAACGAAATGGAGATAAAATATTGTTTAAAGAGTGGTGTTTGATTTTGACACCTACATCTTCACCTCCCAATAATCCTAATTCTCTCTCTTTTGGTTTTTGACTCATCCAAACTAATTGTTCTCTCTTATTTGATACGTAAGAAAATTAGCCCCATTTTCATATCGAACAAAAATATAGTTGGCACTAGGGGTGTGCATATTTGAACCAAATCAAAACCGAATCGGTCGATTTTGAACCGAACCGCTGGTCCGGTCGGATTGGTTCGACTGGACGTTTTAAAAAATCGATTGATTTGATTCGATTCACGGTTTGGTTATTCCAAAATCCGTTTAAAACCGAACCAAATCGAACACAGTTAGTAACAACATAAAATTGAATTAGGTTTACATGTATATCCGGTCCAACTTATGCCTAATCTATATAGAGATGAGAGATCTCACAGTTTTGATAGCGTTACTTTTCCTTGGACTTTGGAATATATTGGAAGCGGCTACTGCATTCTCATATTCTCATCCAACTCTCAAACTCTACCTTTCTCTCCGTACAGTGTATTGGAGTCTATTATTGGCTTTATGTTACAATGCGATAGTCCAACTTAGCTTTATGTTATTGACTTTGGAGTCTATTATTGGCTTTATGCTACATTTAACTATGCTATAGTCCAACTTGGCTTTATGTTATTATTATTTGCTGCTGGCTTTATGTTATTACTGTTGGCTTTATAGTCTATGTTTGGAGTCCAGACAAAACTCTGAAATTTGAATGCAACATTTTGTGAAACAATTTTAAAACCGATTAGCCGAACCAAGTCGAGATCTGAATACGACTTTTTGTCCAAATATGAATGCAATTTTTTGTCAAATCAAAACCGACTTAGCCGAACCGATCCAAACCGAACCAAGTTGGTCGGTTTCAAAACCTAACCGACCAATTGGTTGGTTTGGTTCGACTGTGATTATTTCCAAACCGATTAACTTCGGTTCGACTTCGATTATGCACACCCCTAGTTTGCGCCTCCCTGCCAGAATGCTCTCTTCCCAACACTGCCTGAACTCGCTGGCAGAGACACTTGTATATAACTCAATGGACTAAAGGGATGAACTATCAAGCAAAATTTGTTAACGATTTTGCATTTACATACGCAGTTATTGAAAAGAAGTAAATTTAAATAACAAAAACAATAAACGTTCACAAAAGGTTTATTTAGATTTGGTTGGGGTGCGCCAGGCCCTTGCAATAGTGCAACGCATGGGCGACGCTCGAGAGCCCGCAGTAGCAAGCTACTGCTGTTGAGCCCTCCCCCTGAAAAAAATTAATTTAATATCGTTGCGAGCACATGGCCCACATATCAGATATTAAACTGATAAGAACAGATACTACACTTTATCTTAGCCAAAAGGCCGAGAAAGGTATGCTTTGTTATGGTGCCTTGGAGTTCCTTTTATAATCTATCTATCCTCAGCCAGAGTCTTCTGGTCCAGCCGATGTGGGACTAAAAAATGTTACTTCTGGTGCTGTCATTTAGAGCTTGAAACGAGTTCTATTATTTGACGACCTCTTCATAAAACGTCGCCAATTCATTCGTGGATCTTCTCATTATCTATAACCGACTCCATTCTAGTTGAAGGCTCGGACAAAGACGAACCGTATGCTGTTAAACTTCACAATCTCTGTAGAACTCGTACCTGAATCGATGTTCACGTTATCGATATCGGAATCGGTATCGAACCTTTTCCTATGAGTATCATGATCGGCAATATCGGATTGAAGTATCCAATTTTTTGTTATCGGAAATAAACTATTATTAAGTTACCAAAAATTTACAAAAAAATATATTTTATACGCTTAGGCATAACTTTAAGTATTTCATGTGCTGTTTCTTAGTAGTTTCGAAATGGAATGAAATATATAGTTGTCACCCTTATATATAAGTTTTCGTCTTTTACGTGCTTTTACAACCCTACTATGCTTTTACACCCTTGTTGATTGGTCTTTTTTCTCGTTATTTTTTTTTCTTTTGCCAAATTGACCGGAAAAAAAGACGTCTAATACTGTCACATTGGTATCGACCGAATCAGATCGGTATCTGCCGATACCCCGATACCGCAAACTATGAATAAGTTTTATAGGAAAGAGAATCATAGGACTGAATAATTTTTTGTGTTTGCGTATATTTTTTCGGAACTTTGTCTAACAATTGTCTTGCATTATTCTGCCAGAAAAGGTTAGAGGGTCTCACGGAAGCAGAGCTGGAAGCGCTTCTGGAGCAGGTAGAGGAGGATAAGAGCCGTATGGCTAGTCGAGAGCAGCAACTCTAGTTTAGTCTACGCCCAACTCACAACACTACAAGGAAGGGTCCAGACGAGAATACCCACAAAGACAACTATAAGTACATATATTCTTCCCAGTTCCCCTCTCTAGTCATTTGTATGAAGCAAGTGTGCTGTGAAGCACTGATACTGAAGTGGTGTACATATTGCAGATAGTGGATACTAAATGATCACCCCCAAGTTTAGTTCTTTAAAGTTCTGTTTGGTAACAGTGTTTTTACCGGTTCTGGGATATTTTTGAACAATTGGTTATGAAAATCTATGTTTGTTAATATTTTTGAGTTACTGATTTTGGTCGGGTCAAAAATCTTCCAAAATCGGTGTAATGTAATTTTGGATGGTTTTATAAACACTTCAAATCGGTGAGTTTTGAGGGATTTTATTATTCTATTTCATTTATATCATCACCAAAAAATATATAATTATAACTGATAATACCATTCTCTATTTAATTTTAGGCTTAATTGCTACTTGATACCCTCAACTATTACCGTTTTACAACTTTGTACCATAAACTTTTTTTCGTAACAACTTGATACCTCAACTATTTTTTTTTTCAACTTAGTACCTAACATTTAAAAAAATTCCAAAATGTCCTTATCCCTTCCCTCCCTCCGCCCCCTCCCCCACTCCAGCCACCCCCCCTGCTAGCTCCGGCCGAACCCCCCCCCCCCCCCCCCCCCTCTCCTCGCTTTCGGCCCACCCACTGCCCCGCCTCCCGCCCCGCACCCCCCTTCCCAGCCCCCCCTCCTTCCGCTGCCGAGCCCTAGGGGAGAGGCGGGAGCGGGCGGACAGCCGGAGCGAGAGGAGGGGGGGGGGGATGGCCTGAAGCGAGCAGGGGGGGTGGGGTGGGGGGGGGAGAGCTGCGGCCGGAGCTAGCAGAGTGGGGTGGGGGGGGGGGGGGGGGGGGGGGGAAGCGAGCAGGGGGGAGGGGGGTTAGGGGTAGGGGCATTTTTGTCCAAAATAATATCCGGGTATCAAGTTGTTACAAAAAAAAGTTTATGGTACAAAGTTGAAAAATGGTAATAGTTGAGGGTATCAAGTAGCAATTAAGCCTTAATTTTATTCGTGTAAAAATTTTTCAGAATCGCTCGTTAGTGAATTACCATGCATGGATTGGACTGGTTTAAAAGTCGCTACTTAAAAACAACCCAAAATCGGACCCCTCATAACTGTTCATAACTGGTACTGTAAAAACACCTCATAATCGCTACCCCTACAATTGTCAAGCAGACCCTGCTTTCAATGACTATTTTTTTTATTTTTTATTTCGAGCATCCATAATGGAGACACTTCAAATACACACTTTAAATTATTGAAAATTATGTAAATTACTATTTTTGGAGGGTCTCCTTGATTTTGTCACACAAAGGTATACTCCAAATTAACCTTATCTTTTCCTCTTTTTTATCTTTTTATTTTTCTTTCATATTTGATAAAATCGATTAATTTTGGTGGCCCAAGAATTAATCTAGATGAGCTAGAACACGCTCCAAATTTGGAGTGTCTTAGTTTTCTAACATTTTTTAAGTGTGGACAAGTGTCAATTGCAGCCTTCAAGTGCTACAAAATATAGCACTTGAAATCTCTCCCACTTTGGATGCTCTTATATTTTTTGTTAGGCTAACTATCATAGTGCCATCCCATACTATAGTGTTTGGACGTTTTTGGCGCCTTAATTTTTATTGTTCAATTTTGGAACACCAACCTCATAAATTGCTCTTTTTAAAACACCTTCCGTCCAAATTTAGTTGCAAATAATAGTTCATTATGAACGAAACAATATTGTTATTCATTTAATTGCAAAAAGTTAACACAACACCAACAACAAACACAATTATTAAGGATCCAAAAATTGACCATAGGTAGAGCTGTCAAGTGGACCGGGCCGGGATGGGCCGACACGAATTTGAGTGGGCCGGGCCTCTTGAGCCCATGAACTGTAGCGGGCCAGGCCGGGCCGGGCTACGGATGAAAATTTTAAGCCCGGCCCGGCACATGACCCACGGTACGGTGGGCTTTCGGGTCGTGCCGGGCCGGACCGGGCCGAGCCGGGTCACACTGGAGGCCATCATTTAATTCAATTCAGTTAAGTATATACATATATCATTTATGGGTCTACATAATTTTGTATAAATGGCTGTACATGGTTGGCCATATATAAGTGACCAAGTGAAGTGAGACATGCACGGTGAAGCTTATGGCTGATGGCAACCAACTACGACTTTGACTAAGCTGATGTATGGATGCATTCATGTATGTTGTTGCAGCAACTTGCAACTAATATATATTGAATTGAATTGAATTTCAATTCAATTCAGTTCAGTTCAGTTCAGTTCAAACATCCATTTCAATTTAATTCACTACTACACTATATAATCATAATAATAACAGAGGCCACCACCACTTGCACTTGTTGCTTGAGGCAGTGGTACAAAACATATTTGGAGGACAGAGTGTTTGTTGTGTACATATTTTTCTTTTCTTTTCCTTGTGAAAGTGACAATACTGCTGTTAGCTGGTAGGATTTGAGACAAATCAAAGAGATTGTGTAGGGGATATTGTAACCGGGTCGGTCTTCGGGCCGGGCCGGGCCGGGCCGGACTTGAGCTTCGGGCCGGACCTATATTATGGGCCAATATACATGGCCCGGCACGAGCCAACATACGGGCCGGGCCGGCCCGGCCCGGACCCACGATTAATCGGGCCGAGTCGGCACAGGGGCCAATTTTTCGGGCCGGGCTGGGCCGGTCCGGCCCAATTGACAGGTCTAACCATAGATATTTCAAAAGTGAAATTTATGAAGTTTTTTTTTTTGAAACTCGAAATTTATGAAGTTAGGATACCAAAATTGAACAGTAAAAAATTAGGATATCAAAATGTCCAAACGTTATAGTTAAGACTACACGTGTGTGTGGTTTTCCGTCGTGTAAACCCATTTATCCAACAAATTTGCGGTGCAGTTGGATCTAGTCCGCGTGCTTTAGGCTATATGGCTCAATCACATTCTCCAATCTTGATATTGTTTTATCATGCTGAGTTCGGTTCGAGTTTAGTCTGTTTCAGACGGAACTATCTAGCAGGGGGTGATCTAACTCGGTCTGTATTCAATCATACTCTGGCAGAACTATTCTGCCTACTTAGATTCGGTCTGTCGAACTGAGACGAGTTATGGATATTTTAGCTACACCGTTAGATCGTGTGGATGGTCCAGATTTGTTGAGGGATTGAGAAGACTATGTATAGATATTTCTTAACCCTAACCCATCGTCACAAGATCATAAGGAGAGGTTTTTCAAAGCTTTCAACCTTTGGAGAGGAGAAAGAGAGAATTGTGCCTACCTCGAAGGAGATACTTTTGGAGTCTGTAACTTCTTATTATATTAGCGGATGCTTTTCAGGATTGGACTCCGATCGTCCTGTGACTTTTCTTTACAAGAACTTCTCACGTCAAAAGCTGTTGTGTTTGCGTTTGACTTTTGTATGATTTTGAGGTTTGTGATTTTCTGCATCCTTCTTCGATTTTCTCAATCTCTTACCAGGCGGTCACACTTCTTTGTGTATCACATAGAAATAGACAAATTCGTTAGTTTTTTTGGATAGCAAAATTCATAATATAAAGATCAATACTTTCCGAAAGGGTCTGCACATGTATTGTACGTTGAGTGGTTGACAAAAATGGGCGAAAGTAGAGGAACGTCGGTCTTGACCGTCGCCCACGTATAATACGTATAGACACATGTTCACTAATTAAAGCATTTATCAGAAAATACAAAGTTTGGATCAATATTTAATTATCATACAACTCATCAAGAAAACTATTTCCGAGTGGAAGTCTAGGGGTGAGCATTTGGTTAATTCGGTTCAAACTGAACCGAATAACCAAAAATCGAATTGGACTGAAAACCGAATAAGTAAAACTGAAATGGTCCATTACTGAATCAAACCGAACCGAATTAAAACGGTTCGGTTTATTCAATTTTTTGGTTTCTTTGCAAAATTTTTTAAATATAATTTGAATATTGAATATATTTTAATTAGAATCTTTTTATAGATATTTTTATAGGCTTTGGATATATGTTCACGTAGTTAGAAATTTTAAGATTTTTTCTTTTTACTTGGGTAAGGTATTCAACTAGTCCTAACGAGTTCTCCAAACCCAGCGATTGCTACCCTTGTACATCCTCCTCTAAGCTTGAAGACCACTTTGTCTCCTTCCCTCTCCACTATTTTTGTAAGAACAACTATGCTTGCAACCAAACTTGGTTGCAGGTCTTTACAACCGTCACGTGACGGTTGTTACAACCAAGTTTGATTGTAAACTTAGCTTTATTCCTTTTGTAACTTATACCCCCAACTTCACAATTTTGCAACTTGTTATCAATGAACTTTCAAATTTACAATTAATACTATGAAGTATCACTTATTTTACTATGTAATGAAGTATTATTTATTTTGCAAGTTAAACCAGATACTTAATAAATGATAGTTCATTGTATTAACTTGCAAAATAACAATTGTTCATAGTATGTACTTCCAAAATAAATAAATACTTTATACTATTTACTTCCAAAATAAGTGTTAATTCATAATATTAAGTTGTGAGCTTATAGTTCATGGTAGAAAGTGAAGTTTAGAAATTCTTGATAGCAATTTACCAAAGTGTGAAAGTTCATGGTATTTAGTTGTATAGTTGCCATTAATTTATGTTTAGTTGTAATCATTTTTTAAAATTATATAGATAATCTATGTAAAGTAGGAATAGTTTTTATTATACATGTTGAAATTGGGTTAGTATTAAATTTGTTTCTAATTAATTCTATTAATTTATTGTTAATTGTCAAATGAATGTTAGATGTTGGGGGTATTAGTGATATAATTGAAATAATTTATTAGCTTGTGATATTATGGTTTATCTTATGGGTTACTTTTTAGATATGGCGAGGGTTAATCTACAATTTCAATTGGTAGTATAACTAGGATTAATTATCATTTTGTAGGAATATGGACACGGACACTTACGTAATCGGACTGGATACTTAATAGGCATATTTTCTAGGATGCAGAGGAAGTAGACGTATTTGTTGCACAAATAAGGACACGAATAAAGATACATTTTTTTGTCTTACAAGTAAACGGCATGCATATCGGGAAAAAGTGTGATAATATATTTAGTATTTTTTATGTCTTCTTATGTTATGCATATTAACAATTTAACATAAAGACAAACACCCAACATAAACATAAAACACCAAATAAAAAAAATAAAAATAAAAATAAAGAAAGAAAAGGACCCTACCTATGGTCCTATATAACCCTACAGCATCCTCTCTCTCTCTCTCTCTCTCTCTTAGCCAAAAGCACTTCATCCTCCCATGGCAAACGCAGCTCTCTCCCTCTTATTTTTGCTCATCATATCATTTGGTTCTTCTCTCAAACTTTTATTTAGTAGTTTCTTTTATTAATTGAGGTTTTCTCTCAGAAGGTTTTTTTCTTCTCTTTGAAAACAACAATACTATGCCTACAAGGCTACAACCAAAATTTACAACCCCTTACAACCAGCCATGTGTCGGATTTCGATTGGAGAAGGGGAGGAAGTGGTGGGGTCGGATGGAGCCCATGTAGGAGGGAGGGGGTTGAGAGTGGTGGTGGGACTCGGTGGAACCCATATGTAAGGGATGGGAGAGAGAGAGGTTGTAAGAAGGTTGTAAAAATTTGGTGGTAAACTAGGCATTTTTCCTTTGAAAATGATTCAAAATTCTTCGAAAACAACTTAATAAATTTATTCTTACAAAGTCGGTTCAATTTTAGAAAAACTTTTTGCAAAAAACAATAAAAGTTTTCTTGTCTTTTTTACTACCGTTTGGTTCACTGTAATGTAATTGTAATCGTACTGGAACAGGTACAGAGAAGTGCACGTCGGCAGAGTGCCCAAGTGGCACGTTTCCGAAAATGTGCGACGGGGCCGCAGACGATCGGGCGTGCGCTGAAGATTGCCGAGAGGAGGGGCATGCGGCCGGGGGTCACTGTGACTACAGTGCATTCGTCCCCAAATGTGTGTGCGTGGATTGTTAGGCATCTAACCTTTCGCTCTGCTGGAAATGTTTGCTTAATCTCCGCCATTGTTGTGATAATAAGAAGCTTCTGTACTTAAGTACAGTCGGATCCCCAATTTTCTACAAAAGCAAGAATTTCTATATTTCTATACATAATATTTAGTTGCAAAAACATATTAGTTCAGATATTTAATTACAAAGTCTTATCTATCTTATATACTAAAATCCACTTTCGAAACTTTTATCAGATTCGGATATAATAATATCCATATTCGATCCATTTAATTAACGGGTTAACGAATTCAGATCGTAATCGGATTATCGAAACAAACTCTTATATCCATATCGTATTAAACGTGTCATATTTGTATCATATTCGTATTGTATTCGAGTCAAAAAAATCCGACCCGTTGACAGCCCTAGTTTGACCAAGATAGCGGTACAAGCATTTTGATTAGTTTATGGAGCATGGCTTCGTATGGAGTCCACAAGAAGATTGATGATGGTTCGTATATCTATTTGCTCCTTTACATAGACGACAATTTAGGGATAGCAATGGGGCGGGTAGGGGTCGGGGACCATATCCCCCATCCCCATCCCCGAGTAGTGTTTGAATCCCCATCCCCGTCCCCATTTCCCATCGGGTTTTATTTTTTACCCCCATCCCCATCCCCGTTAAACAATGCATTCCCCGTCCCCGTCCCCGTCCCCGTCCCCGTCCCGTTAGCACTTTCGGGGCCGAATTTTCTCATCTCCGTCTCTCGTTCGATTAACAAATTTTCATGTATATTATATACGTTTAAAAAATTATTTTCATTCAAAAAAACTACATGGCATGTTAATAATGGCTTTCTTAAAATAAATATATATATTACTAGTTAGATCAAGAGAACATATCATTTCCAAAGGGCTGCACATATGGATATGGATATAAGTAATCGGGGTCGGAGATTTATCGGGACGGGGAATACTATACCCATACCCGTCCCCGAATCCGATCGGAGATTTTTTTAATCCTCATCCCCGTCCCCATCTCCGTTTTTAAATCCCCAAACCCGTCCCCATCGGGTAAAAAAATCGGGTCCCCTTCGGGTTCGGGGGGATATTGCCATCCCTAGACAACATGCCCATCACATCTCGAGATAAGTCAGAAATGTAAGTTTTGATGTATATTTCTATACCAAAAAAATTTAGGACACCAAATTTATAATAAATTCATGGCCAATTTGTAATTAAATATCTGAACTATTACGTTTTCACAACTAAATAGTATAGAAAAAAAATATTATCAACTATATCTTAGGGGTTGGAGAGTAGTAGTACTGAGATTTGGACCATACCAGCTTGGAGGAATGCTTCCCTTGATGGCACACAGTGCCCAGTTCTGTTCTCTCTCTGATTCCTGATTCTATCAAAACCTACAAACACAATTATTTGTGAGCTTTAAAGCTAACAAGGAAAGAATTCTTCAGGTGAGGGGCATGCAAGTAAATAAATACGAAAAATACTGTGGTCATCAACTCGAGGAATATACAACAGGGGTCATGAACAGTGTTACACTGGATGATTCCTTTTCCACACAGAAATTTGTTTGCTCTGAGAAATTCCGAAAATAGTTGAACAGTCTTTACAGAAGTAATCCTTGAAGACGAGCTTCTTTTAACAGATGTAGCTAGCAGCAAACAAGTGACATGACAAGCCCGAAACTTTGAACAGTTACAGTCCCATAACTTACTTAAACCAGGTGTTTGTGTTTTTCTACTAATGACGGAAAGTCCTTACAACTTGATCGATCCTCCTGCGACAGAGAGGGCAGTTGCTCAAGTGCGAAGAGCAAGACGTGCAGCAGCACATATGACCGCACCTGAAATTTTGTTGCCATCGGTTGTAAGAAATAGAAATAATCCAAAGATATATTCATGTTAATTTAAAGGTAAATTAACATGAAAATAACAAATGTTGAGACTTAAGATCAACACAAATTATGGATCTCAAACTTCCAGAAAATGATTATTTACAATACATCAATTGTTTAAGTTCACGAAGGTCCTAGATTGCTAGCTAAAATGAAAGAAAACAAGGCAATTGTTTGTACTGGGATTATTGTTATGAACGATGAAAGCAAAAGAAGTAATTTTAAAACCAACGCACAAAACAAGATCGTGAAGGGATAAACGGGTCGGCACACGCAAACAAACAAAAGGAAAAGAAAGAGGCCAAAATCAGTCTTCATTCTATTTGAAGATGTATACTGCTGCTACTTCTCATGACATTACAATGTAAATGTTTTCTTAAATGGAAAAGAATAGAGATGACAAGGCATACATACATATACCTATATCATGCGAGGAGAAACAGATTGGAGTTGAGACATAAAATATTATAAAGACTTGGTTTGGGATTGCTGATGCTTTCAAAAAGTGGCAGCAAAAGCAGTTTTTGATAGCAAGCGGCCAACTGCTTTCAAAAGCTGCCCCAAATTGAACCAACTTTCCAAAAGTTTTTTGATAAATAGTTGTTACCAAACATCTTTTGGAACTATTTTTTTGGTAAAAATAAGCACAATCAGCCATGGAATCATGCTTTAACAGCTCAACAGCCCCAATGCGTCTCAACCTAAAGCTGATTAATTCAAAAAGTATGAAGATTATGGTGAGTTTGTGTGTGTTGGGGGTGACGCTGCGGCTGGGGGGACAAAACTGAGTATGTTGGTTTATGCTAGAATCCGCAGCATTATTAACCCCTAAAAAGGCTGGGAGTTTAAGTGCGGCTGGAAGATAATGTGTGAACCACATCCAGACTCCAGAGTGCGGACACTTCTTGCTGAAAGCCTAAAGTCATCATCTTCATCCAAGCCTTCCCCCATCAGAATGGGATCGGCTGCTGAAAGCCTAAAACTAACATCTATACAGATTTCAAAAGGGTACTCTATCCACTATCGAAAATCAAAATGTGACAAAACTGAAGTCCAAGTGATATTTCTGTAGCTACTGAAAGAAGGGTGAAATGCCATGTTCATATGTGAGTTCCGGTTTGGAAATGTCAAAGCTACACATGTTAACCAAATTACCTACTGAAATTCAATCTAACATACTAGTGTTTCAATATGTAATGTATGCAATTAATGAAGTTTACTTGCCACCGAGAGGAAATAATCAAATCCCCTTTATTCAAAGCTATTAAGCTTCTAAAATAGAAAGATGGTCGTAGTTAAGAAAGTAACATAGATATGATTGCAGTTCCCTTTTGTTGTCCAATCTCAGAATTTAATGTGTTTGTTAGCAAAAGCACAAAACTACCTCACATTATAGATCCTATAAAGGGGGACCCCATAATTCTCATGTTAGATCTGTGGAGGGTAAATCTGACAGTCCTACACTTATTCTGCCAAAGGCTGTTCCCATGAATTAAACCTATAGCATCCTTGGGATCAAAACACCAAAACTTACTATTTTGCACCAAGGGCACCTTCTTTAGAACATTTTAGCGCCCAAGCCTCAAATAACTATGTGCATTTAATAGCATCATCAATATGCTCTAAATTGAACGGTAAGTATGGAATACTTCACATGATACCTTCGCAAAAAATTAAAGTGCTTCACAACTTATATCTTTGAAAATTTTGGACATAAAAGGTGCAGAACTCAAAACAATCAAGTGAACTTTACGAATTTATGCAGTATTAGAAGAGACTGCAGCACAAGTTTTCTCCACGGAGGCATGAAAAATAAAAATTCTTCGGAGCTAAATGCAGCAAGTAACAATAAGATGAACACCACAGCAAAAAATTACTAGATTTTAAAGATGACTATGCAACCATAACGAAACCGAGCATATCCAGTATATGCAATGGAACAGGAAAAAGATGTAAGCTTACGGAACAAAAACAGCATTGTAGTCAGCCTCAAGGCAAATAACACATATGTCTGGCATTCGTTGTTCCCTCTTCACAGTTTCTGATCCTTTTTCAGAGTTTCCAATCAATCCTACTGAATCAAGGAAAGTAGACACTATAAAGATTAGACCAGATAGAAGTACTTAACTAGTTTAATCTTAACTACTTGGTAGTACCTTCAGCATCCTGACCCTGTCGTTGTGCAGCAGCTGCAAGAACCCTGCATGGAAGAGAACAAGTGATTTGCTTGAAAATATGAAATTGAACAAAAGATAAATGAAAATTCTTCAAATATGAGGTACATGCTATGTCATAATATGATGTTTGTATCTCCTTAAGATTACTCTTGAATCATGATTAATACCGAGTGCATCACAAATCAGTTCCAAATGAGAGATGTACTATATCCGAACTGTCAAAATAACTGTGGGTCATAACAAATAACATTACATTCCTTGTAGGGTGTGCTTGGTTTGGCGGAAAATGAGGAAAAGAAAAAGACAGCGAAACTTGATCCTATATAAATGTGATCAGGTTTCTACATAATATGCTTTCATTTTCCTTTCTCTCATTTCCCACCAAACCAAACACAACCCAGGTCTATGATGAAAACCAAGGAAATAACCATAATGACCAACTTATTAATTGCCAAAAATTTATGACTACGAATCTGGTTATCAAGAAAGAAAATTGAAGGCAAGCCACTCAGCTAGATATGCTAAGAGCTATCTGAATCCCAAAAGCTAAAGCAATTATAAGAAAAAGGGCATCTAGTACCACGAGGCTCCCGCTTGTGCAGGGTCTAGGGTAGGCAAGATGTACGCACTCTTACCCCTATATATAAAGAGAGGTTGTTTTTGTGACTTGAATCTACATCCTTTTGGATGCAAATAAAGAGCAGTATTGTCGCCCCAAGCGACACCCTCTTAAACATTGACGTAAGGAAGTTGGAGTGTGTCCGATACAATGTGACATTGATATGGCACCAATTTTGGATGGTCCATACTTCCACGGTTTATTAGTTCTTACTATAACACACACACACCATATATATAACAGTCCCAGCCCGAAGTCCCGCACCCGCATCTGGTCCGCACTAACATTTATTCCCCAACAGGAAATTAAATGTGCTTCCTCCGTTGCTCGAACATGCAACCACTTGAACTAGAGGTCATTGGCAAAGCCCGAAACTTATTACATCATCCTCTCCTGGCTTAGTCGGGTCTAAATCTCTGCACGCAAATCCTATAGTTTTTTGTGGCTGATGTATTCTACCTCGATCTGCCACTCGAGCCGATCTCCATCGCACACTCATCTCGGACTTGACCATCGGCACCAAAAGCTTCTAGCTTGGTGGACCACTCTTCTTGGTATGGCTCACAATCAGCCACTACCTGAAATTTCTTGGTTCCTCCTCCTTTGATATTTAATAGCATCTCTGCCCAGGAGGATTTGAACATCTGACCCGATTTCCCGGGTGCTTTTATATATATATATATATATATATATATATATATATATATATATTTGGAAAAATGGTAAATTTTATTCCACAATCATCGCAATAAGGTTACAACATAGAGATACAATCCCAACTCAGGGGGACATTACTAGTACATCCGACTCAATGTTATGAAGGATGCCCACCAGTGGGGTGGACAGTCCCTCATAAATGCGCCGGTTCCTCTCCCTCCAGACATGCCAAACTGATGCAGCAAGCCTCAATCTAGCACGTCTGGCCCAGCTCTGCCCCCGGCCCCTGCCATCTCCAATCCACTGAAGGATTTCTCTGAAGTCACGCTCCCTTCCAACCCCTCCCAAGTATCTCCGGCTCTGCTCTGCCCAGATGCTCCACGCCACTTGGCACTGAAAGAACATGTGCCCAATGGATTCATTCTCTGCCTCACACAAAACACACGTAGGGTCAGGGACAGGAACCCCGAACCGAAGCAGTCTGTCCCTAGTAAGCAACCGGCCCAGCACCAGTTTATATGCAGACAATTGCATCTTTCTGGCAAGGCCCTTCCCCCATATATATATATGGCCGGATCAAGAGCCATGCGCCGTACCATTGGATCGGAGGGCCCGCGTGGGATTCGCGCGCGTGCCTGCTCGATCCAACGGTCGAGGGCGATGGAGCTCCGCGGAAGACGCTCATGATCCGGACCCTATATTTATATATATATATATACTTACATATATACTTATATATACTTATATATAAGTATACTTATATATATATATATATATATATATATATATATATATATATATACGCTTATTAGCGTTACATTTTTCTCTGAACCATTGTCGAAACTCCTTATTATCTTCACTATTGTACTCCTTATTACAGAAGTCTATCATGTAAGATGGGAGTCTATAATCCATTAATTATCAAAAGTCATTTCCGACATTGTCGGTTCATCATCTAATTTAGATGATTGAGAAGGACCATATATAGGATGTACTATATTTGATTCATTTATTTGAATCTTTGATATTATGCTTTCTTCATTTTTGGAAGAGTCGGCATCAGAAAGCTTATCTGATATTTTGTCAAATATAAACCTCTTTGAGCTAGAGGTAGATATTCTAGCTTTAATTTGTGGAGTAAATCTTACTTCCACATCTCCATCCGGAGTCTGAATAATTTGATCAATCTCCGTATACATCATGGGCTTCGGAGGTACTGCCGTATTCAAAGTTCATTCAGTTGGAAAGTTTATTTCTTTCCATTTTATTATTCTATTTGTAGCTACTTTAGTAGTTAAGAGATTAGTCTCTACTAAAGTAGTCTGTCCTGGTTTTGTGAGGAGTTTAGCCTTTGGGGCTAATGTATTTAACACCTTAAAATGAACTCTATAGATTATTGCTATAGTTTCAGATCCAGGAAGAAAATTATAACCAAACGTCTTTAAATTCATAGACGCAGCTTCTAACAGATTTGCATATGTTAATGATAAGCTCAAATTACGATAAACATTGAAATAGACTGGGCCATGGCATAAACTTGTCTCCATAACTCCCATTAGAGACTCTGCCCAATCCAAACATCTTCCATCTCTTAGAGATGTCAATATTGATGCATTTAATCCTTGAAGAGTCAAAGATTTTAATGCTATTTATATTAGTCCAATATGGATAAAATTAAATTATATTTATCTCTGTAATTAGAGACATCATCTTCAGTTAATAGCTTAATTATTTGCTCATTATCTGAAATTTGTACTGTTCTTTCCATTGTTTTGATTGCAATGGAAGATTTGAAATCGAAGATACCAATTTGGTATATTTCTTTGGGTTGAACTTTTGAAATTGTCTATTTGTTCAACTCTTCTAATTCTGCAGGGAATTCATACAGTTTAGTATTCTTCACCGATTTATCATTATATATATATATATATATATATATATATATATATATATATAACGCACCTATTCGCGAGCCATCATGGCTCTGATACCAATTGTAAGCAGGATCAAAGTCAGAAGAAGAAAGCTGAAAGCTTGGAATAGAGAAACTTCAAACTTTTATTAATATTAGAAGCAGTACACACAAGCACTCTTACAGTAGCACACTAGATAGAAGAGGAGATAGTAGTAGTTCGATGCATACAACTGAGACTAGTGGCCTCTATTTATATTACACAAAGACTCGAAAACAGACCGACAGTTTCCGGTTATTGAGCGCCACCTGTCCTGCCGAACCGCCTCGATCACATCATTTAGGGTACACGTAGTAGATTGAGGACATACGTCTCTTTACTTTATTTCACATATTCTTTTTCTTTATAAAAGAAGATTCCTTCTTATCTGTTGTTGGGCCTAATGTACGATTGTAGGTCCTAACAGTATTAATTCTTTCTCGATTCACCTCATTCTGAATCGGTTGGAAAGAATTAATCATTTTCTCTATTTGAATAGGATTAGTTTGTTCTTCATTATTAGAACAAGATTCCTCTGAGTCAGATTCTGACTCTTGGCAACATTGTACTGATGATTCACCTTGAAGCACATTAAGGTGCTTAGGTGTAGGTGATTGGTATCAGAG
Source organism: Iris pallida (assembly GCA_029216955.1). NCBI lineage: Eukaryota > Viridiplantae > Streptophyta > Magnoliopsida > Asparagales > Iridaceae > Iris > Iris pallida. The sequence goes on from JANAVB010034617.1 coordinate 21,075,906, forward strand.
CCATGATGGCTCGCGAATAGGTGCGTTCTATCTTGCTATAGTATTTATGTGACTATTAAAATGTAATCTGCTATGGTTTTATTACTGCTTGTTGCTATATTTGAATGCTTAGGGATAGTTCGTATATATTTGAATGCTTAGGGATAGTTCGTATGGTGTATCTGTATTGTGGGACGGCACCAAAGTCGCGTAGGCGTTTATTGGCAGAGAGTGCCTTGTTTTGCCGTAAATCATTGACAGCCGTGCAATCTTTTTACTACCAGAAGAATTATACCTAAGTCGTTTAGATATTAGCGATAATAGTACTTTTACTAATAGCAGAATGTAGGTTGATAGTTGACATGAAGAAAGTAACAAGGTAGATCCTCATCAGATGAGTGACCAATTGGCCAACCTAATAGGCTCGAATAAGAAGACCCTTAATAAGGGTAAATCAGTGAAGAATACTAATATGTATGAATTTTCTACAAAATTAGAAGAGTTGAACAAATGGACAATTCCAAAAATTCAACCCAAAGAAATATACCAAATTGGTATCTTTGATTTTAAATCTTCCATTGCAATTAAGACAATGGAAAGAACAGTTCAAGTTTCAGATAATGAACAAATAATTAAGTTATTATCTTAAGACGACATATCTAATTATAGAGATAAATACAATTTCATCCATATTGGATTAATTCAGATAGCATTGAAACCTTTGACTCTTCAAGGGTTAAAAGCATCTTTGCTAACATCTCTAAGAGATAGTAGATGTCTTGATTGGGCGCAATCCCTAATGGGAGTAATGCAGACGAGTCTATGCCATGGTCCAGTCTATTTCAATGTTTATCCCAATCTGAGTTTATCCCTAACAGATGCAAATCTGTTAGAAGCTGTGTCTTTGAACTTAAAGACGTATGGTTATAATTTTCTTCCTGGATCTGAAATTATAAGCAATAATCTATAGAGTTCATTTTAAGGTGCTAAATACTTTAGCCCCAAAGGCTAAACACCTTACTAAGCCATGACAAACTACTTTAGTTGAGACTAATCTCTTGACCACTAAAGTGGCTACAAATAGAATAATAAAATGGAAAGAAATAAACTTTCCAAATGAATGGACTCTGAATATGGCAGTGCCTCCGAAATCTATAATGGATTCGGAAAATAGATCAAATAATTCAGACTCCAGATGGGAATGTGGAAGTAAGATTTACTCCCCAAATAAAGGCCAGAATCTCTACATAAAGCTCTAGGAGATTCATATCTGAAAAATCTAGCTCAGAAAAATAATCAGAAGGTGAATCTTCTAATATAGAAGAAAATCAAGTGAAGAAGATTCAAATAAAGAATCAAATGTTGTTCACCCAATATATGCTTCCCAATCAGGACCCCAGTCATCCAAATTAGATGAAGAGCCGACAATGTCGGAAATGACATTTCCTCTTTAATGGATTACAGACTATCACCATTTATGATAGAATATTGCAAGAATGAATACTACAGTGAGAAAAATAAGGAATTTCGACAATGGTTTAGAGAGAAGTTCAACGCTAATCAGCGTAAAGAATATAGAAAAGCTTATCATGAGCACCTTCAGAATACACCAAAGGTTCAATGGTTCCGAGAATGGTTCCTAGAAGAATATCTCAGTGGAGGTCTAAGACAAATAAATGTCTTAGAGGAACAATATAAAATATGGACTACAAAAGGAGAACAAAAAATAAAATCATTATATCCTCCAAATGAGTCTCTGAGAATCTTGGCTCCATTTCATACTAATATTGAAGCCAATTCGTTCTATAAGGCTATAGAACATGAGAAAGCTTCAATAAAAGAAATACAAAAAATAATCTTGCAAAATAATTATACGAATACCTATATCCAAATAATGGGAAAACAATTAACCCGAATAGAGGAAGGTATTCAGAAATTGAATAAAAAAATTCAAAACAATAAAAGGTATTGAATTACATGAAAGTCCTATTGTTAAACCCAAAATGGAGACAAATAGGATTCCAATAAGACCTCCAATGGAGGTAACTGATTATAAGTTCAGATCTAAATCAGAATTTACTAAGGAAGATCTGAAAGAATTAGTTGAACAATTCAGAAATCAAAGCGTTAATGTACTCGCTGAAGAAGAATTAGAGTACGAAGTCCTTAAAGAAAGGTTTTTGAATTATGATAAGGACTCAGAATCACCTACACCTAAGCGCCTTAATGTGCTTCAAGGTGAATCATCAGTACAATGTTGCCAAGAGTCAGAATCTGACTCAGAGGAATCTTGTTCTAATAATGAAGAACAAATTAATCCTATTCAATAGAGAAAATGATTAATTCTTTCCAACCGATTCAGAATGAGGTGAATCGAGAAAGAATCAATATTGTTAAATATGATAAACCTAATTTGATCAAATATTATTATAAAAGACCTTCTCCAATGGATGTCCTCTATGAGGAAAATGATTCCATAATACAGAATCATTATTGTGCAGGAGAAATCTATGAATGGAACATAGATGGTCTTTCAGACAAACAAATACATGATCAATTACATCGAATCTTGATGTATTCTAATGTTGCTAAAGCTGCTGGCAATAATGATAGACAAATTGCTTTATTTGTTGCCAGTGGATTTACAGGCATCCTACGAGGATGGTGGGATCATTGCCTAACTAATGAACAACGAATGGAGATAATAAATGTTACTAAAACAGAAGACGGACAGCAGAAATCAGATGTTTATACTCTAATATATAATGAACAACGAATGGAGATAATAAATGTTACTAAAACAGAAGACGGACAGCAGAAATCAGATGTTGTTTATACTCTAATATATAATATATTATAGCATTTCACTGGACATGTTTCTGATGGGGGGAGAATTAGAACCCTGTTACAGAATTTACGATGTCCAACTTTGACTCATTTTAGATGATATAAAGATACGAGTCATGGAGCTTGACGATTCCAATGCATCGCATTGGAAATCTAAATTCATTGATGGATTACCAAACCTCTTTGCCGAGAGAATTAAGACAAAAATTGAAAGAGAAGAATAATGGAAAAATTCCATATCAAAATTACACTTATGGAGCATTAACTAATGCTTGTCTGCAAGAAGGCTTAGCTTTATGTAATGACTTAAAGCTAAGAAATCAATTAAAATCCCAAAGGCTTTCGGAGAGAAAACAGTTAGGAGAATTCTGCAGCCAATTTGCTGTAGATGATTACAAGCCTTATGATAAGAAAGGAAACACTAAAAAAGAATATAGAGAAAAAGGAAATAAACCTTACTACAGAAAGAAAAGAAAGAAATATCCCCAACAATATAGAGAAAAAGATGTTAAAAATTTAGCGTCAAAACAAATATTTGCTAGATGGCAAGCTGAATTAGCTATCTTTAATTTTGATATTGAATATATTAAAGGTGAAGAAAAATAGTCTTCCTGATTTCCTAACCCGTGAATTTTTGCAGAATGGATAGGCGGGACAAGGGAAAACAACCATGGGAGCCCCCCAAATGAGAGCAACCCAAAAATAGAAAGACACACAGACGACATGACCAAATTCCTGTCAGAAGAAATATTGTGGTTTCAGCTAATACAACCAATACGGTTGACAATGATAAAGAAAAAATTTCCTACAAAGATGCAGCAGCTCTTTCTGATGTGGATACAATTTACACTCATAAATTAATTGATGAGGACATAATGTCTAGATCGGCATGATCTTCCATTAATCAATGATCCATGGAAGCTCAGGAAGAAATACTTTGAGCAAAACTTCTATCCTATCAAGAATAGAGCAAGAAGCCACTACGAAGGAATGCTTCTTTCAACCAATTCAGCGGAGATTGAGCACTTTCGGCTGAATCCGAAGGACCCGCTAATAGAAATTATATATAGTAAAATTACTATATACAAAATTCTCACCCCTCAATCATAGGATTTGCCTAACTTGGAAGAGCGATGTTCTCCAGGGATAAAACGGTATCAATTAAATTTACCTATTGGGAATATATTGATGATTTCTTTAATGTTTTCTATTATGAAAATGATAGACGAAAACATTCATGGTTCGTAAAAATTTGTCCAAAAATATTGGAGTAGAAAGTTCCTGCATGGTTCCATAAATGGTGGTTACACTTTGGAGCAAGTCTGGAGATCCTTTCACCACCATTGTTCAAAATGTTCGAAGAATGGGTCGAACAAGCGAAAATTTGCCAACGACGTCAAAATTACTACGACGAGGAGACAACAATGTATTTTTTCGTCGCCAATAATATTCCACACATAATGAAGTGGTATCCAAAATGTGAAGAGGGACTACTGGGAATTTTAATGTTGAAAAGAATATTTCTTGTCAAATGGTGGAAATGAATTGATGAGAAAGAAAAAATAGCAGAAATAAAGGCATCTCTCGCAGCAGAGGCTAAAGAATCACAGCGTCAACAGGAAGAGAAAAATACAATGGACTATGATGATAATTCTTTGAGAAAATTCAGGGATTCCTTAATGAGGAAGAATCCGAAAATGTTTCGACAGGAACTTAAAATTCGGTGCCAAAAATATCTTTATTCTCAAATGAAAGCTTTGTTTGAGGATAAAAATAAACATAAATTGTTAGAAGACTTGGACGACGATGAATCAATAAAATCGTCAGCAGCCTCGGTTGCCGCTCATGAGGATGAATTTTCCTCTGTTAATGATGAAGACAATGAAGAAAGAATTGTGGTGGCAGAATCGTCGAATAGAGAAAAATTATTTCTTCATTGTCTTCATCATTACCAGAGAAAAATTCATCCTCATGAGCGGCAACCGAGGCTGTTGACGATTTTATTGATTCATCGTCGTCCAAGTCTTCTAACAATTCATCTTTATTTTTATCCTCAAACAAAGCTTTCATTTGAGAATAAAGATATTTTTGGCACCGAATTTTAAGTTCCTGCCGAAACATTTTCGGATTCTTCCTCATTAAAGAATCCCTGAATTTTCTCAAAGAATTATCATCATAGTCTATTGTATTTCTCTTCCTACAGACGCTGTGATTCTTTAGCCTCTGCTGCGAGAGATGCCTTTATTTCTGCTATTTTTTCTTTCTCATCAATTCGGTTCCACCATTTGACAAGAAATATTCTTTTCAACATTAAAATTCCCAGTAGTCCCTCTTCACATTTTAGAGACCACTTCATTATGTGTGGAATATTATTGGCGACGAAGAAATACACTGTTGTCTCCTCGTCGTAGTAATTCTGACGTCGTTGCCAAATTTTCGCTTGTTCGACCCATTCTTCGAACATTTTGAGCAATGGTGGTAAAAGGATCTCCAAACTTGCTCCGAAGTGTAACCACCATTTATGGAACCATGCAGGAATTTCCTGCTCCAATATTTTTGGGCAAATTTTTACGAACCATGAATGCTTTCGTCTATCATTTTCATGATAGAAAACATTAAAGAAAGCATCAATATAGTCCCAATAAGTAAATTTAATTGATACCGTTTTATCCCTGGAGAACATCGCTCTCTCCAAGTTAGGATGCAAACCCCATGATTGAGGGGTGAGAATTTTGTATATAGTAATTTTACTATATATAATTTCTGTTAGCGGGTCCTTCGGATTCAGCCGAAAGTGCTCAATCTCCGCTGAATTGGTTGAAAGAAGCATTCCTTCGTAGTGGCTTCTTGCTCTATTCTTGATAGGATAGAAGTTTTGCTCAAAGTATTTCTCCCTGAGCTTCAATGGATCATTGATTAATGGAAGATCATGTCGATCTAGACATATTATGTCCTCATCAATTAATTTATGAGTGTAAATTGTATCCACATCAGAAAGAGCTGCTGCTTCTTTGTAGGAAAAATTTTCTTTATCATTGTCAGCCGTATTGGTTGTATTAGCTGAAACCACAATATTTCTTCTGACATGAATTTGGTCATGTCGTCTGTGTCTTTCTATTTTTGGGTTGCTCCCATTTGGGGGGCTCCCATGGCTGTTTTCCCTTATCCCGCCTATCCATTCTGCAAAAATTTACGGGTTAGGAAATCAGGAAGACTATTTTCTTCACCTTTAATATATTCAATATCAAAATCAAAGATAGCTAATTCAGCTTGCCATCGAGCAAATATTTGTTTTAACGCTAAATTTTTAACATCTTTTTCCAAAAGTGCTTTTGCCGAACTACAATCAATTCTTAGCAAAAACTTCTGATTTAACAGGTCATCTTGAAACTTATGAATGCACTTTATTATAGAAAGAATTTCTTTCTTTATTGTGGAATAATTTATCGGGGTATCATTTCATTTACCCGAGCAGAATCTAACCAAGACTTCTTTATTAGTCTCAGGATTTCTCTGCTTCAAGATGCCTCCATAACCAATATCACTGACATCTGTTTCCACTATTTTAAACCATTCAACATTAGCTAAATGTAAGCAAGGCAAATTCTTAACCTTTTGCTTTATTATTCTTACTGCCTTGGTATGATCTTCTGACCAAGCAGGAGGATTCTTTTTCAATCTTTGATACAAAAATTTTGTATCCTGGGCTATATTCTTATAGAATTCAGAAACATAATTCAATGCCCCAAGAAATCTTTGTAGCTGCTTATTATCAGTTATTTCATCGGAAAATTTAGAAGCAAATTCAATACTTCTATCTATAAGGATTATTGTCCTTTTGGGGCTGATATCACCAGCCCATTCTTGATGACCAAGTGCTTGAAATGTTCATCAAGATAATTTGAGAATATCAGTATATCATCGATATATAATAGCATGAACTCAGAATATTTAATGAATATTTCGTTAATTATGTTCTGAAATTCGGACGGAGCATTCTTCAATCCGAAGGGCACCACATTCCATTCGTAGTGCCCAAATGGAACCGTAAAAGCAGTTTTATACCTATCATGCTCAGCTATCTGTATTTGCCAGTAGCCTGATTTTAGATCAAATTTAGAAAATATCCTTGCTCATACAATTCTATTGAGCAAATCCCTCTTATTAGGGATTGGATATCTTATAAATTTCAAAACCTTATTTAGAGGTTTATAATTGTTTACCAATCTTGGCACACCTCTCTCACTCTCAGCATTATTCATAAAATAGAATGCTGTACAACTCCATGGAGAGTAGAATTTTCTGATCAATTTTTTGTCTATTAAATCTTGTATTTCTTTTTTACATATTTCCAAATATTGCTGGTTCATTTGGCATGGTCTAGCTTTCGTATGGATATATTTCTCATTAAAGTTATCCACATAGGGAAGTGAAACAATATGCTGTTTTCTATCCCAAAAAGCATTAGGAAGATTACTACAAATTTGTAGTTTAAATTGTTCTTCTACTTGCTTTATTTTTTCTTTAATCTCTGGTTTATTTAATTGATCAGAGATTTGTATTTGCTTTATTTCCTCCCAGAGAAAATTGATTTGATTCTCTTGAAATCAATCTCTTATCTCATTCAATATTTGATCATTGGATCACGGAGGAATTCAAAGGTTATTTCTCTGCCTTTGTAGACAGTAGAAATACCATAAGTATTGATATTTTTTATTGGCATAAATTTTTCTAGGAAAGGGGTTCCTAGAATAACATGATGTGTTATTTCTTTTACTACTACAAAGTGTAGTGGTATAACAACAGAATCCTTACAGATATTAACATCTGTAACCTTGTATGGTGATGTCAAAGCTTTATTATTTGCAGCACTCAAAGTCTGAGTAGTGCGTTCACAATATTTTATTGGAATCACACCCTCTTTGACACAATTTAGATCTGCACCACTATCTACTAGTGCGATTAAATTCTTTATATGATACTCATTATTAATGAGTAAATCTATTTGTATGTACCATTTTTGGGTAACATAGAGATCTATTTTCTCTACTTTCGATTGAGGTTCATTTTCCTCATCGGATTTTCTAGGAGTAGAAGTATTACTTCTTTTTGAACTTTCTCCTTTTTATGTCGTATGAATTATCATATTTTTTTCTACCGTCTCCAAGTTGGACAGTCTTATTTGAGTCATCTCATCTTGATATTTTAACTCTTTTATTTCTTTTTTCAATACTTTAATCTCATTTTGGAGATCTTGTATTGTTACAGTCTTTACCTCCTTATTCCTGTGTCGTCGAAGGACTTCATCCATGTTATAAAATTCTTCTTTCTTACTTATCCCTTCCTCATTCAAGGGATCACTATTTGATTTTTCTTCAATATTGAGAAAGTCAATTAATTTTTCTCTAGCATTTCTACTGATTCCAGTAGATATTAGAGATTCAATTATCTCTCTTTTATCTTGAGCAGTCAATACATTTATTGACAACCCGTTCATTTCAACTATTGACTTATAGTATTCAAGATCATGTTCATTGGAACATTCCTCACAATTGCATTCACTATCACATTCGCACATATTAACTGAATTATTGTCGCTTGATTCATCTGATGAGCCTAATTCTTCATCAGAATTTATTAATATTTTGTATAGGGTCTTTTTCAGCCCTTCATCCTTTATTTCTTGGATCTTATTTTTGGTATAACACCTATTAGCATAGTGGCCTATTTTACCACATTTATAACATTTTAGCTCTTTAGAGGATTTCTTCTTCTAAGAAGATTTCTTCTCCTTTCCCTTATCTTTTTCTCTATATTGTTGGGGATATTTCTTTCTTCTTTTCTTTCTGTAGTAAGGTTTATTTCCTTTTTCTCTATATTCTTTTTTAGTCTTACCTTTCTTATCATAAGACTTGTAATCATCTACAGTAAATTGGCTACAGAATTCTCCTAACTGTTTTCTCTCCGAAGACATTTGGGATTTTAATTGATTTTTAGCTTTAATTCATTACATAAGGCTAAGCCTTCTTGCACACAAGCATTAATTAATGCTTCATAAGTGTAATTTTGATATGGAATTTCTTCATTATTCTTCTCTTTCAATTTTTGCCTTATTCTCTCGGCAAAGAGGTTTGGTAATACATCAATGAATTTAGATTTCCAATGCGATGCATTGGCATCGTCAAGCTCCATGACTCTACTTAGGAAGGTATCTTTATACCATCTAAAATGAGTCAAAGTTGGACATCGTAAATTCTGTAACAGGGTTCTAATTCTCCCCCCATCAGAAACATGTCCAGTGAAATGCTCTAATATATTATATATTAGAGTATAAACAGCATCTAATTTCTGCTGTCCGTCTTATGTTTTAGTAACATTTATTATCTCCATTCGTTGTTCATTAGTTAGGCAATGATCCCACCATCCTCGTAGGATGCCTGTAAATTCACTGGCAACAAATAAAGCAATTTGTCTATCATTATTGCTAGCAGCTTTAGCAACATTAGAATACATCAAGATTCGATGTAATTGATCATGTATTTGTTTCTCTGAAAGACCATCTATGTTCCATTCATAGATTTCTCCTGCACAATAATGATTCTGTATTATGGAATCATTTTTCTCATAGAGGACATCCATTGGAGAAGGTCTTTTATAATAATATTTGATCAAATTAGGTTTATCATATTTAACAGTATTAATTCTTTCTCGATTCACCTCATTCTGAATCGGTTGGAAAGAATTAATCATTTTCTCTATTTGAATAGGATTAATTTGTTCTTCATTATTAGAACAAGATGCCTCTGAGTCAGATTCTGACTCTTGGCAACATTGTACTGATGATTCACCTTGAAGCACATTAAGTACTTATATATATATATATATATATATATATATATATATATATATATATATAAATATAAAGTTGTGCTCATATACCAATATATTCTGGTACATTGTCGACAAAAATAAATGATCGGGTGCTATATAAAACCTAAAATAGAAACATTTGACGCTAATAAGATGTGTATGGAGTATAAGTAGTTCCTTGGTGAATCGAAACTCTTTATGACTTTATTGGCAAGCAATGAAATACGAACATAAATAAAGCTATGACTACACTTTACACACTCTAGGACTCGGGCCAAGATTTTACAAGGGATAAGCATGAAAATCAAGTTCATCTAGGAAACTGAGAGCATTGAATAGATGCAGTCTTCTCAGCTGACGAATGTAAATTTAATTGAATACTATACCTCGTCATCTTATAAGATGCCCAGCAAGTGCAAGGATTACTTGAAAATAACACATTTTACAAAGATCTGCAATGCTAAAAGAAAGAAGAGGGTTCTGCTTTTATTTCTTCTTGCTAGCAATATCTAACCCTCCAACTCTAAAAATCTCTGATAAAGGTTTTCTTGTTGTTCTCGCAGTAGTAGTACCTGAACTTACCACTATCACCCAATTCAATGCAATTATCAACTACTAAAAGAATGTATGTGGATACTGCATTTCAATTTTACCTTTTCTGCACGTCCCTTCTGTGTTTTCTTTCCAGAATCAACTGAATTGCATGCTTGGCCAAAAGATAGACACTGAAAATTGTGAATCCCATGGAAGCATACTGGTACCACCTATAGGAGATAAACAGCTTAATAACCATTTACTGCATTAGTGATAACAGAATAAGGGTGAAACCAACTAAGTATAAGCTCACCCGGCCCATTTCCCAAGATTTGCAATCAGTTCATCTATGTTCTTTGGGGACACATAAAATGGGCCTTTGTGGGGTCTCTGAATCCGAACTGTCCCTATATCATCTTTAACAGCCTGGTCATAAATCAAAAGAAACAAATCACATATAAGTAGGTACGAGATATTCCAATTGAGTACAACCTGAAGATAATTTTACAAGAGACACCATGTGGTAACAGATATTGTCATTATATGGTAATAAAATATTGACTATAACAAAAGGTTTCCAAAGCATCACTTATATTGGCTTAATTTGGCAACAAAAAGGTCCGATCATTTGCTTCCTGGAAATTAGCTCAATATTAATAGAAGTCACTGGAAAAACCATGGAACTTTATCATACAGATTGCCAATTCAAGACACTACCTCACCGACAACAGTTAAAGAAGTACCAGTGGGAAGAACTCTTTCAATCCGTTTCACTCCAAGCATCTACAAGATACAAATACATTATTTTGATAACCTAATACAAACAACATCAAATAAAAAAAACTAAATACCAGATTCTATACCCAATTTAAATGGTGTATAGACAAACCTTGAGACCTTGGAGATAATCCAGAGTTCCACGCACTAGAGATCGCCCAGACTCCTCAAAAACTTCACTTGCAACAGTTAGCACCATCCCTGTAGCACCTCGTGCCCCCACAACATATACATGGCCAGTTCCATCATCCTGGAATCATTAAGCTTATGAGGAAAACAAAAAAGGCCAACTTTCAATAATAGTTTAGTCAAAAGTGGATAAGAGAAATGTACAAACATTTAGCTTTAGTAGATAAATATATTACAGCCACTCACCTCAACTACCAGTCAAGTCAGTGTTGACAATGTTACCGGAAAGGATGAAATAGTCATCCCATTAGGTGGAAAACGAAAATCAGTATATGGCGAGTTAGATATCGCACCCATAACTTCACAGATCTTGATATTTGGTGCACAAAGGGTACCTATATCTATATATATTTGGGAACACCTAAATATGTACAAATCGCAACCTCGTCATGTTGGTTCATGAGGATACATTAGATATTGATGGTGAGAAGTAGATCACCATCCAAAGAATGGATAAAGAGGAATTACATGAATATATTATTGATGAAAACAGTGCAATGTAATTGGACCTTAGGAGAAACTGCATTCTGGTGGGGAAAAAAGGTATGCCAATGTGCAATGTGATCAAGAGAAGAATATACAAAGCTATTATAAGTTATAACAATTAACAGCAATCCAATCTAAGAAGGAAGAAAGGCAAACCCAAACTGTGCAAGTGACGAAATATTTGATGTTTTCTATGATATATAAGATGGATAAAACTGCCAACAAATAAAGACAACGCTTGTTGATCACTGGACACATGTAAGAAAATCCACCTTAAGTGGAGCCCCAAGCAGGAGATATAACCATTTCAATATACATCAAACCCAGAAGCAAATAAGGGTTCCTACTGAAAACCAAACTAATTGGCTAGGTTCAAATAGTGTGGAACTGTAAGCATAAGGAATAGGATCCTCCGATGTTTATACATCATTGGTTAGAATTTTTACCATTAAAGATAGAAGTTTACAGAAGAGAAAAGTCTAAAGAACTCAGAAATGAAACTCAGTTGCAACATATTTCTACTTAGCTGTTGACTTATAGTCATAAACTGAGTACTAACCTTCTAGTACAGAACAGAAGTTCAATGCAACAACGTCGACATAAGAGACAAACAGGGAATTGAAGCATTGTGACTGTTACTCACCAAGTACCAAGGGACCTCCTTACTCATGGATAGCATCAATGCCGAATCTTGTATCCATGATCCAGCATCATTGTGCTTCAAGAAGTGCTGCTCGGCCTGGTAGAGAAAACCAGAATGATCATCTTTCCCCCAACACGGATCCATCAACTTGGTTCTCAACAACAAAAATAGAATAGAATAGGTATACGATAAAGAAGCGACTTACTGTTTCCTCGACAATCACACCTCGTAAGCCACTGTGCTCACATTTGATTGGTGTGTCAGAACTAACTCGCCCGGATATGGTCACAACCAAGGGTAAAACTTTGCCGGCAGTATCCAAAAGAGAAGCTGTAGACAGCATAACATTGAAAATGCACAAACTCGCTGTCAATTTCGGCCATTGAAAGCATTAGTAGTTTAGTTTGTGTGACATCATATTGACTGTTTGTTTGTTTTTTCTTACAAAGATAGGTAGACTGGAAATCCATTTTTGTTCACCCACCAAAACTTGGGTGATGTTCACCATTCCACTCAAGGGCTGCCACGTGTCAACCTAAAATCACTTTTGTTTTAAATTTAATTTCTCTCACCTCATAATAATCCAAAAAGTGGTTTTAGGTTGACACGTGGCAACTCTTGAATGGAATAGTGAACATCACCCAAGTTATGGTGGATGAACAAAAATAGACAATAAAAACAAATATATTCGTTGTAAGCCACTTTGAAAAGTAAAGTCCTCAACTCAATAAGAGAGAATCAGAGAATATAATTACGTTACGACAAGTAACTTCCACCGGATCAACTGAAATCCTATTTCACGAATTGTGCACAAAGAAACACAATGAATGTATAGATTTGAATTCTAATTACTTGTTACTACTTACTACTATCAATTTCCTGACAGAAATACTCTTTTTCATGAAATCCGGCAACTCCCATAGTAACTTGTGTACCAAAACTAGTAACTTTAACTCATTAGGTAAATCAAAATCCCGTTTCAAGAGCTGGGCACAAAGGAACCGCGACGAAATGTGCACACTTGCGGTCCATATTTTGGCTTTTACTAATATCGGTAGCTCCTATGACATAAAGCTAGCAACTTTCGTTCAGTAGACCAACCAAAATCCCCGTTCCAATGACTGGGCACCCAAAAAAATCAGATTTTGCGACGGACCCACTCACCCAAATCCTTCAATTGGTTGACCTTGGTGACCGATTTGAGAACATCGGCATCTCTGCAACAAAAATTCAAAAAAAAAAAAAAAAAAAAACAAGTACATGATAATAGTAACAAGCAGCAGTAGCCATAAATTCCAGCAGTAAAGAGCTCGACGAAGATCTGACCTTCCGCTGCTCCTACCCAGCAGGTAGAGAGCTGTCGCGCTGAGACAGCACCCGAGTCCTCCCCACGGGATCATTCTAGTGAGCGGATTTAGGGGGTTAGGGTTTCGGAGCTCCCATGTAAGGATGGGGAACTTGGGAATTAGGGTTCTCTTCGATTTTGGGGGGACGTGGAGACGAGAAAATTGCGTGCGAATTCTTGAAATTTGATTATTGTTATTATTATTATTATTAAATTTTCCCGAAGGATTGGGTTTGGGGAAGGAGGGAGATGGTTGATGCCGGTGAAGGTTGTCAAGTAAAGGTCAGTTTTTTCCAACACATGGTGGGAAGGAATGTCACTTTCTTTTCTTTTCTTTTCTTTTCTTTTTTCTTTTTTTTATTACAACCCATTAAAGCTAGACATTCTTTTTTATTATTGGAAGGCTCGAATCTTGCCAGCTTCGTCTGACGTCCCCACACTCTTTTTACGTGAACTACAAACGTTGGACGAAGGAATGCCATTTGTCACATATTTTACTTTTTTTCCTTTTTTTAGTTTATTTATTTACTCAATGCCACTTGTTTTTCTTGTTTTTTCTACTTTCGAGGATAAGGATTAAGGAGCGAGGATAAGAATTAAGACGGGAGGTGCTATTGCTACTGCTAGGCTTTTGGACCCGTTAGTTTGGTAGGGGTGGGTGGGTGAGCATTATTGGGTTTGGATCGAGAATCAAATCGAATTGAACAAAATAATTCAGTTTTGTTTTAAAAATATTTGTTTAGTTTTGAAAATATGAAGAAGAAAAAATTTTGTTTTGGTTTCGATTTTAACTTTCGCTGATCAAAAATCGAAAATCGAATAAGACTTATAAAATTATTAAAAAGCCTCAATTTTATGCATATTTTATGATTAAAAATTACTTATATTTTGAAAAACAGTCACATATATGTTTTTTAAAATTTAATAACTAGTTTAATTTTGGACCCAATTTTGTTGCATAAATTATAATTTTAATATAATTTAACCATAATTTTAAGTTTGGGTCTGATCCAATAAACAATAAAATAGTTCAACCGAACAAATTTTATAAACCGAAATGATTATCGGTTCGGTTCTATTCCCATTATAGCTAATTTCAGTTCGATTTCGATTTTAAAATTTTAGAATTTTAGTTTATTTAATTTTAAGTATTTTGATTTGGTTGAACCGAATAAATCGAATGCTCACCCTGTTACTAAACTTCTCCACATTCAGCACTATGCTTTAATTATGTGAAATACATAACTCTCAACTTTACAATCATGATAGATATTGGCAGTAATATTACTTTGCCAAAGTCCATTTTCTAGTGTTGGATAAAAAGAGGGAACCAAAAATTTGGAAGCAAGCGAAAACATATGTTTGGTATCACTTTAGTTTGTTTTTTTTTTTAATTTGACTTTGTTCTTGTTTTTTTTTAAAAAGTTTTTTTATAAATAATAAACATATTTGACATATCTAGGTTATTACTTGTTTATAAAAACAAAAATTTATAAGCCGCAAAATTACAAATATTTTTTTTTGTAAACATATACCAAACCATCTACATCACAAATTTATTTATTTTTCTTTTATATTTTTTGTTTGTGAAAGCACGATAAATAACTTTTTTCGTATATATATATATATATATATATATATATGTATATATATATATATATATTACAAAAACAAAAAAATAACATAAATACGTGTACCAAATATGGAAAAACAATAAACAAAAAAAAAATTATAACAAATGTCCTAATCTCTGTGAATATAGTCTTTTTTCCCGTACTTAAAATTCAATTTGACTATGGAAACTCAAAATAAGAATTTACATTATGTGGATTACACTACATTAAAAGTATACTTATTTTCTCTTTGAAAAAAAAAAAATCAAGGGATAGTATGAACATAATCCAACAACTTTTCATGATCGATTTTTAAAAAATTAAGAACCCACGAGTTCCTCAAGAATTTTTGCTTGAAGTTCTATTTGATGATTCTCAAACAAATTCCTCAGCCACCTGACTTGGTCTTCTAAGCAAACATGAACCTCTTTTCGTTAAGCCACGTTTGGGTTGCGGAAAGGAAAGGAAATTAATTCTTTATTTTTATTTTTTTGAAAAATTACATACAATTTCTATTTAAAAAATTTAGGGTGGTTTGAAAGGTATAGAAAATTGGGAGGTAAAGTGAATAATTGAGGGTAAGAGAGCGAATATGTAGAGAATAATTGTTGTTTGTTTTATTGATTGATTACTCCACTATTTATAGGGAGTCTAGCTCCTCTTCATACTACATTTTTCAATGTGGGACTAAAGTCCCTTATTAGTTCTCAACACTCCCCCTCAAAATGGGCGATAGATATTAATCATTCCCATCTTGTTACATAGTTTCGACAGACTTAATGAACTAAGACCCTTAGTCAGACAATCTGCCACTTGTTCTTCTGAGCGAACATGATCAATCTTCAGTATCCCTTGTTCCAGCTTCTCTTTGATGAAGAATCGATCGATCTCGATGTGCTTCGTTCTGTCGTGCTAAACTGGATTGTTAGCAATACTTATTGCATATTGACTATCGCTCAGAAGACGTAACGGTGCTCCCTTGTCCACCTTCAACTCTGTCAGCAACGCTTTTACCCACAACAACTCCGACACTCCCAAAGTCATTGCTCTGTATTCTGCTTCAGCTGTAAACCGTGCTACCATTGATTGTTTCTTACTTCTCCATGAGACCAAGTTTCCTCCTACAAAGACACAATATCCCGTGGTAGACCTTCTATCGTCTATACAGCTCGTCCAGTCTGCATCGCAGTATCCCTCAACTTCTATACTTCTATTCTTCTTGAACCATAGCCCTTTTTCCGGCGTCCCTTTCAGATATCTCAAGATCTGAAACACTGCATCCATATGACCCGTTCTTGGATCATGCATGTAGCGACTTACTACACTCACCGCAAATGAGATATCAGGGCGAGTGTGCCCCAGATAAATCAATCTCCCTACAAGTCGTTGATATATTTCACGATCAACTGGCTCTCCTACTTCTGCTCCCAACTTGCACTTTTGGTCAATTGGAGTGACTGCTGCTTTGCATCCCATCATCCCTGTCTCCTTCAGCAGATCTAGTGCGTATTTTCTCTGTGAGAGAACAATTCCTTGTTCGCCTTCACACACCTCGATACCTAGAAAGTACCGTATTGCTCCTAAATCCTTCACCTCAAACTCCTTCGCGAGTTTTGACTTCAGCTTAGCGATCTCGACTTCATCATTACCTGTGATTACTATATCATCCACGTATACAGCAAGTATAGTGATGTGGCCTCTTGCATGCTAAAGAAAAATCGTATGATCTGCATTTGCTTGATGGTATCCCATGCCTGTAACAGCCTTTCTGAATCTGTCAAATCAGGCTCGAGGAGATTGCTTGAGTCCATATAGCGACTTCTTTAGTTTGCACACTTTTTCATGAGACGTCCCTCCGTCTGATTCTGTAGCATAGCACCCTGGCGGGAGTTCCATGTACACTTCTTCTTGTAGGTCCCCATGAAGAAAGGCATTCTTCACATCTAACTGGTATAGCTTCTACCCATAGTTTGCTGCAATGGAGACCAGAGTTCTTACGGTGCTCATTTTCGCTACTGGAGCAAACGTCTCATCATAGTCGATGCCATATGATTGTGTGTATTCTTTTGCAACCAACCTCGCCTTGTATCGTTCCACCTTTCCTTCTGACGTCTCCTTTACTGTGTACACCCATTTGTATCCCACAGTTTTCTTTCCTTTGGGTAATGGAACCAGCTCCCACGTCTTATTTTTCTCCAGAGTCCCAAGTTCTTCCATCATTGCAGCTTTCCACCTTGGATCTTTCTTTGCTTCCTGCCAACACTCGGGTAACGAAGTAGAGTCTAATGATGCAATGAAGGCTCGATTATTCGAAGAAATATTGGAATAAGACAGGTAGTTGGCAATATCATGTTCATAATCATCAAAACGACTAGGAACCTTACCCGCATTGATGCAAGAAGATCTCCTTAAGGGAGCAATAGGTGGTGGAGAGATCATACCATCAGAGTCAGAGAGATCCGCATCAGAATCAGATTGATTCAGTGCGAGGGCAACATCTTCAAGAGTTGGAGCAGGAGTATACGAGGGGCTTGGTATAGTAGGCACAGGGCACGGTACAGGCACAGTACTGGACTTCTGTTGTCTCCTTCTGTAGACTTGGAGCTCCTTTTCCATTGTCTGCTGCTCCCCCTGTTTAACATATGTATCTTCTTCATCTTCTGTATCGGAGTCACTGCTTTCTCTCCCTATCGTCCAGTTTTCTACGACCGGGCATGGACCGATCCGACCACCACAGATGGGCTTAATTTCTCCCCCTCACATCTAACACCCTCTATGTTAGGTGTGTCACCAAACGCCGAACCTGTCACGACCCGCACCCGCTTTTCGGATACGAGACGTGTCTAAGCCAGCCTACGCCGCAGAGTCGGCGGTAGAACGCTGTCAAGCCCGCAAGAAATAAATGTTCAAGAAATACAATATTTGCTGCTCATTCACATTTCTAGATTTATTACAACATTTACAATAATTAAAATAAAGAAAATACAAGATTCTATAATTAATGAAATTGATACAATTGCTTTCTATTTCTAGGTTGTCTTCAGCATACCCAAGTTCTCCCAGTGCTAAGAGTGATCGCGGCTAAACCTGAAAAATGTTGGTTTCCAGTCAGGAATGGAACAAGTACACAAACCGACGGCAATGCAAAACACAATAGAATTAACAAGACATGAAAATAGCATATGGAATATGAAAGCTAGTAAGAAAACTGATGACATAGCACGATAGAGAAGTAAACAAGGAAAAACAAATAAAAGACATCTATCTAGGTGGTGTGAAATATCCTTTTCGACATGTGAACGGCTAGGGGGTAAATCCGGCACCTGTACGTGTCGTGTACAGGTGCTATTGTTCACGAATAGACATCATGGGATAGTTCTGGGTAGTCCACATGTCTACTAAGATATTTTCCCTCCCGACTACTCCGTGTGACGAGCGTGTCAACAAGCAGCAAGATATATGTATAGACATGAAATGAAAAGACTACTATGAATCGGAAAGCAATCAGAAAGTGCACTTGCCTGAGGTCCTTAGCTGGAGAAACCAATAACACTATACCACTCAACGAGCCACAATCAGTCAACATATGTAGAAGTCTCTGAATGCTGAAATAAACAGTACCAACGTTCTCAGAATAGTCAAATTAGCTAGGATTGTCTGTGCTTAAGTCCAATTCTGGATACAGAGGCAAAACGATAATTTCGGACAAAAATGATGTCCGCCGTTGGACCCGCTTTGCACCGAAAAGCGTGCCAGAGTCAACGGTCTATAAAGTCGTCAAACTACATATCTACGGATCCGGTTTTTCGATACAAACCCAACCGTATGTCCAAAGTTGGATTCCGGCGGGCCGTGCACAAAATCGCCCGTTGATTGGGACAGTGGGGCCCGTAAAACGACGTACGATTTAACTGTCTCAGATTTGGACCAAACTTGACATACATGACCAGAAAAATGATACGGTTCTGTTGGTGCAAGTTTTGTCTCGATCTGATGAGCGTGCACAAAGTAATTGAAAAATTTGTAAAGTGCACGATACGGTGAATTTTGACGGATACGCATCAAATTCGTCGCACACACGCGACCAATTTGAATTCCGTCAAAGCCCATACGACCACGAAGCCGTTATGCAGCTTTCGATGCTTTCGGTTCGCGACCACGTCGCCCGGTTTGGCGGGACGCACGTCGTGTGGAACAATTTTCTAGTTTTGAAAACAGATTTTTGGGAAACTTTGGAATTCGATTTCTCGACGCTCAGTCGATGATTTCCAAATCCGCAAAAAGGGTTGTGAAGCCCTACATGGTGTCTAGGACTGTCTTCAAATAGTTTTTCTAAAATTGTACTGGATTGATCGGAATCGATCTTCGAACATGGGGGTTTGGGCTGAACTAGTGTTCTGTTTAAACAGGTTTTTCGGGATTTTCGCGATGATTTCCTGATCGATATAGTCTAATATGATTAATTCTACCTGAACAGCATTGAAGGGGGTCGACTAGGGTCTCTGTTGCAATTTTTGGTTCGTAAAATAGTGGAGTATCGAGAGAGTGATCATACCTCGAAGTCGGCTCCTAGGCTATTGTTGCTGTTGTTGCTTCTAGACTTAACTCGCGCGCGTGCTGTTCTGCGACGGCTTGGACGCGCGCGCCGGTGGTCCTCGACGGCGGGTGGCCGCCCAGGTGGTGGGGGATGGGGGCGCACAGGTTGGCGACGCAGAATTAGGTTAGGGTTTGGGTGTTTTTTGAACTCTTCCTCTCGAGATTTCTCTCTGTTCCGATATACACGGTTTGGGGCTATCGGCCTGACGGGTCGGGTGAGGGGTCATTCGGTTTTGTGGGGGAAGAGCTAAGGCTGTGCTCGATGCTGGTAGTTCGGGTGGGCCTGGTATGGCCTGCTCGGTTTCAATGGGCTAAGCAGCTGGGTCGGTTTTGCATGGGTTAAGCAGCTGAGTATTGCTGCTGCTTTACGTTTCTTATTTATTTGTAGTTATTATATTTGAAGCTACTTAAGTCTAGTTTATTTAGCATACTACTAATACAAAAATGTTCACAACTTTTTTTTAGTAATAATAAGTGTATTATGATTATATCAATTTAGTATTTATTTTACAACTCTAACTTTAAACTTAATTATCCAATATAGCATCAAATCAAGTTTATTACAAATCATATACATACCTTTTTATACATTTCTATTTTCATACCTATATATATCCATAAACACACATATACCTATTTATATAGGTATACATATAAATATCTATATATATATATATATATACATATTTCTATATATATTATTTCTATATGTATTTACACACGTATAACAAAATAATATCTATATACACGCCTATATATATACGTATATATTTATACAAACACACACATAATAATAACAAATATATTCATAGTATCTAAAATAATAATTCAGCCATATTAATAACATACACTTATATATAATCTATATAAACTCGAATAAACCCCAATAAAAATTATTTGACTAAAATAATATAACCAATATTATTAATATTATATCATAATCACCTCGATAACTTAATAATAAATAATAATAATCAAATGTCATAAATCTATAATGACGTATATACCCTTTATATACAGTCGAAAAATCACCATTTTAAATAAAATAAATTAATAACAAAATTATTTTACAATTTCCGGGAAGGGGAGCTACAAATCTACCCACCTTAAAAATAATTTCGTCCTCAAAATTCTAATTCGCAGCTATTCTTTAAAAATTCAAGGTCTACCATTACCTTAATCTCCTCAATTTAATTTCTCAAAATATTTATAACCTTCTCTAGCCATTTCGTAATTCTGAATACTGAAGGACTTCTACCCACCTTTGGTCACACTACTCCATCAAATCTTCTGTCGCTAAAACTTTATAATCTTCCAACTAATTGCTAAAATTTCTACCAATAAATATCTACTGCATATGGCACCTATAACCTCTCCTATCTATCAAGCATTCCAAAATCTTAACAAGCAAATTTTACACAAGTAGCTACGAATATTGGTAGGTTCTAATAAGCATGATCACTCGTCGCTCTACAATAGGAAAGGTATGACGATAAGAAAATAATCGAGAGTGAATATGAAGCTCCCAAAGCGGTAGAGGGTATCCGATGATGCAGGTAAAAAGGGAGTCTATGAGCCAAAGACTTATTTGCTAGATGGGGCTACTCTAGTCTAGTCACTTGCTAAATCGAAGCACCTTCATTTCTTATAGGAGCTTGCAATCCATGCAATACATAAATTCTGTTCTCAAAATTTTGTCTAAACGAGATTTCATAATGGAACAGAATTTGAGTAATCAAGATTGTGGTCTTACTGGGTTCTCTATCAGTCGTTGGTTGGATAAATATTAGGTTTCAATATATATGGACTGGACAATACCCCAATGGTAAAGCTATTCCTACTAGATTAGGGTATCCTAGAATAGGTTCCTATCCAAGGGTTGCGCTAGTTGCCAGCCCAGTTGGTTAGCTAGGTCCCTCAAGTCCAAATTGTGCCTTCAGTGACTTTTGTATTTAAGTAGCACATGAGGCCTCAATTGGATGGCATACTAGTGACATGTGCGTAGTGAACTTCGAGTGAATCACAACCATATATTGGGTCGAATGAATTGAGTCAAGGTTGAGTCTCTAATTGTAGTCGAGAAGTTTACCGGTACTATGGTAAGGGTTATAACTAGTCCTTTTTACCTGAAAGTCGTACCATGAAAATAGAGTACAAGGGGACGTGTTTGAGTGGGACATGATATACCTAGATGAAGGTAGACTCGTCTAGATCTTGCATATAAAATTTGCGGGAAGGTAACAGCTAATCTCGTGCTCCAAATATTAATGACACGGCCGGGGACACGAGATGATCTAGGTGGAAAGTGGGAGTCTATGGGGCACTAATTATTATCCTAATGGGAATTGTTCTAATCAATCGGTAATCTTGGTATATCCTAAAATTTTAGAGGCTTACAATCTACCCATCTTAAAATAGGATATGGTGGCAAGGTTCATGTCACAGGGCTGGCCGATGGTAGCTACACTTGCATATACAACTATCATAGCCATGGGAATACTCTGTATCTATCTATCAATTACGAGCTTTCGTCTTTCTAATCGGCGAAAGACAAAAAAAAACGATAAAGGGTTCAAGAGATGTCGCTGAATACAATTACGTGATTCAAAGACAAATATATAATTCAAGAGGAATTGTCAAGCAATCGCGGGTGAGATCCTGGATATCTCTATATCTCAGTCCACGTTGGGTAATTAAATGAAGAGCGAACCAAGTGCATCATGGTTGATCAGACCGTAATACAATGATTCTGATTAGACAATATGTTAGCGGGCGTCCCCAATAAACATATGTCTCGAATCAAGCTCGATAAAAGAGTAAGCTTGCAAAACTAGGCTGTAATAGCAGCATTGGTCAAGATAGTCAAAATATGAATAGGCGAGATTTTTGTAAAGGAGGCACAATAGTTCGAATTTTGAGAAAGTCAAATCCTTACCTGGTCTTCTTGCTTATACAGTCTTCCTACAATCTTACTATCCCTAAAGTCTTGGTCAACTACAACATAGTTTTAGCAATGTCCTATAACCTATGATCCTCAAAATGGTTTCATTTCTATGGGTTGTGCCTCGCCAGTGCGCTGCTGGCTGCAGTGAACCCACATTCTCCACTCTCAAATAATTGACGACAGTGCGCTGCTGTCTAAACTTTATGGATTAGCTAATATTTCTCTAACTATAACCGTAAAATCCATGAGCTTCTAGAGATTCAAACAAGTTGACTAAAATAGAGTGTAGGTATTTGTCCTATCAGTCACAACATTTAAAATAAAAGATTTAACCATGGAGGAATTAATTAAAGACAAAGAGATACAAACATCCTAGTATCTATTTCATGTGCATTTCAATGGTTGATGGAAAATCTCAATCCAATCTACCTCGAGATTCGTATGCAAATAACAGAATTAGAAGATTTAAACTAATTCCCTACGGAAACATAGTATTTAAAACAGGCAATTCTAACTTATGATATAAGATCTATATCTAATACATCAAAAGAATATTAAACAGTTCATTAAAATTAATGCCTTAATTCTAGGCAAGTCTAACTTACCAGTGAATAGTGGATCCACATTGGATCATAATGTCATATCAAAAGTATCAATGTACCTATAGGGATCTAGCAAGTTATCTAAATTGCATGGCCTATCTAATAATCTTAACTTCCCAATGGTTAGTGTGAACAAGGGACTCCTAGTCCTAGTTATTCTCCTAAATTATTTTAATCCTATTTGTCAATGAGCATTTCCTGGTTGCAGGCTCGCAATAGTACGACTGACGTACCATCACGAGTTCGCAATATTTTGCGAAAACTGACCTGCATGGGCCACCACAAAAACTTGTCACGACCCGCACCCGCTTTTCGGATACGAGACGTGTCTAAGCCAGCCTACGCCGCAGAGTCGGCGGTAGAACGCTGTCAAGCCCGCAAGAAATAAATGCTCAAGAAATACAACATTTGCTGCTCATTCACATTTCTAGATTTATTACAACATTTACAATAATTAAAATAAAGAAAATACAAGATTCTATAATTAATGAAATTGATACAATTGCTTTCTATTTCTAGGTTGTCTTCAGCATACCCAAGTTCTCCCAGTGCTAAGAGTGATCGCGGCTAAACCTGAAAAATGTTGGTTTCCAGTCAAGAATGGAACAAGTACACAAACCGATGGCAATGCAAAACACAATAGAATTAACAAGACATGAAAATAGCATATGGAATATGAAAGCTAGTAAGAAAACTGATGACATAGCACGATAGAGAAGTAAACAAGGAAAAACTAATAAAAGACATCTATCTAGGTGGTGTGAAATATCATTTTCGACATGTGAACGACTAGGAGGTAAATCCGGCACCTGCACGTGTCGTGTACAGGTGCTATTGTTCACGAATAGACATCATGGGATAGTTCTGGGTAGTCCACATGTCTACTAAGATATTTTCCCTCCCGACTACTCCGTGTGACGAGCGTGTCAACAAGTAGCAAGATATATGTATAGATATGAAATGAAAAGACTACTATGAATCGAAAAGCAATCAGAAAGTGCACTTGCCTGAGGTCCTTAGCTGGAGAAACCAATAACACTATACCACTCAACGAGCCACAATCAGTCAACATATGTAGAAGTCTCCGAATGCTGAAATAAATAGTACCAACGTTCTCAGAATAGTCAAATTAGCTAGGATTGCCTGTGCTTAAGTCCAATTCTGGATACAGGGGCAAAACGGTAATTTTGGACAAAAACGATGTCCGTCGTTGGACCCGCTTTGCACCGAAAAGTATGCCAGAGTCAACGGTCTCTAAAGTCGTCAAACTACATGTCTACGGATCCGGTTTTCCGATACAAACCCAACCGTATGTCCAAAGTTGGATTCCGGCGGGCCGTGCACAAAATCGCCCGTTGATTGGGACCGTAGGGCCCGCAAAACGATGTACGATTCAACTGTCTCAGATTTGGACCAAACTTGGCATACAGGACCAGAAAAATGATACGGTTCTGTTGGCACAAGTTTCGTCTCGATTTGATGAGCGTGCATAAAGTAATTGAGAAATTTGCAAAGTGTACGATACGGTGAATTTCGACGGATACGCATCAAATTCGTCGCACACACGCGACCAATTTGAATTCCGTCAAAGCCCATATGACCACGAAGTCGTTACGCAGCTTTCGATGCTTTTGGTTCGCGACCACGTCGCCCGGTTTGGCGGGACGCACGTCGTGTGGAACAATTTTCTAGTTTTGAAAACAGATTTTTGGGAAACTTTGGGATTCGATTTCTCGACGCTCAGTCGATGATTTCCAAATCCGCAAAAAGGGTTGTGAAGCCCTACATGGTGTCTAGGACTGTCTTCAAATAGTTTTTCTAAAATTGTACTGAATTGATCGAAATCGATCTTCGAACATGGGGGTTTGGGCTGAACTAGTGTTCTGTTTAAACAGGTTTTTCGGGATTTTTGCGATGATTTCCTGATCGATATAGTCTAATATGATTAATTCTACCTGAACAACATTGAAGGGGGTCGACTAGGGTCTCTGTTGCAATTTTCGGTTCGTAAAATAGTGGAGTATCGAGAGAGTGATCATACCTCGAAGTCGGCTCCTAGGCTATTGTTGCTGCTGTTGCTTCTAGACTTAACTCGCGCGCGTACTGTTCTGCGACGGCTTGGACGCACGCACCGGTGGTCCTCAGCGGCGGGTGGCCGCCCAGGTGGTGGGGGATGGGGGCGCACAGGTTGGCGGCGCGGAATTAGGTTAGGTTTTGGGTGTTTTTCGAACTCTTCCTCTCGAGATTTCTCTCTGTTCCTATATACACGGTTTGGGGCTATCGGCCTGACGGGTCGGGTGAGGGGTCATTCGGTTTTGTGGGGGAAGAGCTAAGGCTGTGCTCGATGCTGGTAGTTCGGGTGGGCCTGGTATGGCCTGCTCGATTTCAATGGGCTAAGCAGCTGGGTCGGTTTTGCATGCGTTAAGCAGCTGAGTATTGCTGCTGCTTTACGTTTCTTATTTATTTGTAGTTATTATATTTGAAGCTACTTAAGTCTAGTTTATTTAGCATACTACTAATACAAAAATGTTCACAACTTTTTTTTAGTGATAATAAGTGTATTATGATTATATCAATTTAGTATTTATTTTACAACTCTAACTTTAAACTTAATTATCCAATATAGCATCAAATCAAGTTTATTACAAATCATATACATACCTTTTTATACATTTCTATTTTCATACCTATATATATCCATAAACACACATATACCTATTTATATAGGTATACATATAAATATCTATATATATATACATATTTCTATATATATTATTTCTATATGTATTTACACACGTATAACAAAATAATATCTATATACACGCCTATATATATACGTATATATTTATACAAACACACACATAATAATAACAAATATATTCATAGTATCTAAAATAATAATTCAGCCATATTAATAACATACACTTATATATAATCTATATAAACTCGAATAAACCCCAATAAAAATTATTTGACTAAAATAATATAACCAATATTATTAATATTATATCATAATCACCTCGATAACTTAATAATAAATAATAATTAATAATAATCAAATGCCATAAATCTATAATGACGTATATACCCTTTATGTACAGTCGAAAAATCACCATTTTAAATAAAATAAATTAATAACAAAATTATTTTACAATTTTCGGGAAGGGGAGCTACAGAACCGTCATCTGAACCATAATATGGTTCCAGTTCTCTGAATGTAACGTCCATGCTTACAAACATTTTCCGCTCAACTAGGCTCCAACATGTGTATCCTTTCTGAGTTGTCGTGTACCCGACAAAGACACATTTAACTGCTCTAGGATCCAGTTTGCCAACTCCTAGCCTATTATCTTGGACAAAACATACACACCTAAATACTTTCGGTAGAACAGTGTACGTGGTTGCATCAGTAAGCATCTCCAGCGGTGTCTTCCAGTCCAATACCTGAGATGGCATTCGGTTGATGAGATAAGATGCCGTTAACACCGCCTACCCCCATAAGTGTTTCGGAACATTCATAGTCAGCATCATCGTCCGTGCGATCTCCAGCAGGTGTATGTTCTTCCGTTCGGCCACACCATTTTTGTGCCGGTGTATAGGCACGTGAAGTTTGGTGTAGTATGCCATGAGTGGATAAATACTCAGCAACCTTCCTATTTGTATACTCCGTCCCATTGTCAGACCGTAAGCACTTAATTTTAGTACCATATTGAGTTTCTACCCGGCGATGAAAGTCTCGAAACGCCTCAAAGACGTCACTTTTATTCTTCATAAGATAGACCCATGTCACGAGTATAACAATCAATAAAAGTGATGAACCATCGAAAACCGTTCATACCGGTTGTAGGACAAGGATCCCATACGTCCGAATGTATCATATCAAATGCAGCTGAACTTCTACTTCCTGAACTCACATACGTGCTTCTGGTATATTTACCCAACTCACATGCATTACAAAATAACTTCTCTTTATTATCCCTTTGGTATAAGGACGGATACATGTGACTAATAATTTTAAAAGAAGAATGACCGACACGCTGGAGGTGGAGTAGCAATTCATCTTCTACACTGTGTCGTGAATCTTCTGGTGGTGTATCTGCTACCAGAGATGCTAATGCTTTGTCCAGTCAGTCCTGTCCAAGTACCACAGCCCCTTATGCCATATGCTAGTCCCTAGTCGTCGTCCTGTCTCCTTCTCCTAAAAAGTCACCGTAGGAATGTCAAAGGAAACAGTACAGTTAAGATCAAGAATAATGGCACTAATAGAAAGAAGATTGACAGGAAAAGACAGAGCATGTAAGACATTGGTGAGAGTCAGAGAAGGGGTACATGCGACAGTACCTTTACCCATGACAGGGCTGGAGTTACCATCAGCAGTCGGAATGCTCTCCGGCGTTGTGAAACCCAGAATTATTTAATTATTGGTTGTAGTATAATTTTGTCTAATTATTATAGATATTATTATATTTATAATTATTAATCTTGCTGGATCAAAATTATTTTTCAAAATAATAAGTGACCTGGTTTTTGTTTGTCGACCTGAGCCCGGTCCCAGTTTGAACCCGTTCCCAATTAAGTTCACGTAATTACTAATTTGGCTTCACGTAGGTATATTTATAACTTTGTATTTATATAGGAGGAAGAGAAAAGAAAATAGTATAAAATAATAATAATAAAAAAACCTTAAACCCAGCCCCCCTAATCCCACGACCAGGCCCCCTTCCCATCTACAGCCTCTCCCCCTTTCTTTTTCCTACAAACACTCCACTCCTTCTCTTTTCCTACAAACTCTCACAGCACCCTCTCCCTTTCTCTTTAAGAATACCACCACCACCTTTCCCACTACCCCCTCACTCTCAACTCCCTCTTTTCCCTCACCTCTCCTCTCTCGAGAGCACCCCAACCCTTTCCCCGATCTCCCGAGCTCCCGAGCCCCGAGCGCCCCTCCGCCCGAGCGCCGACCCCCCGAGATCCTCGGCTCCCGACCCCCGGCGAACCCGACCCAGCCCGGCCGCCCCTCCCGAGGCCGACGCCCATCGGCGATCCAGCCTCCGCCGCTGTCGTCCCTGACCGTCGGCGCCACCCCGTGCGGCCCCCGTCAGCTCGGCTCCATCTCGCGGCACTCCGCTGCTGTCGTTCCGTGCCCCGTCGATTTCCGCTCCCGATCTGGTCTGCGGTTGCGTAGCCGAACTCCGGCGAGGCACTGTTCCGAGCCGATCCGTTGTCCGTGGAATTCTTTTCTCTATTTAACATCTGAGAGCTCTAGCCGAGCAACCTGTCACGACCCGCACCCTGTGTAGGGGCACGAGAACGTAACAACGCCCAGCCTACGCCGCAGTGTCGGCAGTAGAACGCTGTCCTAGGTCAATCATCTAACAATATAAAGGTACCTGTACAGTATATACACTCCTAATGGAGGTGACATAACAGAATAGTCTCAATCACATCTAAGGCAGATACAGAATAGTAAAGGTAGATAGAGATATCAAAAGCACAATGTAATACAAATAAGAGGGAGAAAATCTAGGTGTCTAAGATAACAACTCAAGAACATCCAACTCAATACAAGTCTCTAAATATAACAACATCTCAGAAGAACAACTGAAAATCAAATAACAAAGCTGAAAGAAAACTAAAGCCTAGCTATCTAGCCTAGACTCTGGGAGTAGCATCCTGAACTGCAGCTGGGTCCTCCAGAGGAGCCAGGTCGCAGGTGTCGTCTAAGCCTGCTCCGTAATAGGTGGTACATAGGGCCTCCTCCTCATCCTCTGTAATATTTTCAACAGGTCCAGTCAGGACGGGAGCGAGTACAGTACATCTCAACAGATCATAGCAGGTTAGAAAATATAATCATGCAGTAAAGTAAGATACATGAACTGAAGAAATACAGTATGTAAACAGAGAGAGAACTGTAATAGAAATATCTACTATACATAGAGAACTAATAGTGAATAGTGAGTCAGAGTAAAATATAAACATGTGAATGGCATAGGAGGTTCATGACTACAGCTAAGGAAGTGATTCATGACTACAGCTACTTGGATAATATTCACATGTCTACTTCTACTCCCCCATCCCCAATCGATACACAAAGATCTGTTCAAGTTATGTTAAGGTTCGTGAAACTTCACATGGCTCATAAAATGAGTGATACGTGAAGGAGATTCATGAAGGCTCTGTGAACATGAGAGTACATGTGTCACAAGCGACTCGTGAATCAGAGGAAGCATAGAGATACGTGATGATTCGTGAAACGCACAAAACATGCAGTATCCGATGCTCCCGAGGGGGATAACATCTCATGAAAAGATCCATATAGTACCAATCCGTGTGACCAACGTGACAGTATCAAGTAAAGTAATTTAAAGCAGGAAAATAATTCTAAGCAGGATATGAAATGATCAGAGAATGTACTCGCCTGGTATCCTGAACGTCCGAAGAGAATATACTGTCCGAGGAGTGGTGTCTGTCTCCTATAGAACAGTACAAGTCACAACGGGTCTAAAATAAGAAAATAGACTGCTACAATGCATCTACATGCTGTCTAGGTCAAACTAGGCTAAAATCAACTCTTGGTCAACTCTGGTCAACCAAGAAGTCAAACCTAGGTCAAACTATGGTCAAACTAGCCAAACTAGGTCTAAACAAGTTAATCTAGGCTCATCAAGTCTAAACTAGTCTATCTAGTCCACTCTAGACTCAACCAAGTCTAGACTGGGTCAACACCAAGCCAAGCCTATGCCAACCCATATATCAATATCAATATCAATACATATTTACATACATTCATATATGCATACATACATATATAGTTTAGATAGGTTCATATATGCATACATATATATTTTACATGTATTTACACATAGAGAAATAGAGAGGGGGGTGTCTACATGTGTGTGTGAGGGTGAAGTCTGTGACAGGAATCAGAGAGTGGCATGTGTGTGTGAGAGAGGAGTGCAATGTGTGAGTGAATAAGAGTGAATAGTGTGTGATAATAAATAGGAGGTCAAATGTGTGTGTGTACAAGCATATATGTGTATGTTATTGTGTGTGTAAAACTCAGAATGTGTGTGGTGTATTGTGTGTGTGTTTGTGATTTGAATGTGTGTGTGTGTTCATAGGAACTAAATCAACAAAATAGTGTGTGTGTGTGTGACAGGTTTGTGAGGGAAAAAATGTGAGGGTGTGACAGTTCCATACATGTGTGTGTGGTATACTAGAGGGTTATGTGTACAGGAACATAGGGGTGAGCAGTGAGGAGTGTGGCAGGAAATCAGAACAGTGAGTGATAGGAGTGTCAATCCAAGCTAGGCGACAGTCCACATAGCAAAAACAGATTTTTTAATATAAAATTAGAAAGGAGAGAGAAGACATCAAAACATCAAACAAAACTCAGATTTTCACCACATCTTAGTAAATTCCTAACTGATAACAGGTTGTATCTTAGCTAACATAAATCATGGAATCTTATTTCAGTTTTAAAACCCCAACTGAACTAGCATATATCTCAAACTTAAAACCAACTGATTTATCATTCCATTTCAGAATTTAAACAGTGTGTGAGTGAGCATGTGTGATAGAGTGACAGGCCAAAACAGTGAGTGAGAGTAAATAGGTGTGATACATGTAAACAGTGAACAAAATTAGGCAAAACAGTGAACTAGAGAGCCACTACACATCAGTTCAGTCCACACCCACTACTATCAGCCCCTACCCACCAATCAAGTTCAGGAATGAAGTAAAAAAAAGAAGACCAAAACTCAGTATCAACTCACAGTGCCTGTCCATGACAGTCCCATATTAAAATCCCAGATTTTGAACCCAAATCTCAACAATTCAAACCCAAAATCACCCTATCACTAGATAACATGTAGGTGAACAAGTTAGAAGTTTACAAACATGCAATTATCAGTGTTAATGGGTTAAAAGTTCATGACAAACTCACATTTAAAAATCTGGAAGGAAAACAGGATACCATGATAACTCACAGTTTTCAGGAATTTGAAAATGGAAATTACCCAACAAAATCGAACCAAAATACATATAGATAGGTTGGTACAGCAAAAACATATTACCTACGTGTTGTGTGATGAGTTTGTGTCCACTGGAGTGGACACAAACGTGTCCAATTACAACAAAACCCAAACGGGTAAATCAGGACACAGGGAACTGGGCAGTCTCGTGCGGGTGTGCACGCGTGTCGTGCACCCGACACAGGCCAATCCAGGCCTCGTGCTTGTGTCAGTGGGTGCACCTAGGGTAGGTCTAGGTGTGTGTCAACCTGTATCGTGTCAGTGCGTGTCGTGTCCAGAGTTATAGGGCCGTGTCAGTGGCTATTTACACTGTGCACAGTGACAGTGGGTTTCCCCGTGCGCGGTCGATATCTCGCCAACCAATGCACGAAGTCCCATGAAACTTGGGGAGCATGGTGACAGTGGGTGCCCCTCTGCTCCCCCAAAGTTTCATGTCAGGGCACGCTGTGTCGTGTCTTGTAGGGACCCCGATAGGCAGGGGATCCCCCAGGCCGCGCGCGAGGCCGTGTCCGCGAGTCCATTGCGACTCGGACACGACTCGAAACTACCTCAGTAATTCGAAATCATTTAAGCGACATCAAAACATAATTTTCCATTCAGAAATTATTCGAGAATAACACAAAATAATCCACAGTGGCATTTTCACAAACACAAGGACTGGTGCACTGATACGTGTCCTGTTAGGACACGAAACGACACAAAAACCTGGAGATTCCTTTTCCTATAGTTAGGTTAGGTCTAGGGCTCCCTATACATGCAATTAAATCAGAATTCCATGGTGAAAGTAGAGAGTTACCTCTATGAATCAAAACTCTCCAAAAGCTTTAATGAGTGATGTTCTCCTTGATGGTGAACTCCTCCAAATTGTTAGAAAACTGAGAACAATCAATCCCAACAGCAAGTAAACTATAATTAGAATCTATTGCAACTTGTTTGGATTAAAAAGGAGGAAAAATGGATTTATTATGAATTTCTAAAGATGGGAGCTCACCTCTTTCTTCTCTTGCAATAAATTCCTAAGGAAGAGGCTAGCCCTAGATTTGGGAGGCATTAAATAGTGGGGGAAACCCTAGGTTGGCTGGACAAAAATGTTTGGGTTAGGGCTTGGGCACTTGACTAATGGGCTTTGGGCCTATTTGGCTAACTATTGATTTATTGGTTAAACACAAGTCATGGCTTATGACTTAAAACTCTACTTAAGTCAAATAACCATACTATTAGTCAACTATATTCTAACTAGGGTGGCATGACCTAATCAAGACCAAACTCAACTAGGGTTAGCTCCTAGGTTAGTCTACCATGGTCGTTGCTAGTCAAAGTCAACCTAGTCAACCCTCATCCAAACAATTCTAAAATAAATTCTAAAAATTTCCATAAATTCAAATAAATTCAAATAAATCCTAAAATGCCCAAAATACCCTCTAGACTATAATGTACTAGTCAAACATCCTAATCACATGGCTAGGCTCTAAGGTTACACTAGTCAAACCCCAAAATCATAAGTCATGATCTAAAATAGTTTTAAAATAATTAAAAATTACCAAAAATCATATTATCATTTAAATTAAATAAATTAAAATACAAAATTTCAAAATTACCCTTATTTTAGAAACTGGGTGTTACACAACCCAAGGTATACTTCGTTTTCCCTTTTCCATTTTTGGTAGTCGATGATGATTTTTGGTCCCCGATCCCGTTCCGGGATTCGGATTTGTGATTACGACTTTTGGTTTCGGAATTTCTGAACTTCCTTTCGGAGAAGTTCTGTAATTTTGGTTATGCTTTGGTTCCGGAATTTCCGAGTTAACTCCGGAAAAGTTTCTGTGACTTTTGATGTCTGTTTAGTTTCGAATTTTTTCGAAAACTATTATTCTGGTTCTGTGGGTTTGATTGTTGGTTTCGGAAATTCGAAGCCACGTTAAGCTCCTGTGAAGTTTGGTTGTGTGATTTTTGGGATTTTTCTTATATATCTTTGACTGGTAAATATTAAGGTTCTATTGGGTTTTCGAAAAATTCTGGAAAAGTTTTGGGTTTTCCGAATAATATTTCGGAAAGAATTCTGTGGGTTGGTTTCAATATTATTATGTGGATTTTATGGTTTGGGATGATTTTGTTGGAGTGGCTTAGCATTTTTCCAGTATTGGGTTGTCCCGAATATAGAGGGAATGCTGCCCAATTTTTTTATAAAGTTTTATAATTGAATTTTAAATCAGTTTTCGTAAAATAATTTATTAATTGAATTTTTGGGCAACGACCGTACCGGTCCATGGGCCCTAACTAAATGCAAATGAAACCGGGATTTCCGGACGTTGAGGCATTAGCTATTTTTGTGACGATTGGACCAAGTTTGAGACTCGTAATTTAATTTAATTTAATTTAATAGTTTTATTTTGTAATTAAATTGTAGGACAATTTTAAGAGCTAACAAATATTTATTCTTATTTCAATTGTAGGCGAGAAGAGAACCAGGAACTCTGTGACGCCGATAGTCAGAGTCATGTGGCGGCACAACTCACCAGGCGAGTCGACCTGGGAGCGAGAAGACCAGATGCGGGAGCAGTATCCGTATCTGTTTGAGACTTGAGGTAATCCCTAACCCTGCCTTTAATTTCGAGGACGAAATTTTCTAAGGAGGGAAGGTTGTGAAACCCAGAATTATATAATTATTGGTTGTAGTGTAATTTTGTCTAATTATTATAGATATTATTATATTTATAATTATTAGTCTTGCTGGTTCAAAATTATTTTTCAAATTAATAAGTGACCTGGTTTTTGTTTGTCGACCTGAGCCCGGTCCCAGTTTGAACCCGTTCCCAATTAAGTTCACGTAATCACTAATTTGGCTTCACGTAGGTATATTTATAACTTTGTATTTATATAGGAGGAAGAGAAAAGAAAATAGTATAAAATAATAAGAATAAAAAAAAACCTTAAACCCGGTCCCCCCTAATCCCACGACCATGCCCCCTTCCCATCTACAGCCTCTTCCCCTTTCTTTTTCCTACAAACACTCCACTCCATCTCTTTTCCTACAAACTCTCACAGCACCCTCTCCCTTTCTCTTTAAGAACACCACCACCACCACCTTTTCCACTACCCCCACACTCTCAACTCCCTCTTTTCCCTCACCTCTCCTCTCTCCAGAGCACCCCAACCCTTTTCCCGATCTCCCGAGCTCCCGAGCCCCGAGCGCCCCTCCGCCCGAGCACCGACCCCCCGAGATCCTCGGCGCCCGACCCCCGGCGAACCCGACCCAGCCCGGCCACCCCTCCCGAGGCCGACGCCCACCGGCGATCCAGCCTCCGCCGCTGCCTTCCCTGACCGCCGGCGCCACCCCGTGCGGCCCCCGTCAGCTCGGCTCCATCTCGCGGTACTACGCTGCTGTCGTTCCGTGCCCCGTCGGTTTTCGTTCCCGATCTGGTCTGCGGTTGCGCAGCCGAACTCCGACGAGGCACTGTTCCGAGCCGATCCGTTGTCCGTGGAATTCTTTTCTCTATTTAACATCCGAGAGCTCTAGCCGAGCAACCCAAGGTATACTTCATTTTCCCGTTTCCATTTTCGATAGTCGATGATGATTTTTGGTCCCCGATCCCGTTCCGGGATTCGGATTTGTGATTACGACTTTTGGTTTCGGAATTTCCGAACTTCCTTTCGGAGAAGTTCTGTAATTTTGGTTATGCTTTGGTTTCTCGAAATTTCCGAGTTAACTCCGGAAAAGTTTCTGTGACTTTTGATGTCTGTTTAGTTTCGGATTTTTTCGAAAACTATTATTCTGGTTCTGTGGGTTTGATTGTTGGTTTCGGAAATTCGAAGCCACGTTAAGCTCCTGTGAAGTTTGGTTGTGTGATTTTCGGGATTTTTCTTATATATCTTTGACTGGGAAATATTAAGGTTCTATTGGGTTTTCGAAAAATTCTGGAAAAGTTTTGGGTTTTCCGAACAATATTTCGGAAAGAATTCTGTGGGTTGGTTTCAATATTATTATGTGGTTTTTATGGTTTGGGATGATTTTGTTGGAGTGGCTTAGCATTTTTCCAGTATTGGGTTGTCCCGAATATAGAGGGAATGTTGCCCAATTTTTTTTATAAAGTTTTATAATGAATTTTAAATCGGTTTTCGGAAAATAATTTATTAATTGAATTTTTGGGCAACGACCGTACCGGTCCATGGGCCCTAGCTAAATGCAAACGAAACCGGGATTTCCGGACGTTGAGGCATTAGCTATTTTTGTGACGATTGGACCAAGTCTGAGACTCGTAATTTAATTTAATTTAATTTAATAGTTTTATTTTGTAATTAAATTGTAGGACAATTTTAAGAGCTAACAAATATTTCTTCTTATTTCAATTTATGTAAAAAATCTGTAAGGGCATAAGCCCATTTATTTCTGCTATGTGTAAAAGTTGTAATAACTTAGTATTTTATTTGTTTCTATGTTTTCGTAGATTCATAATATAGAATAATAATGATTTATATTTTTAAGGTTTAATCACATTAGAATTTTAAGTTGTAATAATTAAATAGAAATTCACGTATTTCTCATTTAAAAAGGAAAACTTAGTTTTATACGTGTAAATACGAAATTACTAAGTTTTGCCAATAAACCGATAAAAACAAAGTTTTCCGAAATTAAATGTAAAGTGATCTTTCCTTCATAATTAAGTACAACTCACTAGTTAATCGCAATTTGTTGTGACAGCGTAATCAAAGATTAAAATTGATTAGGACAAAACTTAGAGATTGCAACTAGCATAGTTAGCATGGCGATTTTGAAATCTGAGATGAACTTCTCGACTGTAGAATTTCGAGGACGAGGCTAATTTCAATCCTGAAGTCTCAACCCTTCAAGTCCAGTCCAATTTGAGGCAAGTACATTTTGTGTTAGTTTACAATTATTTAATAATCGTTTTATTGCAAGTTTAAACCATGATGCAACACGAAACTCTCTCTGAGAGCACTGACTGATTGACTGTTGGGTACTGGGGGAGTAGTGTAATGAGTATGACCACATCCAAAATAGTATAATGACTGTATTAGCTTACCCCTCATACACACGGGGATAAGCCATATCGTATCAATAGGATACAACTGTACAACCCAAGCCGGTCATATTCATTGCCTATTCACATCGCAATATTTTAACTGCTGGAGAACTGTTTATTTTCAAATTGTTTAAAAGTGCATGATTCTATTATTATTTTAATTGTTAGATTATCATGAATTGTACTTTGCTCCCTCCTGACTGGAGATAACATTTTTAGGGGATTTTGAGGATGCTGAGCTGTTATACAACAGTTATTATGAGCCGGTTCTGTACCCTGTGGTGTTGCCAGAGTCCCCTTTGGAGGACGCAGGACCTGAGGCCGATGAGCCGAACGCTTAGCTAGATTTTCTGTTTCCAGATTGGTTGTTTTAGAATTTTGTTAATTTGAATTCAGCATTTTATTTCAGTCTTTCTAATTCCAGTTGTACTTTTCAAATATTGAATAAAGTTTTAAATTTCTGAATATTGAGTTGTGACAAATATTTAGATGTTGTTGTGATTACCTGCAATAGTGGATACAGCTTACTGCCGCCGTCTCAACAACGGTGCAGGCTGGGCATGATCCGGTTCGACCCAATTATTTGGGATCGGGTCGTGACATGCGTCGGTATGTGAGTATAGTCCTAGAACTCACCACGGGACCCGTGACATGGCGAGATGCCCCAGAGTCCATAATCCAACCTGGTTGGTGGACAGCTGCTGTAAGAGCACGCGCAGGAATACCTGTGCTGGTTTGGACAAAGCAAGTGATGTGATTCCCCGAGGTAGATGATGCCCCATGACTGCCGTCCGAACCTAGCTTTGTGCTGCGTAACTTCGCGAGAAACTTTTCTCAAGAGGGGTTAACTCAGCCATGTAATTTTCTTCCCCTTCCTCCGCCAGATTAGCTTTGTGTCCTCCAGAATAATTTTCCCTTCTACCAGCATAACCGCCTCTACCACCTCGACGTCCTCCGCGGCCCCGTCCACGATCACTCGACTGACTTTACAGGAGTTTTGGATAAAATCTGATGTAATGCCCTGAGTCACCACAGTTGTGGCAAACACCGGCCACAGAGGGAGGCTGATTGAAGGCGGTAAGGGCAGATTTGTCAACAACGACTTGCTCCATCTGGAAATAGCCCTTGTTGGGCATCTACTTCAATCGAGCCTCTTCTTGTGCCATGGCAGCTATGGCTTCTTCTAAGGTGGGAAGCATGGGCTGTGCTAGGAGTACATTCCTTCTATGCTCAAACACAGGGTTAAGACCCTTCAAGAACTTTATCATCCGTTGTCACGAAATATAATCCAAGAACTTTTAAAAATATTTCGCAAATGCTGGTTCGACTTGTGTATCTTTCATCCCAAGAGGATCATAGTGATCCAGATCAGACCAGTACTTCTTCAATAGTGCTGCATACTCAGAGATGGTACGGTCGTCCTGGACCACCCTATCAAGTTCATCCTGCAGTTGGAAGATCCGCATAAGATTGCATGAGCCTGAGTACATATCCTTCAAAGTCTGCCATATATCAGCAGCAGCCTCCATCGCCTCTACATTGTCCGACACCTGGTCGGTCAAGGAGGCTGTCAACCATCTAGCCACAACATTGTTGACAATTTTCCAAATAGCAAACTCCTTTGAAGAGGGATCATCTGGTGCCTTGGTTTGGCCATTGACGTAGCCAACCAAGCCTCGTCCCTTCAGCGTCCGCATGGCCTGTCGTGACCATTTCAAGTAATTGGACGTGCCTTCCAACTTCGTCTCCAACTTGTCCAGCTTTCCCATTTTGTAGGGTGACGGATCCACATCAGTATGGATCACATGTGGGATTGCCTCGGTTAATCTCTTTGATAAAATATCATCAACCAAGGCCATCATCTCATCTGCTGTCAGTTTACCACTGATCGAATCCATGGCGTCTTCAACGGTGATTCGTCGTCGTCGTCTACGTCGGCTTCGTCTTTGTCGTCGTCTTCGTCGACGTCGACTATTTATAGGGAGTCTAGCTCCTCTATTTATAGGGAGTCTAGCTCCTCTTCATACTTTTTTTTTGTGGTTATGGTTCTGATACCATGTAGAGAATAATTGTTGTGTATTTTATTGATTGGTTACTCCACTATTTATAGGGAGTCTAGCTCCTCTTCATACTACATTTTCCAATGTGGGACAAAAGTTCCTTATTAGTTCTCAACAGAATATATGGAATGAGTCACGTGAGTGAGAAAACCATTATGCCTTTCCTTTTCCTTGGATTTTTTTTTTCTTATTCATTTTCTTTAGCATCCAAACACAAGAAAAAAATTGGCTCTTTTTTCCCAAAATCTTGATTCCGCAAACCAAACGTGAATATCCTTGCAATATTTTTGATGTGCCACTTGTGCTTACATGTACGCTCGTAGATTTCAATCAGCAATGGTCAATGTTACGCATTACCATTAAGAAAGAAATATGTTACAGAAAATGGTACAACAGGCAAGGTCGACGGAACTACTCAAGGACCGGGGCAGGCTCCTACTCATTCAAAAAAAAATTCTCATATAAGTCAGCCCACTCCAGATCAAATTTATGGTTCCGCCTTTGCTTAGTTCCTCTCTCAACAAATTGATTTATCAGAAAACAGATCTTTCCTAACATTCATCTCATTCACGTAAGGTTCAAAATACTTGCTACAGTTACTCAAAGTACATGTATTTATTCAAATTTTATATCAAAGTCCATATTTATATATATACATGCAAAACCACACAGTAACCTACAAGCATACCTACTGTTCAGGAATAAGTCAGACAATATTTCGGACTTAGATAACCTCTCTCTGTTTGGGACAACACTCGGACTCATCATGACCTCACAAGAGGTCGGGATTGCAGATGATCCTCCAGAATCGACCCGCAATAAGACTAGGGACAACCAAAATTAGTTCTAGAAAATGCACAAGTTAATACTGGCTGCCAAACAACTAAGAGAACTCATGGGTGTAATGCCGAGCTTCCGTGGAACTTGTTCTTCATGTCCTTGATGTAGTCCTCGACCTTGTCATTGATGTCCTTCGCCGGCCATGGCTGCAGCGCCGGCACGAGCTCCACGTCCACCTTGCCGGTCCCCGCAGGGGAGGTCGCCGCCGCCGCCGCCGCCTTGTTGGCGCTCGCGGCAGCTCTATCTTTCTCCAGTACTACCGTGGGGTCCTGGCGCTGCTGCCGGAGGGTGATGATGCGGAGGGGCCGGACCACCGGGTTGATGCTGAACGCGCTGAGCAGCTTCCGGCACACGCCGGACGGGGGATTGCTCCTCGACGCGTACCCTCTCTTCGCCATCCAAATCGAAGACGAAAGGCTTATGCGAGAGGAGAGGGAGTTTGAAGAGGCCTATTTATATGCAATGAGCAGGGCTGGCCTAGGATAAGTCAGATAAGATTTCGGATTTGGACAGTGTCCTCTGCTTAGGACAACTTTCAGATTCTCCAATAGAGATCGGGACATTGAGGACACTGTGATACGTGAGGGAATTTTAAATAAAACAAAAAATAATATATATCTAGAATAATATATATCACAAAGAAATACTAATCAAATTCAACATTCTTCGAACAAAAAAAATAAAACTGATGTTCTAGAGAAATAAATAAATAAACTAACAATGTTTAGAGTGTTCCATAATGAAAATAATAAAATTGAAAAAAAAAAAAAATCTTAGTCGGGAGTGCGGAGGAGATTGACAACGACGGAAGGACAGAGGAGTCGTAGAGGAATTGAGAACGTCAGATTGTTAGAACGACGAAACGAGAGAGAATTTTGACAGCGAATGCACCAAAAATTTTATTTAGTCCGATTAACCGAGTTGTCTATTGATATTCTAGTATATGAGATTTAGATATCCTATAACACAAAATATTTTTTTTTATGAGGAAAAAGGGATTAGAATGAGTCTGTCGGACTTTTGTTCATAATTAGGTTTACAAATAACAGGCCTGGTCAGAAAATTCTCGAAGCCGAGGACAGAGTTCGGAAGTGAGGCCTCTTGAAATAGTAAATGGGAAACACCGAGTTTTTTCTAAACGAATTATTTGGATTTTTTTTTTCTTGATCAATCATTTTAACAAATGCAATCTAATTCTAAGAAAAATTAACAATGATAAAAAAAAAGTAATTTGTTTGGGTAAACCTTATTGACGCTTTTTTCTAACACCCAAACAAAACAAATAAAATGAGCTTGAGACAAAAGGACAAAGTAAATATTAGAATAATAAAGATATATGAAAAAAATAACAAGCAAACTAGTTGGTCCACTGGCAATGATTTTCCCAACGTACTTCTTGATCTATGGTTCAAACCTTGTCATTGTTATTTTTTGTTACTATATCTTACTGTGTATAAGTGGGAGTAGGACTTTCTTTGATCCGTCTTCCTACTAAAATCATTACTACAGATACTACTTAAGTGGATCTAGAACATGTTGGAGGTCTTGCCTATTGTGGGGTCTAGACCGTCCTTTTGGGATCCAACCTTGACAAATAGTATAAAAATATTGGCCCGATCATGACAAATAATATTAAAAAATAAATTTTTTTGAAT
This sequence comes from Iris pallida, assembly GCA_029216955.1. Lineage (NCBI taxonomy): Eukaryota > Viridiplantae > Streptophyta > Magnoliopsida > Asparagales > Iridaceae > Iris > Iris pallida. The sequence goes on from JANAVB010034617.1 coordinate 21,116,961, forward strand.
TGTATCCCACTTTTTTACTATAATTTAAGATGCATCCCATCGAATTACCATAATGTATGAAATCTCATACTTTTAACGTAAACTGTCAGTGGCTAACAGTCAACTCCTTTGACCACATTTATGTTTGGTGCACCTTAAAATTATGACCAAAATATCCTACAAAATAAGTAGGATGCACCTTGAATTATAATGAAATAAATGAGATGCAACTCAAAAATTTTCTTTCCTTTGACTATTGGTCATTGACGATTTTTGTTAAAAGTAAAAATTCGGTTGAGTGCTATGGGGGTACTCTCCTCCTCATTCCAGTCTGTGCTGGTTGTTGGCATGGAAGATTCTATTCCAAGTTGAGAGTTGAGACCTCCCTTAAGAGAAGATTTCTTTCATATTCACTTTGTTTCCAAGTCACTGATCGGGGAATCAGATTCCTCACTCATTTGAAAATTTGTCCAACATCAGAGACAAACATATGCTTTTAGGAGTTGATATCTGCCTAATGTTATTCACCTTGACATGCATTTTCTCGTGTTTAAAACACCGGACAAGCAGCAAGTAAATTTGTTGAAACCTGTCTGGATTGTGATCCATATCGACAGAAATTTGGATAAGAAACAAAACCCGTGATGTACGGACACGGATACGAGATGGTAAGGACGTGGGGGGTACGGTCACGCAGTACCTGTTTTAGTATGTTCTAGTGTATCTTGGAGTATATATGATTTCTGATACGTGTCCAACAGGACCACCAACAAATTTTTTGAGCTTCCGTGCTTCCTAGAACATAACGGAAATTGGAGATAACTGTCATTCATCATCGTATCCACAAGTGTCCACTCCAAAGCAACATAAGGAATTTATTTTGCATTGTGGCTGATACCAAAATCAAGTCCCGGACTTGATAAGAGGCCCATGAGTTGGGTGTCTCATACCCAAAATTTTAAGGACATCAATTTTTTTTTAAATTATTTAATATGTGCAAGTCCAATTATAACTAAAAGCTCAGTTGACTCATTCTAATACTTTTAGTCCATCTATTTTTTTATTATTATTATAGAATACCTAAACACCATATAGTATGATACCAAGAGACGAGTCAATTATTCAGACTAAAAAAAACTGTGCAGTCTCTGTCAAAATTCTCTACCCCTTCCGTCGTTCTAACAATCCGATGCTCTCAATCCCCTCTACCCTTCTCTCTTTCTGTATTTCTTGGAGGTAATTGAACAACATAACAAGTTGTTATTTTATTCTTGAATCTACATATCTAACAAGTTGTTATTTTATTCTTGAATCTAGATATCTAGGACGTCAAAGGATTGAGGACGTCATATATATATATATATATATATATATATATATATATATATATATATATATATATATATATATATAGCAGATGACCTCTAGCCTAGTGGTTAAGAGAGATGCATGCAGTCCGAGTGGTCAGGAGTTCGAATCCCAATGGAAGCGATTCCAGAAACAATTTACCTGGTTCCAATATATATATATATATATATATATATATATATATATATATATATATATATTTTTTTTTTTTTATATATATATATATATATATATATATATATATATATATATATATATATATATTCTCACCGATAAACATATATGCATATGTGATCATGCAATTTATGTCTACGAGTCTTTTGATATAACAACATATATAATTACTCGTATACATATACCAAGTTCAAATTCAATACTTTAATTACTCCTATACGTTTTTGTGTGTTGATAATACTATTATATCATTGTCGATAAAAAAATAATTATATGAATATTAAACTTTGAGGATATCGTTTTAGAGTTTGTCTCGTGTCTCTCAAACTAAAGTTGGACACTGCCAAAACCGTTACCAAACTGTCCTAATAGTCCATACCAATACCAATAATAATTAGAACCTTGAAATTTAGTTGGAGCAATACTATAGTTTATTGTGCTCTAATTAAAAGTTGAAATCCAGCAAGAAAGACTCCTCTTCGTTGCCAAAAAATGATAATGGTGTCCAAAAGCACATTTCCCAGCTCTTCTTTGTCTTCCTTTTGCTGCGGAAGTACACAATACGAACTCTCTCACCATAGGCATGGCGATCAAGACGTACAAGAAACCTCAAGCAACACCTGTCATCATTAGAACTTGTTCGCAAAATCATGTGAAATCTTAATTGGGACTAATATTTCAAGATGGGAATATGGTCTCCATGAGCCTGATACTTTGAAGGAACAACATCCCGAATTACCATACCTACCCACCCGAAGATAACAAACGATAAACGCTACGTAAGAGCCAAAAGACATATCAAACACAGATATATACATAATGACTTCGTCACCTGATTATATTCCAATGATACAGATTGATTACTAGTTGGATCATTTGTCCCAAAATCTAACACATCAGGAATCTCAAGAAGAAAACATAAAGATTAATAACGAGATGCTCACTACACACGATGACGATTCCTAAACGGTTCAGTCGGTTCTCCCGGAATAGATCTCACTCTCCTTCTATGTTGAAATACAAGCTATAAAAGCGAAGTATGGATTCCTCGTATATTTGGCCTCCACGAACAAATATTATTTTTTCTTCAATCTTAAAATGAGCGAGCCCTACGAGCGAAGTACATATTCCTCGTTGATTTGATGGACTTGTCCTAATGAATATCCTCTAATAAGAATACCAAGAACTAGTCCCTTAGCATCCTTAAATGCACTAAGAAACCCTAATTTAGTATTATAAAATTTCTAAATTAGTCGCAGCCCGAATCTTAACCTTCCACACGAGTCTAATGGTACAAATCCTGCTGAAAATAAATCAAATTTGCGCCAAATTCTGACAAGCAAAATATCGTGAGTCGACCTTCGGTATGCTTATGTAAGCACCAAATTTGCTCCAAAAGCTGCTTGAGAATTTTTGTGATTTTAAACATACCGTCGATAGTGGCACTGCTTTTGCCCTGATACGAGCCTGATCGCAACCAATAATTCTCTCATCTTCACTGCAACACCGTCGACGCTTGAAAGATGCTCCAGACTTCAGTTATCCTCGAATAATGATGGATTTTCCAAGAAGCTCCTCTTCCAATTTGACGAGAGGCGTTGGCCGTATGGCTCCTCAATCGAAGTCCATGCACGTTGTCCCGCGACATAATTCATGTTATCCCTCATTACCAATCTCGAATCCTCCTGACAGCACTATATCTCCTTCCGTCTGCAGTTCCTTGATCACAACGTTGACGCTAGTTGCCATGCATAGCACCTCACGAACAACTAGGATCTCATCGATATCAATAAATTGACCAAAACCAAAGTTCCTAAGTTCCAGCCTCACCACAATTTTTGACTTCATGTCTTCTACTTTCACTTCCATTGGAACGTGCTTGTGCTTCATAGAGCTTTCTCACCATTGGCTAGCCCAACCCAGCGGACGATGTGATTCACTTGAGATTCAAGCTCCCGAACCTGTCCACCATCATCTCTGACGCTGGAACTCTCTGTACACCTGCATTCGTGAGCTTGTCATCTTTTTATGTTTGAACAATTGTAACAATATTTCTTGTAGTAAAGTAAATCACTCTAGCTTTTATAGTGGAATCACATTTGGGGGCATTATGTCTAGCTTGTAAAGTATTGTTTATATATACAAATTGCTTCATTAAGTTTTTACCACCTAAAATGGGTGCATGCATGACAAGTGTTGTGCTGCACGTCCGAAGAAAATCAGTCGTCTGTGAACTAACTTTTGTACCTCGTAGCGAGTTGCTGGCCCTCGAAAGGCCATAAGTAAAAAATTACCACCCGAATGTTGGTATTTCATTAATATAGTTGAAAATATTTTAAAGTTGCAAACCTCATATAAATTAAAAAAATAAAGTTTGTGCCATAAGTTTGTCCAATTTGTAGGAAGACTACAAATGTCTAGTTGTCCTCCCAACTATCGTAAATCTGAAGTTCTATAGACATATTTTAATTGATAGTTTATAATGTTGCTACACACACCATTCTTAAAAATATAATATTGTTTTCCAACATCAATATCAGTTCGAGCATAGTACCCATGATAGTTGGACTTGCTCAAATTATTAATGGCTTCGGCATAGCACATTTTACCCAACAGATACATACGTCTCATACTCTCATAAATTTAGAAGAAATTTACTGAGTTTTAAGGATAAAGGCAAATGTGTATCATATTAAAACTCTAAGCGAGTGAAATAAATAATATTTTTTTTGTAACCTTTAGCACAGAGAACCAAAAGTTCGTCATAGAGAGAATATCAAACTATTCGCTAGGGATACATGTCATTCGTATTGGGGATGTCGAGTCACATACTACCATGAGCTATAAGCTCGATCCTAAGGGTCCATTGTGAGCCATAAGCCGAATGATTCTATAACTTTTTAAATTATGGCATGATCGACCTAGACACCCTAGAACAAATTCTTGTGAGCATCACTTAGCAAATTACCGAATGGTCAACTATGTGTCTTTTATCTCAATGATAAGTTTGTTTCTAAATCATCATCATGAAGATTGCATTTGAATAATAAATAGCTTCGTTTTATTTATTTAGAATTCTATTGTTTTTAAAAATTTATGGCTTATGTTGGTATTATTTAAAACTGTAGTCTTGGCATCTACATTTTGTGTATAATATTTTAGTAACTTTAACACGAGATATCTTCATTTGTCGTAAATTTTGTAGACTGTTACTTTGATAAGACAATACTTGACAGTAGAGGGAGATAAAAGAAAGATAAATACCTTGTTTCATAAGAACTTAGTGAATTATCATGACATACTTTTACTTTATCTTATCTCAATAAGTCCCTTGTAATTTATTGCAAATAATTAATCGTTGCCCACTCGTTGACTTTAATAATGTTGCATAATAATCTAGGTCACATATACAAACTATGAATGTACTTTCTAAAATTGAATCAAATAAGGCAACAAATGAACAATTCTACATTGAGAACGTGGAAGACTTAAAAGGTTCTAAAGTTTTAGCTCTCCAGAAGAAGATATTGAATAATATAACACATCCTAAATATTTTTGAAGAAACAACTTCTGAAGTAGCGTCTCCTGTAGAGAAAGTTCACGACGATCCGAAAGATATCGTGAACCAAAAATACAATTTATCAAAACAAAGTATATCGCTCTAGTCGAGAATATGTCTCAGATCCCATAATAGATGAGAAAAAAGTGCCTGTAGCCAAGGAATTTATGTTTTAAACATATTCAGAATAAATTTGGGATCAAAAGGAATTTGTAATTGATAACATTAGCAAATGAGAATAAATAGGGTGATGAAAATAAATAATAATACTGAATCATGAATAATCTTTGAACGTTGAAAATGATAACATTAGACCCAAAAAATGGAAAGATATGATACAACAGAACTATATTCCCTCACAAAATGTAGAGTGTTCGATCATATAATAAAACCAAAAAGGAATAAACCCGATAGGTTTTAAACAGGTGTTTGTTAAAGGGAATGACATCCAAATATATTGAACAATGTTAGTCGCTCAAGGATTCTCGAAATGACCATGAATATAATATGAAAAACATATTATTCGGCCATAATAACCTTTTTTTTTTTGAAATCTCACACACACACACAATTGGGGGACTCGAACCTTGCCGGTCCCTCCGGGTGTCCGCTCTAATACCACTAGGCTAGAGAGCTCGGACTCGGCCATAATAACCTAGACAATAAGATATGAAATTTTCGGGGGATTTAAAATTACGAGGTTATCCCCGAAGGATTTGTAAAACGAGACATATATGGACTAAAACCAACCGAAAGAATGTGATAGGCTCACTGGGTATCTATCTAGGAAAGAATATAATGATTTAATGCAGAAATCCATGAATGGATTCGTCAAAGCGATTGTCTATATACATGTCAATATCTTCTGAAGAGATTGAAAATACCTCATGAAGAGAAAATCATCCAAAGAGATAATCTCCCGAAAAGAAGATCTCTTGAAGAGAGAATCTACTTAAACGAAAATATTCTGAATAGTAATCTCTCGAAAAAAAAGTATCTTTCAAAGAGATACTCTCCCGAAGAGATAATCTTCCAAAGAGATAATCTCCTAGAGAGAAGACCATCTGAAGAGATAATCTCCATAAAAATACTCTCCTGAAGCGATAAATCTTCTAATATCCATAAGAGATCTCTTGAGGAGAATATCTCCATAAGAGATCTCATGAAGAGAAAATCTTCATAAGAGATTTCCCAAGAAAAAAAGGGAATTTTTGACTTTCATCCCACTTGTTAATATGAATTTGTACTTACATCCCACTTTTTAATTTTATTGGACTTACATCCCACTTTTTGTCACGAAAAACATTTATTTTTTCACGAAAAATATTTGTTTTGTCATGAAAAATACTCTTCGTGACGAAAATGGAATGCAAGTCTAAACAAATTAATAAGTGGGATGTAAGTACAAATTCATATTAACAAGTGGGATGAAAGTCAAAAAATCCCAAAAAAATATCCGAAGAGATTAATATAAGCAGCTGTCCATTCACTAAGTACAACTAGAGTTGTTAGGTCAATGGGACATACTTTGGCCTAAAGAATAAAAGAACATGTTCTGGTGATTAAGTACCACATTTAAATAAAATAAGTGTAATTCTTTGCTATTCACTCAACACAATATCTTTTATGCGAACATGCTCATATGCACATACACATAAACATAGGAATGCCATAAAACATATTTTTAGATATATCAGTTGAATCATTAATTTAATTTATATGAACGCATTGATCTTATGGGATATGTAGATGTTGGTTATTGGTTATTTATCTGATTCCTATAAGGAGATATCACTCACAAACTATATATATTTTCTAAACAATGTTGTAGGTCTTTCAAAGATTAGTAAAACAACCCACCGTAACAATCTCGACTAATGTCACTAATCATCCCGACATTTAATAAAGCAAACATAGAACACGTATGGCTAAGATTTCATCAGTTCAACATATTAGAGGGAGTTTCGAGTTTCAAGCAATCACAAATAAAGCTTACAGCTCTTCATAAGGATATGAGGACAATGCACATAAATGTATAGGCAAATAAAGTATTGAGGTGAGATGTAATATTCAAATGTATTAAGTAGGGGTTGATTTTTTATTTGAGTTTATGTAAGAACTAAAATATAATATTTTAAAATAATTTTGAGGGGGAGCATCATAAAGATGTTAATGACATCTTGAAGTATGTCTCTGCGCATTGGACTCTTTTTCTTCGATATATTTTTTTTCCACTTGATTTTTCCTTCAAAATATTTTTAACGAGGCAATATAAGTCGCACCCGCCTATATTCATGAACAATATTATTGTACTCTTTTCTTTTACTACAAATTTTTTCCAAAGATGATTTTTTTTCTTAAAAAAGTTTTTAACGAGGTAATGATTAAAGTGGACATCCAAGGGAGAGCGTTATATAATTTGTGGATAAATCCAAATTATGGATGCCCTTATCGCTATCTTAATATATATTCTACAACCACCCTTATCCTATTACCTCTTTATATATATTCTTAATAAAAAGTCCTGAAAGGATTCCATTCGACTACAATCTTCTCTCTCCCTTATTTTTATAGTTTCTTATTTTTTATAATTCTTATCTTTTATATTTTATTGGGTTGGGCTTGGTAAACATCAGCTTGAGTTTGGGTTAGATTCAGTTTCAATCGGATCGTAAAAATTAATTTATAAGTAAAAAAAGAGGGGGTTGAACCTTGATCTCTTGAATAGACCAAGTATCCTATAAAAAGTCACAAACAAAAAGTAACAACTATTAAGTATTTATAACCATCAATAAAAAATTATTATATTTTTATATGAACAATTATTCGAGAATATTGATATATTCATCAATGTTAAAATAATTTTCTTATATATTTAAATTCAACCGTTTCATTTCGAATTGCCACAATAGTCTTTCATTTTTAAACGTAACACTTATATAGATAAAACATATATTTTTAACCATTCAATTTATTATTTTTTATTCTCGTTTTTTTTTGTCCAACATTGTAGCTCATGTGGAAAGCAGCACGAACACTAAACAAGACCGACAACGTTGGAACCCTCCAACTGTAGGGATGTGCAGGTAAGCACAAGTTGTGTAATGAAAAAAAAAAATTTCTAATTTCTTTATGCTTTGTTTTTTTTACAGTAAAATAATTCTGTAAAATTAATTTATTTTTTTGTATATATTTTTCATCTTCCAATTTGCACAGTGTTTTTTTAAAAAATACCATTAGTTTAGGGAATAAAAAAAAGGGTCAAATTGCGCGCAGCCGGGTGGATACCATTTCTCTCTGAAGAGATTCCACAACTATCAAGGAATCTTCGTCATAAACGCCAACATTTGGAACCTAATTTATCACGTCAAGAACCAATCTTCTCTTTCTCCACCCCCCCAACAATAAACCCTAACCCTAATTTTCCAATGTCCATCCCCGCCGCCGAGATGGAGCCCGCCTTGGAACCCTCCCTCCGCCGCACCTTCATCCGCTCCATCGTATCCTCCGGCGACTCCCTCGCCGGCACCAGGGTCGTCGTCGGCGGCTGGATCAAGACCGGGAGGGAGCAGGGGAAAGGGTCCTTCGCGTTCCTCGAGATCAACGACGGCTCCTGCCTCGCCAGCCTGCAGGTCATCGTGGACGCGGCGGTGCACCCGCTCGCGCAGCTGACCGCCACCGGCACCTCCGTGCTGCTGGAGGGGGAGCTCAAGAAGCCCCCGGAGGGGACGAAGCAGAGCGTCGAGATGAGGGCGGAGAGGGTGCTGGAGGTCGGGACGGTCGATCCGGCCAAGTACCCCCTCCCCAAGACCAAGCTCACGCTCGAGTTCCTGCGGGAGCACGTCAACCTCCGCGCACGGAGCAACACGGTATCGAAAAGACCGAAACTTTGATTATTTTGTGTCCTCGATTGCTTGTTGTGGATTTCCTGACTTGTCCAAATTTCTAACATTTTTCACTTGTCACGGAGAAATTATTCAGTGAGACGGGCTCACCGCGTGGCAGTGGTGAATGGTGAGCCTGTCCAATGGTTTAAGACACAACGGTATATTGGACGGGCTCACCATTCACCACTGCCACGCATCTATTTTAGCTGGTGCCGGTTGGTAGATCTAAATTCAAGTGTCCGATTTTAGGAACCGGTTGTGGTAAAACTGCTTCTTGTTTGAGCGTTAAGAACATTTTGCCCTTGCAAGTTGCAATGGCATTGCATTGGAGGTAAAAGTCTGTTTTTTGGATCAGAAATTGTACTTGTTACCACGAATGAATATATCTTTGGATCCCATATGCGGTTTTTCAAAACTACATATATAGGATATGAGAGAGCAAGTTGACAATCTTCGGTTTAATGAACTGTGGAGAAGCTTAGTTTCTCTACCTGTACCCAACATCTCCAAATTGGGTAGGTGGTATTACTGGCTTCGGGCGTGTCCTAACCATAGTTCCTTATGTGTTTTTTTACTTATGCTATTTGGCTTTCACACCTCAAAGTAATCCAGCTAGGCAAGTACTGATTATGTTGGATTCCTTTGATATTTCAATGCTTAGAATCTGTAACCTTTTTAAGTCATTGCTCCCTAATATATCCAAGACATTTGCCGTCTCATTTGTCTTCCAATCAGAATGTGGTTGGCTGTGGAGTATAAGAAAGCCCCATAAAGGATTTTATGACTGGCTTTTCCTGTGGTCATGCCATAAAACCTAGGTAACTAGTTGGCAGGTAGGTAGCAGTTTAAGCTCATGCAAGCAAGGAGCAGGGCTGGCCCTGAGCTAATGAGGGCCCTTGGCAAAAATTTTAAAATGGGCCCTCCATACATGTAAAAAAAATAACAAAAAATTGTTGTCACCAAGTTTTGAACCAAGGACCTCTAAAGTAAAAGCATTCATTATAACCACTACACTACAATTGTTTTGATTAAGAATGACACTTGATACATACTACTTCTATTGTAGATAGAACCATGATGGTGCCCCCTTTCGCCGGGGGGCCCTGGGCCGTCGCCCGGCCTGCCCTGGGCCAGGGCCGCCCCTGGCAAGGAGCACCCTCCAGGTTCCCCTAGACCATAAAGAGTCTAGACTAGTGCAATTTGCTTAGGGAGTTGCATTCATCTCTATGACACATTAAGCTCAAAGAATGATTTCCATCTGCGTTCTCACCTGCCTTAAACAAAAATATTAACTTTGGAGACCCTTTTGTATTGGAATTCACATTCATATCAAGTGGCTTGCATATCTGGCACTCTATTCCATGTACCCTAACCATTCTACAACACTCTTCTCCGTACCATTCTGCTTTCTCCAGAGCTGCCCAATGCTTTTTAACCAATACAAAGGTAACAAGTGAGACATATTTGTTACTTGCATACCTTTCCTAATTAATAAAACGAAGTTTTTTCCCCTATACTTTTGTAATTGGTTGTGTTCTCCCTCTATTGTACTCACCTGCTAATTAGCATATGGAATTACTGCCTATAATAACCCAAATGTATTGAGGAAAAGACTTTACGGTGCATGGGATGAAAGAAGCACTTTAAAGGAACTTTGTATTCCCATCTAAAGCATCAATATCTTCTAGTTATTGTCAATATCCCCATGTACCTTTGATAGGCTAGCATTTTAACCAAAAAAAAAGGATATCTATGTTGCACGAATATGGATAAGATGCGATACATGTATGGAAATTTTCATATAGGTACATTGTAATAACCTATCTTGCATGAATACATATATGAGTATGGGCACAATAGGGATAGGGGCACCATTTTCCCGTGTCCATGCAACATAGATCAGAATCCCTCAGCCTTTCTTCTCTATTCTAGGGAGAATGGTAGCTATGAGTCGATTTGTAATGCAACAAATCAGCGAGCATCACCTACTTACTGCTCTTCTACTATTTTGATGCTAGATTGCTTGTGAGGTAATCAGCTCACTTGGCAGGGTGTTAATATTCTTGAAAAATCTGGAGACCTGTGTGGCATATTATTTGTCACTCAATCAGATAGTTTATATTGAATGGTATTTTGACCTATTTGTTAGATTGGGTACTGGAACTTGGAACTGATCCAGGCTTGCAAGTTCATCGACTTTGGAAATGATTCTGCTCTCTAATATGGTAATGTTATGTTTTCCTCTGTGTTCTGGATAAGACACCACTAATGTAACCTTGTATTGTACTTGGCAAAATATTCCTTATCAATTTATAGTTTTTTGTGACTTGTGCACATATATTGGGGCCACTGGTGGTATGATTTTTTCAATTTCATTTCTTAATTGCTTTGTCATTTGGTGCATTTATATTTCCTCTTGGGTTGTGTAGAAGTTATTCAATATTATCTTCTGTTTCCAGATATCTGCAGTTGCTAGAATAAGAGATGAGCTGGCTTATGCAACCCACACATTTTTCAGAGAGAATGGTTTTCGCTATGTACATACTCCTATTATCACTACAAGTGATTGTGAAGGTGCTGGAGAAATGTTCCAAGTGACAACACTCTTTAGTGATGCAGAAAAGGTGGAGAAGGAGCTAAAGCAAAATCCTCCACCATCCGAGTCCGAGGTTGAATCTGCAAAGCTTATTGTTAAGGAAAAAGGAGAGGCAGTCAAAACTCTCAAAACTTCCAAAGCAAAGAAGGAAGAGATCAGTGCTGCTGTATCTGAGCTAACAAAATCAAAGGAAAACCTAGCAGAATTGGAAGGGAGATTCAACCTGAAAGCTGGAATCCCCCAGAAAGATGGGAAGATTGATTATTCTCGTGATTTTTTCGGACGCCAAGCTTTTCTAACTGTATCTGGCCAACTTCAGGTTGAGACATATGCCTGTGCTTTGGGTAATGTGTATACATTTGGACCAACATTTAGAGCCGAACACTCTCACACATCCCGACATTTAGCAGAATTTTGGATGGTAGAGCCTGAGATAGCATTTGCAAACCTGGAGGTATGTACAAGAATCTTGTTAACTTGTGAAGTACTATTCTGGCCTTGGTTAACATGGTCTTTTGCATAAGTTGTCAACTTGTGGAATTTGAAATTACTTCTATTCTCCCCCTCGCCCCATCTCTACCAAACAGTTCTGCATTTTTGTGTAGGTATTTAATTATTTAATGTATTGCAGGATGATATGAACTATGCAGAGAACTATGTCAGATATCTCTGCAAGTGGTTACTTGACCATTGCCTTGAAGATATGGAATTTATGGTGAAGAATTTTGATAAGACAGCGATAGAACGCCTGAAGCTTGTCTCGTCATCTCCATTTGAGCGAGTCTCCTATACAAAAGCAGTTGAACTGTTAAAAACTGTCACAGACAAGAAGTTTGAGAATCAGGTAGAATGGGGAATTGATCTAGCATCCGAGCATGAAAGGTATGTCAAACTACTGTTTATTTGCAATCATAGCCTTTTCTGTGTAGCTCTGATGTTCTTGTTCAATCAAAGGTATTTGACAGAGGTGATATTTAAGAAGCCTGTCATTGTGTACAACTATCCCAAAGGAATTAAAGCTTTCTATATGAGGCTTAATGATGACCATAAAACAGTTGCAGCTATGGATGTTCTTGTGCCCAAGGTACAATTATTTTGTCGCCTTTTTATTACTAAAAGTAAAATACATTATCTTCGAGTAAGGTCTCATCTTCTCCACACCTCATCTTTTATGTTAATGTGGAATGAGTAAGATTTTTATATATGCCCTTGCCTTCGTGCCGCTTATGTAACACTCTTATCTCTCCGTTTTGTTTCTTAGGTTGGTGAGCTGATTGGAGGAAGCCAGAGAGAGGAACGATTAGATGTTCTTACAGAAAGGTAATGATTATTTCTGATATACATATAGCTTATAGTCAGATTTCTTTAACTTTTTGAAATTCAAAGATAAACTTTTAGTTTATTGATGTGAATAAAATATGAGAAGCCTTGGTAAATCTATAGGAGCAAGTCATGGCATCCTCCTTTAGCCGAGGTGATGTGGGACTGAGATTACAATAATAATTAACTGACACTTCCCCGCAAGCTGGAGCGTATATATCACTCATTTCCAGCTTGGATAACATTCGAGCAAACAAAGGTCGAGGCAATGGTTTAACGAGGATATCTGCCAGCTGAGTTGAAGAAGAAGACACGTGTTGTAGGGCAACTTTCTTTTCTGTCACTTTCTCTTGAATAAAGTGACCGTCTATCTCGATGTGCTTAATCCTTTATATGAAAGATTGTATTCTCAACAATATGGACTGCAACCTTGTTGTTACAATAGACGGCAGCTTGAGAAGAGGTGACTCTAAGATCTTTAAGGAGTAAGTTGAGCCAAATAGTGTTATGACTATATTCATGCATCATCAGAAGAATGAGCAACTACATTATGCTTTTTACTCCTTGTAACCAAATTGTCTCCCAGGAAGACAAGGTACTCGTTGGTAGAACGACGATCATCAACTGGTCCAACAAATTTAGCATTTGCAAAGGCTGTGAGCGACAATGTAGAAAATCTGTAGAGAATGTCCTGTCCAGGAGTTCCTTTTATGTAGCGTAGAATGCTTTAAAGAGTCTAAAGATTGATAGATTAAAGGATTATATATATATATATTTGCTCACTGTACTCGCAATGTAGGCAATGTTTGATAATCGCCAAAGATAGAAAAATTCGAACAAAAGTCGACTTAGCAACAAGTAAAAAAGTCTCAGCATAATCCAACACATAATGTTGGATAAAACCCTTATCAACTAAATGGTCTTTGAGTCAATCAACGAACAATCTGGATTTTGTTTAACAATAAATACCTACTTACATCCGACCACCTTTTTACCTGAGGGCAAGGGTGCCAAAGTCTAGGTCTGATTAGAGTGTAGTGTGTTTAGTTACTCAACCATAGCGGCATGTCAATCAACGGCATGTCAATCTGAATGCTGCAATGCTTCCTGAAAAGAAGGAAAAGTAATGACAACTAAAGAATAAACAAATGTACGACAAAGTGGAGTCAAACAATGATAAGAAACGAAGTTAGAATATGATGGGTAGTAGTACAAGAGTGGTTACTCTTGTGAAGAACAACAAGAAGAGATCCTTAATTTGAAGTCAACAAAGGTGTTGGATAAGGAACTGAAGGCTGCACTGTAGTACCCACAAAAGAATCATCAGTAATATCCGGAGAAATAATGGCATGTGGAGGAATGACCTTGTCTTGATGCCTTTACACCTACGAAAAGGAAACCAAAGACCTAGACCTAGAAAAGATTGAGAAATAGGTGTTCAAGTTCATATGAATGAATAAGAGGAACATGAATTGTAGACAATGGAGATGTAGCGGGTGTATCAGAAATGGGATATGCATAATCCTCGAGAAAAGTAACATCACAATAGACAACCACCTTCGACGTAGTGTGATCAAAACAAGCATACCCTTTCTGTGACAAAGAATAACCAATAAATAGCATACAAGTACTTGCGAATCAAGTTTATCCACATGAGGTCTAAGATTATAAGTATAACAAAAATAACCCAAAACCTATAGAGCAACATGAAAGGGTTAACCTGGAAAATAGGATAGAAAAATGTGATTTATTCTCAATAAATAGCATACAAGTATTTCGTGAATCAAGTTTATCCACATGAGGTCTAAGATTATAAGTATAACAAAAATAACCCAAACCTATAGAGCAACATGAAAGGGTTAACATGGAAAATAGGATAGAAAAATATGATTTATTCTAAAAAACATGAGAGGACATACGGTTTATATAAGAACAAGTAGCTAAGACCGTAAGATTTATAATTTCTTGGAAATATTCATACGAATAAGGAGAGAGCGGGCTATCTCAAGAAGGTGTCTATTCCTACATTCCACAATACCATTTTGCTGAGTATACGAACATTAAGTTTGATGAAGCATGACATGAGTCTGGCAGAATGTTTGAAACTCGGTGCTCATTTACTCGACATTATGAGAGTAAAGAATCTTGATGCAAACATCAAAATAATTAAAATTTCAGCCACAGATTTGAAAAACAGACATAAGATCAGACCTAGACCGAAGAATATATAACTATATCATGTGTAAGCAATGCTATAAAGAGCATTTGGCGGCCGTTATGTGGCAAGGGAGCGCCTAGCGCCCGACGGTTGCCTAGGCAGATTTATGCGAGAAAAAGTGTTACCATTAAAAAATTATGATTTTCTAGTTCATTGAGAGTAATACAAAGCTATATATATACACTATTATAAAGAGGCTTGAAAATGGCTAAAAATGAGCCGTCTAAGCTGTATGTATATCCTCACGTAATTAAGGTTTTTTTTTTCTTCCTAAAATCCTTCTAATCATTACCGTATGTATATCCTTCATGTAAAAACAAAATCTAAAATCCTTCTAATTACTTGAATATATATCTAAATTCCTATAAACATATCTATAATAAGTCCAAATTAAAATATATCCAATATTCAAATCATATTTAAACTAACTACATGGTATTATCTAAACATATATCCATCCAAAGATCTAATATATATATATATATAACAAATTTTAATTACAATATATTAAATTTATTTACATATAATTTAAATTCCTATCTAATTTTTCAATAATATCAAAGAATTTTTTTTCTTTTTGGTACGTACATCGCAAGTGAGCATGACTAGTATAAAATAAGGATTGTATTGTGAAGAACTTTAACAAAGACTTGAATGGACCAAATACTACAAGAACAAGTATTGAACAAATATGATTATAATTTATAATTCACAAAAAATAATATAATATGAAAATAAAAGGTTAACATAGAAATGTAATGCCAAAAAATTGACCAAGAAAATAAAAGGGACCATGTAAAAAAATTTGAACAACATTTTGATAAAAAACTAGACCAAAATCTAAGCAACTTTTTCTTCTTTGGCAGCATAATGTTGTTTTTCTTGCATAGTGTCACATGCCGCCTAAAATACACAATATGTTGAAAAGTTTGGCCGTGGGTAGCCATATATCGCCTAAGCACTGTTTTAAACACATTTTAGAACACTCTGTGTGAGTAATTATCAATATAAGTAAGAAAATGTCTATAGCCATGCAACTTAGAAACTTTAAGGGAGCTCAAATATCACAGTAAACCAAAGCAAAAGGTGAATCATATCGTTTATGAACTAGATAAAATGAGGATCGATAATGCTTCCCAAGAATGCATGACTCAACTAAATTCAGATAATAAATTAGGTAACATAGTATGTATGGAAGATAACAAAAGATGTACAAGTCTCCTATGCCATTGAACGGAAGGAGCAACTATTGATGTACTGGACAGATGATCTACGTAGTAAATGTTGTTCTGTTCATGTCCTCGACCAATTCGTTGCTTTGTCAGAAGGTCCTTTATCACAAAGTGAGAAAGATAAAATGTTAGTGAACAATTATAATAATGTGTAAGTTTACGAATAGATAATAAATTATCATGCAGTGATGGAACATTGAGAGTATTTTTCAAATATAAAGACGGAGTAAGCAATAAATTAACAGCACCAGAAACATTAGTAATAGTATCAGCTATACAAATGAGTTCGTGAGGGCTAGAAACAAGATTTGAGGGTCCGTCATTAGATATGATTCAAGGCGTTTGAATCAACAATCCACAAATGCAAATGAGAAAGGAGATATATCTAATGGAGTGGAAAGATTGATAGGAGATATACAGCAGACTAGTTGGTGCAACTGGCCCCTTTCATTATTGAAAAGGACATTCAACTAATAGATAGAGAAAGCAAAGGTGCAGTAGTAAGGGGCAGCCTGCAGATGCCTGTCTGGCAATATGTGTATCATTAGGGTAACCATGTTTCTCCAATACCAGTCATCACGATGATTGGTTCCCATAATACGAACAATATACACCATTATGGTCATCGTGTCCTCATTCTCGATTACCGCGAGCTCGAGCAGATAAAGGAGGGCACTATGAACCACACTCCGTCCTCCGGAAAAAGAATTAGAAGTGCTCTAGATAGAAAGTGACAACCACGATCTTGGCCACGGGTAGCAAGGACAGTTGACAGGGACTCGATAGAGATAATAGATGGCATAGGCGCACGATAAATTGTCGACATGACGATCGTCAGAGAAGGACGCCAACAATGGCCTCTCATTGTTGGCTAGTAACATCAGGATCTACCGATGTTGGCTGAAAGATATACCATTGTTCAAGAATACCATTGTTCAAGAATACCATTGAACCGGAGATGCGTTCAAATTTCCTTTGGCAGTTTTCAGTGATATAATAGAGTTATAGCAACGAGCATCCATAACACTAGACAACCAAAAATTACCTTGTTGTCATTCTGAAATCAAGAGGCATATTGGGGATCCTTGGAGTCCAATGTTGATTCCGTCAAGCGAAGATGGAAACATTTGCTGTTTAAAACCTGTCTACAATATTGGACCATTGTAAGTATTTCTTGGCATCGGAGAGAAATCGTGGCCAGTTGTAAATTTGTCTAGAAGCCGAGTCAAGACGAAGATGAACACCTTTGTCGTCCTCGAGGCCATAATCAAAGGTGCAAAAGATTAACACAACAAAATTGTTGTCCAACTCACCAAGAGTCGAGAGATCAAAAACCTCAGAGCAAGTTATGACATCCTCCTTTAGTCGAGGCGATGTGGGACTAAAGTAAGTATACAATAATAGTTATGTGACACTTTTATTGTCATGGATGCACCAACAAGTATACTTTGAGGGTGTTGTTCTGATTAACTTTTTCTTCTTCTTAGTTCTGAGAATTTAGAATTTTTATGATCTTGGTGATGCTAAAGTAGAACCTTGGAGAAGAGTAAATAGTTTTAATATTGATTTTCTATGCAAACTATATTGTGAGGTAAATGTTGGAGATGATCTCTTTTGTTATCTTTATTTGAAATGAGGGAACTTTATTGGGAATTTCATTCCTTTCCTCTCTTTGGTTTAATGTGTCAGAGAGTCGAAGGTAAACCCCTATTGTAATCGTATCATCTTACCTCTTGATCTAGACTCTTTTCTAGTCTTTGGAGACTTGGATAGTGATCCTTGGCTGCAGAAGCTTCGCCTGCATGTTACCAAAAAGGAAAGGTTATCTACCTGTTGCCTTCTTGTTCTATGCAGAGTCTTATCTTGCTTACACTTAGCCTGACTGGCCATGAATTTGGCATCACCTAGAAGGTCGACTTCAGGTTGGCAACTATTCAGGAAAACGGTCATTTCTTTTGTGGAGCTTTATTTTCTCCATAATCTGACCATTCTGTTTGGAGAAGCCTTGGATGGTGATGGTGACAATTTGAACTGAGACAAGGATGCAGATTTGTTCTTCATAGGCGACTGCACTCTTATTTGGGAAGGATTGGAGGTATAGTTTGATGCTGTTAAAAGAGAGCAGCCTAGAAAATGAATTTACGTAGGTTCATCCTGCACAATACTTGAGCAGCCTAGAATACCTGCAAGTGTTATTGCTGCTTAGTGTTATTGCTGGTTTATTTCTTTTCCTCAATTGCTTATTTTCTATTTTTTTATTATTTCTTAAATTTTTATGTTATTTATTTTTTGTTCCCTGATTTCTCTTCCGTCCTATCCCCTATCTTTCTTTTGCACCTGTGATTGAAGTATGAAAATGAGTGCTGAATTCCTTCACAAATTTCTCATTCTTACACCTGGCCCCTCCCAGTTCTATCAGATCCTTAATTGTTGTTTCTCCATCCTTTTTCTTCCTGATGGAATCTTCAGGATTGATTGTAGGGAATTGGTGCATGGATCAATCTCATGTTGCCTCTTTGATCCCTACGTAAGTTGTTCTCAAGTCTTTTGGTTGAGAAATGCAAATACTTCCTCACTTCTATTTGATGCCAGTGATTGTCTATGTTATAATTTTTGTACATTGTCCAAATATTCTTATCCTTCTTGGCGGCTCATCACAGTTTGGATGCTTTCACCAATACAATGTAGTAGGTTCATCAGCCATCATCTGAATTCTGCTTCATAAATTTGAGGGGTCTCGGCTCTTTAGCTGCACCAGCCACCAAATTAGAAGCCTGCATTTAGAATGCTGTCTGTCAAGTGGGTTCCTTAGCTAAAGGAGTTCTTTTGAAATGCAAATATGTGATATTTGGAAAAGAAGAAAAATCAACTCCATTATCAATGTAGTTTCTATACAGTTAATGTTTTAATTTACCCCTTCTACTTTGTTTTCTCATCTTCCATTCTTCTTGTCCTTTGTTTTTTTCAATCTGATCTCTTTCCCTCTTATTTTTAATCTGCTGCTTCTCTTTCTTTTACTTCTCCTTCGTCTTCTACTCTCGTCTTCTCTGTCTGGACTCTGGATAGAGTGCTGCTAGAGATTGAAATTGTAGGTTGATGGTGTTGACATGAGTATTGGGAAGTATGTGCAGGAAGTGTTGTCTTTATTCATAGATCAGGGCTGCAGAAGAATCTTTATTGTAATTTTACACTTAAACATAATTAAATGTACTTCCATGAATGATGTTACTCAAACCAATTATTTTCTCATTGAACTATGCATATTATAATTTATATTATGCCAGGAGACAATTAGACAAAATAAAATGTTATTAATATTAGAGTTTGCAAGCTTTATTTTTGTGCAGATCAAGGAACACAAAAAAAGTGATTTGAATTGTTCTTTTACATGCATCTTTGGAAGAACACACTACATTGCATCACTTTTAATTTGAAACAATTCAGCGCCATCAAGTTAACATGCATAGGATTCTTATATTAAAAAAGTATGTGTCAAATTGTGTATGTCAGATAAATATGCATTTCCGAAGGACTCTTATGCATAGGATTCTTGTGCCGTCTTTGTAACGTATGTTGTGCTATAGTAAGCAACGATTGCTACTATGTCATGCTGATGAACTAAATAAGTAGTAGCGTCTTGAGTACCTCTCCCAGTTGGGTGGAATGAAATATCGATTTGGGCTGATAGATTGGAAGTCACATTCCTTTTATGGATTCAAACTGGTTGGATCAACAAGGAAACGATTTTTTAGTGGTTCTTTATCAGTGGATCAGCTAATTTGCAGGATCTGATTCTGAGATAAACATTTGCTACAAGCAATACATGCATATATGCCTTCCTCGAGCCATTTCACCATCAGGTGAGTGTAATATAACATGAAGTCTCCACATATTCTGTGTCATTGTCAGCTCGGAACAAAGTATAATTTGATATGTTTATACTGTAAGTTATCAACCCTTTGCTAATTTTTTTGAATGGACTAGCTTCTATGCAACCATCTCGTATTATTTCATTTGTTTGTTTTGCAGGATATCAGAAGCAGGCTTGCCTCTTGAGCCGTACGAGTGGTATCTTGAACTTCGTCGGTTTGGAACTGTAAAGCACAGTGGATTTGGTCTGGGATTTGAGCGAATGATTCTATTTGCCACAGGCCTTGACAACATTAGGGATGTCATTCCTTTCCCCAGATATCCAGGGAAGGCTGATCTTTAATTTTTTTTTTTAATTTAATTTATATTTATCTTGCTTAGATTTTGTGATTGTAGCCAACAATGAATTGGCCCTGAAACTAATAGACGAAAAGTTTTGAGGAGACACAAATTCATATATCAAAAGCTTAGCATATTTGTCTATTTGTTTATCAAAAGCTCAAGTGTCAAAACCAGGTTACTGATGTTTTTTCCGCAGCTGTCGCTTTGGCTAAAAGCGAGATCTTAGCTTTCAGTCTATATTTTGTTTGGTTTGTTTATATATTGTCATTTACTTTACGGAAAATATAGAATTGCCATCCTGCAACAAACAACAAAAGTCTGATTCAAATTTTAATATTGTTGGGAAATGAGTGTTGGGTTTCACAATGCCAGAACAAGATTTGGTTATGATATTAATCCATGGATTTGTGTATAATTGAAATTCGACATGAAATTGTATTTTCTTGATTCTGGGGTTTTTCTTGGTATATTTGGGAAGGCACAGTATATAGTGTGCATTAAAAAAATAAAAAAAATAGTGTGCATAAATTATTCTTCAATTTTCAAAATTCAATACTATTTCGGTGGAAGACAGAAGCTGGGGATATGTAGCTAAGACTTGCGGTGAGATTGATCGTTAGAGACTTCGGTCCTAGCCGTGTCATTGATGTCGTCAGGAACCTTGTGGTGTAGGAGGTGCTACACATGGCAGCTAGCATCGATATGGTGATCGAGGAATTGGAGACAACCGTATATGCAAAGCATCACGGGGGATCGGAAATCGGTGACAAGGGGGAGCAGAAACTCTGTCACGAGACAACGACATGGAGTCCAGTTGAGGATCCATGGGGTTCAACATCTCTCATCAGATTGGAGGGGAAGAATGCTAAGTCCAGTCTGGATGACAGGGACCGAATTCGATTCCAATTCGGTCCTTGTCCGAGTTCGTTTCGAACTCGGATATTTTGTGACAGAACCTTTGGCAGGGTTCAAATCGAACTCTTGCCGAGTTCAGTTTGCTCGGCGGTTGACGAGTTTATGGTTTTAATTAGCACCGTTGGTTCTTGTGGACGACCAAAATTTGTGCTGGGTTATTTTCGGGTTTCCTATAACCTAAAGTAGGATTTCTTAACCTGTTTATATGAGTTGATGATGGAGGCATAAGAGGAGCACACATGAGAGATTCGAGGGTGCTTGTCTACAAAAAACTAAGAGAATGTCCATACTTCGCTCTTAGGACTTGTCGTTCGAGACAGCAGAAAAAGGAGATCTGTGCGAAGAGTCGTCGTCTTCGTACATGGAGATCGATACAAGTAAGATGAGTGATTTTATTATAATTTTCTGTTTCCTTCTTGAGGCCAGTGAGGAGGTTCAACCTTTGGACAAATGGTTTAACAAGTTTGTATTCAATCTTGTAATTTTACTTGAGGTTATAAAGATTGTGATTTGTCCAGGTGACACGGTCATCAAAAATATTGTCTTCTCATCTATGTTTGGTACTTGCGTTAGACAGGTGGTTGATTATCTTAAGTGAGTTGGCCTAATTTTTTTGTTGCGGTCAGTTTCAGACACAGTATCGGAGTATGGTGTCGGCATTTTCGGTCCCAACAAATATCTCGTGAGCCTTATCATAGAGAAGGATATTTTGTAAGAATATATAATAGTAATAAAGATCATGTTTATTTTGCACTTAAATATTCTGGAGTATATGCAACTTCACTAAATACTACTTAGTAAATTTACGTGCGCGCAAAATAATTAGTTTTCTTTCTAATATTATTGAATTTTTTTAAATATTTAATATATTTGAATTAAGATTATATATATATATATATATATATATATATATATATATATATATATATATAGGATGAGGGAGGTGAGGTGCCACCCTATGGAGGGTGTCTACTTGTCACCCCCCACATGCTATCATCATGCACCCATGTGCTTGATGATAGCATGGGGGGGTGACAAGTAGACACCCTCCCGTGAGGTGGCACCCTACCTCCCTTATTCTCTCTCTATAGAGGATGAGGGAGGTGAGGTGCCACCCTATGGAGGGTGTCTACTTGTCACCCCCCACATGCTATCATCATGCACCCATGTGCTTGATAATAGCATGGGGGGGGGGGGATGACAAGTAGACACCCTCCCGTGAGGTGGCACCCTACCTCCCTTATTCTCTCTCTATAGAGGATGAGGGAGGTGAGGTGCCACCCTATGGAGGGTGTCTACTTGTCACCCCCCACATGCTATCATCATGCACCCATGTGCTTGATGATAGCATGGGGGGGTGACAAGTAGACACCCTCCCGTGAGGTGGCACCCTACCTCCCGTGAAAAGTAGTTCAAGATATTTAAGTGATATATTTATTTTTTATTTATAACTAATATGAAAAATCTTCTATTTAAGTGTTCGATGTTTGTACCATGACCAATCTGTGACGCAGGTAAATGACAATAAAAAAATTTTAAATAAGCAACCAAAATAAACAAAAAATAATGTTGTTCATATTAAGTATGTAGAATTGAAAAATATTTCAATTTGAGCTTAATTAGTTTGTGAGTTGAAGTTCATCAATCTCAGGCTCATGAAGGTTGAGCTCAAGTTTTGGTCTTGTCCTAACTTGATGTTTATAGTCGACATCCCCAACATAAAAAAAGAGGGTTTGGTTTTCAGAGACGAATTTGAATTCCTAAATAGTTAGGGTTGGATATAGTTCTCAACCTTACTAGATATCTAAAAAGAAATATAAAACCAAGTCATATATACACGCAGGGCCTGTCCTATAATTTATGGGATCTAGGACAAAATTTAGAATTTGGACCCTTTTTTTCACATAAATAATTTTTTTTTAGCATTTTGACAAGCAAAATTATCAATTAATCTATCAAACAATCAATCAAGCTATCATAATTTTTTCAGATTGGAGCGCTGACTTTTTTGTTGTTTCTATAATGAGTCTTTGTTAAATTTTTTATGATATATCTAGTCTATTTTTAAAATTATGGGACATTCAGAAATTGAAAATCCAGGACGGTCATCCACCTCATCCGTGTCCTGGGCCGGCCCTGTATACACGAAAACACATTTTCAATCTTGTAAACACTATATATAATTTAGCTAACACGTGCCACTTAACCTTGTTCATAGACTATACCATAATTATACAAACCAAGTGATATATGAACCAAAATATAACGACACTAGAAACTTCTCTCTCTTGGGTGAGAGGTGTGTATCCTAACAACTAGATGTAGGTGGAAGTGTTTAAAGTAAGTATAAAATGGTGTGGTTGGGTAAATTGTACAAATTTTTTCATATAGAGTAAAAAAAGTTTAAAATAATTCTACGTAAAGGGAGAAATATATGCAAAATCTTCGGAGGAACAAAATAGTCCAGCTATAGGTATGAGAAGGATAAAGGTCCAATTATCGACAAAAAGAGGCATATGGCAACGTGAGAAAGGGGAGCATATTTGTATAAGAGGAATGTGCGAAGAAGAGAGAGAGAGAGAGGAGAGAGAGAGAGAGAGAGAGAGAGAGAGAGTGTGTATGCAAAAACTTTGGAAAAACAAAAATTTCAACAAAGTTTTTCACTTGTAGCTTCCTAGATTTTTGACAGTCCTATCAATATATTAGATTGTCAAAAAAAATTGCCAGTCTTATCGATATAATAGATGTCAAAAGTTTTGACAATCATATCAATGTAATGGACTATCGAAAAATTTGACAGCCAACATAAATTCTGGATCCAGTGAGGACGGTAAATTTTTTCTACAGTCTTGTATGTTGTCAGGACTGTAGAATATTTCTATTGCCTTATATCCATTATGTAGTGGGATCTATCAAAAATTTTGATAGTTCAATATATTGGTAGGACGGACAAATTTTTTGACAGTCCAGTATATTAGTAGGATTGTACAAATTTTGAGAGTCCTGCATCCGTGGTGGACAACATCTTAGTAATTTTTTATTTGAGTGGCAAATTTGTGACTTTTGTATTGCCTTTATAAATAGCCTATATAAAAACTTGTAATGTACGAGCATATATATTAAGTAGATAAAATACAAATTTTGGAAGGGCTAATATGAATCATTACCAGCATTAGTCCGGCTATACACACCCCAAGACTTGCTAAGGACACCCCACATAACTTAAATGTCATGTTAAAAGACCAATATACCCCCAAGGCTTTCTAAGAACACCCCACCCAAAAAAAAAATCTGCGACAAGCACGACAAATACTTGTCGAACGGACAATGGTCTGTTTGACAAGTATTGGTCGAACATGTCTTCTTCTGTTCGACAAATACTGGTCGAACGTGTCTTCTTGTGTTCGACAAACACTGGCCGAACATATTCTAATCGAACATGCCATCTTCTGTTCGACATATTCTGGTCGAACGTACACACTATAGTTCGACTGTCGTGGGTCGAACATTCCTATGTGAGTTCGACAAACCAGAGTCGAACCTACCCGTGAATACATCTAAATTTTTTCATAATTTTTTTTGTTTTAACAACAGTTTATGGTCGGCGGAGGGGGGATCGGAAAGCGGGGGGAGGGGGAGGAGGAGGAGGAGGCGGGTCCGGGGGGGTCGACGGAGGGGGGGAGGGTCAGAGGAGGAGGCGGTGACGGGTCGGGAGAGGAGAGGGGAGGGGAGTATGGGGTGTGCTCAGCAGTAAGGGTAGAATATGGATTTTTTTCTTCTTTTTTTTTTCTTCTGAAATGGGGTGTCCTTAGCAAGTCTTGGGGTGTCAATAGCCGGACCCTATTATTATATGGACGGAAACTTGATTTCCACTCAAACCAGGGGTGGACCCACCCAGGGTCAAGTGGGGTCACGTGACCACACTGACTTCTTGCAATTTTTTTTTTTTTTTTACTTCAAGCCGAAAAAGAAGCAGCAGCAGCCAAGACTCAAGAGCCAACGTTTTAGCAAAAATTAAAAAGAAGAAGCAACAGCCAAGAAGAAGAAGACGAAAAAGAAGATGCAGCAGCCAAGAGCCAACGAAAAAGAAGAAGAAAAAGACGAAAATTAAGAAAAAGAAGAAGAAGAAGAGGTACATCTACTTTCTCCCCTCTCTTCATCTCTCTCTTACTATCTTTCTCTCTCAAATTAAAATCCCTAAACTAAGTATTTTTAAGTTTTAGCAAAAATTAGGATAAGAAACCACATTTTTTAAGAAATTTTAGGGGAAAAATCAGGGTAAAAATCAGTGATTTTAAGAAACCACATTTTTTAGGGCAAAAATAAGGGTAAGTTTTAGCAAAAATTAGGGCAAAAATCAATGCTAAAAAATTAGGGCAAAAATCAGTGCTCAAAACCAGTGCTCAAAATTAGGGCAAATATCAGTGCTAAAAAATTAGGGCAAAAATCAGTGCTCAAAGTGCTTAAATCCTACGTGTTTTACCAGAATTAGGAATTAGGTTAGTGCATTTAGAAATTAGGTTATTGATTTTCAGCTAGCTTCTCTTTTATTTACTCCAGGATCAGGATGCAAAAAAAAATTTCTAAGGTGTCAACGCCAAAGTCTGCAAATGAGAGTACGTCTTCTAGAAATCAAGAAGACGTTCATCACTCCACTCCTAATCCCGTTCTCCCTCTGGCCACTCGTATTATAGACTTGAATGAGCTCCCTGCCGATCCTGGATTAAGAAAGAATATCCATGAGTATGATATGGATAAGTTAATACGATTTGCTGAGTTTTACCCCTCTGATTTTGATGAAGATGATATTTCATGTCTTGGCTATCAACTTTCAAACTATATTGATGACGTCCGTACCAGCGAGCAGTTTTTTGATGTTATAGGTATTAGTGGACTTGCTAGAAAAATGGTTCAAACTGTAGTGCCCCGCTCCCGTTGGGGCGAAGCACTATGTAATAGGCTCGTGCCAAGTCAGACATGGTCGGGAACATAGATGGCTAGTCTGACTCGGCGACGAGTTTGGTATACAAAAACCACGGCATCAATAAAATCGATTTGGACGAGTGATATGAGTACCGTTCCAACTAATGGATCGACTACTGTTGGAATAAGTCCTAGATGCGGTAGGCGGCGTCTTGGCGAAGGAACTCTAAAGGGAGCGACGCAACCCGTCTGCCGTTGGTTTTATTGGTTTTCTTGGCTTTCTGAACGAATTGTTGCGTGGATTTGATAGTGTGCTTTCGCATCGATTTCTGAATGCGTCTTTGGGAATTTCGAAGGAAGGGTTCTAATTCGATGCTCGTGCCATTGCAGGAGTTCGTGTAACTGACGCTTGACCATCGCGAAGCGTTCTCATACTCTCGGCACAATCTCCTTAGGTGGGTGGTTCTTCGGCCCCTTCTTTTCTACTCCTTCCCGCCAACTAAATTCTTAAAGTTCAACGTTCAAATTGATGATGCTAACGGGATGTATGCTTGCCACTAAGATCAAGAGCTTGGGATAATATATCAACCTAGAGAAGTTAACTCTAAGTCCATAAGTTCACACTAAGTAGAGAAAAGATAAAGTTCTAAGAAAGAGATAGAATATATTTCATGCCATGCAAAACACAACGATGAAAACTTTGGTGGCGGTACATCATGCCTCGGAGAATTTGGTGCCTACGGGATGCTAAATCAGAACGTACGGTTTCGGGAAAAAGGACCCTTGCACGAGTAGGAATGATTATGTGATTTGATAATGGTTACGCTATGCAATTTACTTCATACATATTAAACTGTTCATACATTCGCATGGTCAAGGACGACTTGTGCACAAGGTGAGCTTTCCTCGAGACGGTACCCGGAGCCCTGGGACCGAATCGGCCTAGGAGGAAATTATGGAAATCGTGCTTCGGCACGAGGCATTGTGAGACCTCCAGTTAGGCTCGCTACCTGGACTGGAGGGCGCATCGCAAGGCTACGTAATCGTCCTTCGTGGTGTCGATATCACCAATGACCGCATATAGGATAGATTGCATGCTCACCTATTGTCTTGTGCAGGTGGTAAGTATTATGTGTATCTTGTGCAGGAAAGAAGCACGGTCGTGGTAAGAATGGTTAAAATCGGTTATGTTGCTATTGTTTAAAATGTGCCTTCGATATGAACTGCAACTCATATAGTTCTAAATAGAAAGATCACTTCGTATGCCTGAATCCTTAATAAGCAGTGTCGGTTTAGACGAGTGGGTTCGTCCCATCCACTAGCAAGTGTGCTAACCCCCAACTCCCCAGGTAACGAGCGTGCTGCGGGAGCTCGAGACTAAGCTGGAGCTGAAGAACGGGAGGCGGCACGAAGCTCTCCTATTTTGAAGTATTTTGATGCCCAATTCAGACCGAAGGCTTTTGTTCAATGTATAAAGGGGCATGAATGTATGGAACGCCGAGGATTATTTCAAGGCGAGCTTGTCGATAGTTTTCTTTTGTGTTTTAAAGATGTAGCCGCAACGGCATATGTAATGTAAAAATGACCTTGCACATATTTTGCAAGTTTATGAATGAAAAGCTAAGTTTCTTCCTATGCTATGTTTTCAACTCTCTGCACTGTTTAATTTCAATACGTCGAGTCAAAAAGGAATTTTCAATTACACATCCTTGTCTTGTGCAAGTCCATGAAAGACTTGCACGACATCACGTCCCGACCCGTGGGGATCGATTTATATCGAGTCAAGGCGATGGCGACCGATTCGGCGAGTCGGGGCGTGACAAGTTGGTATCAGAGCACGGTTCACACCTCGGACCTTTCAAAATACTTTCTTTAGATGATGCCGTTGCGATTTTTCAAAAACTATACTTTTCGACATATGCGGCCTGAAATAATCTTTCCATACATATAAGCCCGTAGATATTTTGAGAATACTAACGGGTTTGCTCAATTTTGTAGGAATGACGGAAAGACTGGGTGTCCCCACATTGATTAGCACGGATAGTACCGAAGGCACGACGTCTAGCGAATCTGCCATGGAGCGACTACTACGCCTCATGGAACTCCAACAACGCCAGTCAGAGATGCAGCAACGACAGCTGCAAGAACAGATTCAGGCCCAAGTCAGCGCCCAACAAAAGCAAATGGACGCCCTGACCAGGATCGTGAGCACCATAGCGACGCAACAGAACTCGACGACCGTCATGTCCGAAGAAGAAGTGCAAGCCGAAATGACAAAACATGTGTCTTCTTCCTCCCTGCTCAAGATGACCAAGTTCAAGAAAATTAACCCGCCTGAATTCAACGGTCGAGCAGAGCCTGACGAAGTCATGGGGTGGCTAGTGAAGATTGAGAGTCTGTTCACTCTCCTCAACATCAAGGGGTCCAAGAAAGTTGGGTGCGCAGCGTTGCAGCTCAACTTGAGGGCCTACGACTGGTGGGAGGCGAAGAAACAGGAACTCCAAGAGTCCAACCCTAACGCCAAGATCTCGTGGGAGACGTTCAAACGGGCCTTCCTCGAGCAATACATCCCTCGTGCCCTTCGTCGACAGAAGGAAGAGGAATTCATGTCCTTGAAGCAAGGAAACTTGTCCGTTGAAGACTACGATGCGAAGTTTGCGAAGCTTGCGAAGTTTGCCGGGGCTTTTCTGCCAAACACAGAGGCGTGGTGCGAGCGCTTCCAGCAAGGCCTGAACGAAGATTTGCGTCGGGACGTCATGAACCAGAGATGCTAGACGTACAGGGAATCATATAACGTCGCCCTTGATATGGAGCGGGTCTTCGGTCGAGCGTCGCAGAAGGGCGGATCAAGCATCCGCAACAACTTCAACAAGCTGTTTGCCATTAAAATTCTTTGATGTAAATTTTAATACAAACAGAACAGTATTACAATATAGGACTTAGATGTAGCCCTAGAAGTACACTTTTGTTTAATCTGGGTCCCTTGTACCGATGGAGCGAGTGGTAATGCGTTGACTCCGTTGACGAGCTGACGACGGTTATCGGTTTTCTGAAGGTTTGGATTGCTCTGGGTGCTGGAGCTTGCTGAGAGGAGGAAGACGTTGAGTGTCTGTATCTGCCTCTCAGGTGGCTCCAGCACCCAGAGCAATCCAAACCTTCAGAAAACCGATAACCGTCGTCAGCTCGTCAATGGAGTCAACGCATTACCACTCGCTCCATCGGCACAAGGGACCCAGATTAAACAAAAGTGTACTTCTAGGGCTACATCTAAGTCCTATATTGTAACACTGTTCTGTTTGTATTGAAATTTACATCAAAGAATTTTAATGGCAAACAAGCTGGCGACTCTGCTGGGGACCTCTTTCTCCTCCACCGAGAAAGTTGTGTCGCAAGCCGATGACGTGAAGTGGGTGTTTGCCATTAAAATTGTTTTGATTGAAATCTTAATACAAACAGAACAGTGATACAATATAGGACTTAGATGTAGTCCTAGGAGTACACTTTTGTTTAAGCTGGGTCCTTAGTGCCAATGGAGCGAGTGGTAATGCGTTGACTCCGTTGACCGGCTGACGACGGTTATCGGTTCTCTGAAGGTGTTGATTGCTCTGGGTGCTGGAGCTTGCCGAGAGGAGGAAGACGTTGAGTGTCTAGAACTGCCTCTCGGTGATTCTCTGTCGTCGATTCTCTCTGTGTTGTGAGTCTTCTGTTCTGAGTCTCTGTCTCTGTGTGAAGGAGATGATCCTTCTATTTATAGTTTTGCAGGCTGGCTGCTCATGCGCGCATGCAGGATGCGCCGGTGTGGGGATGCCATGTGGAGGTCGCTGATGGAGGCGCACGGATGCTGCGCCCTGATCGAGGGAAAGAACTCTTCATACTGCTGTTGTGAGCCGGCACGTAGCAGAGAGAAGATCTTTCCGTTGCTGAAATCTTGGATGAGTTGAGTCAAAAGACACGTGTCGTCGACTCATGGTTCGAAGATCTCGGATTTGGTGGAGAGAAGTGATC
>JANAVB010034617.1:21147362-21256198 GCA_029216955.1 Iris pallida
TGAGTCACGTGAGTGAGAAAACCATTATGCCTTTCCTTTTCCTTGGATTTTTTTTTTCTTATTCATTTTCTTTAGCATCCAAACACAAGAAAAAATTGGCTCTTTTTTCCCAAAATCTTGATTCCGCAAACCAAACGTGAATATCCTTGCAATATTTTTGATGTGCCACTTGTGCTTACATGTACGCTCGTAGATTTCAATCAGCAATGGTCAATGTTACGCATTACCATTAAGAAAGAAATATGTTACAGAAAATGGTACAACAGGCAAGGTCGACGGAACTACTCAAGGACCGGGGCAGGCTCCTACTCATTCAAAAAAAAATTCTCATATAAGTCAGCCCACTCCAGATCAAATTTATGGTTCCGCCTTTGCTTAGTTCCTCTCTCAACAAATTGATTTATCAGAAAACAGATCTTTCCTAACATTCATCTCATTCACGTAAGGTTCAAAATACTTGCTACAGTTACTCAAAGTACATGTATTTATTCAAATTTTATATCAAAGTCCATATTTATATATATACATGCAAAACCACACAGTAACCTACAAGCATACCTACTGTTCAGGAATAAGTCAGACAATATTTCGGACTTAGATAACCTCTCTCTGTTTGGGACAACACTCGGACTCATCATGACCTCACAAGAGGTCGGGATTGCAGATGATCCTCCAGAATCGACCCGCAATAAGACTAGGGACAACCAAAATTAGTTCTAGAAAATGCACAAGTTAATACTGGCTGCCAAACAACTAAGAGAACTCATGGGTGTAATGCCGAGCTTCCGTGGAACTTGTTCTTCATGTCCTTGATGTAGTCCTCGACCTTGTCATTGATGTCCTTCGCCGGCCATGGCTGCAGCGCCGGCACGAGCTCCACGTCCACCTTGCCGGTCCCCGCAGGGGAGGTCGCCGCCGCCGCCGCCGCCTTGTTGGCGCTCGCGGCAGCTCTATCTTTCTCCAGTACTACCGTGGGGTCCTGGCGCTGCTGCCGGAGGGTGATGATGCGGAGGGGCCGGACCACCGGGTTGATGCTGAACGCGCTGAGCAGCTTCCGGCACACGCCGGACGGGGGATTGCTCCTCGACGCGTACCCTCTCTTCGCCATCCAAATCGAAGACGAAAGGCTTATGCGAGAGGAGAGGGAGTTTGAAGAGGCCTATTTATATGCAATGAGCAGGGCTGGCCTAGGATAAGTCAGATAAGATTTCGGATTTGGACAGTGTCCTCTGCTTAGGACAACTTTCAGATTCTCCAATAGAGATCGGGACATTGAGGACACTGTGATACGTGAGGGAATTTTAAATAAAACAAAAAATAATATATATCTAGAATAATTATATCACAAAGAAATACTAATCAAATTCAACATTCTTCGAACAAAAAAAAAAAACTGATGTTCTAGAGAAATAAATAAATAAACTAACAATGTTTAGAGTGTTCCATAATGAAAATAATAAAATTGAAAAAAAAAAAAAATCTTAGTCGGGAGTGCGGAGGAGATTGACAACGACGGAAGGACAGAGGAGTCGTAGAGGAATTGAGAACGTCAGATTGTTAGAACGACGAAACGAGAGAGATTTTGACAGCGAATGCACCAAAATTTTATTTAGTCCGATTAACCGAGTTGTCTATTGATATTCTAGTATATGAGATTTAGATATCCTATAACACAAAATATTTTTTTTATGAGGAAAAAGGGATTAGAATGAGTCTGTCGGACTTTTGTTCATAATTAGGTTTACAAATAACAGGCCTGGTCAGAAAATTCTCGAAGCCGAGGACAGAGTTCGGAAGTGAGGCCTCTTGAAATAGTAAATGGGAAACACCGAGTTTTTTCTAAACGAATTATTTGGATTTTTTTTTTCTTGATCAATCATTTTAACAAATGCAATCTAATTCTAAGAAAAATTAACAATGATAAAAAAAAAGTAATTTGTTTGGGTAAACCTTATTGACGCTTTTTTCTAACACCCAAACAAAACAAATAAAATGAGCTTGAGACAAAAGGACAAAGTAAATATTAGAATAATAAAGATATATGAAAAAAATAACAAGCAAACTAGTTGGTCCACTGGCAATGATTTTCCCAACGTACTTCTTGATCTATGGTTCAAACCTTGTCATTGTTATTTTTTGTTACTATATCTTACTGTGTATAAGTGGGAGTAGGACTTTCTTTGATCCGTCTTCCTACTAAAATCATTACTACAGATACTACTTAAGTGGATCTAGAACATGTTGGAGGTCTTGCCTATTGTGGGGTCTAGACCGTCCTTTTGGGATCCAACCTTGACAAATAGTATAAAAATATTGGCCCGATCATGACAAATAATATTAAAAAATAAATTTTTTTGAATTGTATCCCACTTTTTTACTATAATTTAAGATGCATCCCATCGAATTACCATAATGTATGAAATCTCATACTTTTAACGTAAACTGTCAGTGGCTAACAGTCAACTCCTTTGACCACATTTATGTTTGGTGCACCTTAAAATTATGACCAAAATATCCTACAAAATAAGTAGGATGCACCTTGAATTATAATGAAATAAATGAGATGCAACTCAAAAATTTTCTTTCCTTTGACTATTGGTCATTGACGATTTTTGTTAAAAGTAAAAATTCGGTTGAGTGCTATGGGGGTACTCTCCTCCTCATTCCAGTCTGTGCTGGTTGTTGGCATGGAAGATTCTATTCCAAGTTGAGAGTTGAGACCTCCCTTAAGAGAAGATTTCTTTCATATTCACTTTGTTTCCAAGTCACTGATCGGGGAATCAGATTCCTCACTCATTTGAAAATTTGTCCAACATCAGAGACAAACATATGCTTTTAGGAGTTGATATCTGCCTAATGTTATTCACCTTGACATGCATTTTCTCGTGTTTAAAACACCGGACAAGCAGCAAGTAAATTTGTTGAAACCTGTCTGGATTGTGATCCATATCGACAGAAATTTGGATAAGAAACAAAACCCGTGATGTACGGACACGGATACGAGATGGTAAGGACGTGGGGGGTACGGTCACGCAGTACCTGTTTTAGTATGTTCTAGTGTATCTTGGAGTATATATGATTTCTGATACGTGTCCAACAGGACCACCAACAAATTTTTTGAGCTTCCGTGCTTCCTAGAACATAACGGAAATTGGAGATAACTGTCATTCATCATCGTATCCACAAGTGTCCACTCCAAAGCAACATAAGGAATTTATTTTGCATTGTGGCTGATACCAAAATCAAGTCCCGGACTTGATAAGAGGCCCATGAGTTGGGTGTCTCATACCCAAAATTTTAAGGACATCAATTTTTTTTTAAATTATTTAATATGTGCAAGTCCAATTATAACTAAAAGCTCAGTTGACTCATTCTAATACTTTTAGTCCATCTATTTTTTTATTATTATTATAGAATACCTAAACACCATATAGTATGATACCAAGAGACGAGTCAATTATTCAGACTAAAAAAAACTGTGCAGTCTCTGTCAAAATTCTCTACCCCTTCCGTCGTTCTAACAATCCGATGCTCTCAATCCCCTCTACCCTTCTCTCTTTCTGTATTTCTTGGAGGTAATTGAACAACATAACAAGTTGTTATTTTATTCTTGAATCTACATATCTAACAAGTTGTTATTTTATTCTTGAATCTAGATATCTAGGACGTCAAAGGATTGAGGACGTCATATATATATATATATATATATATATATATATATATATATATATATATATATATATATAGCAGATGACCTCTAGCCTAGTGGTTAAGAGAGATGCATGCAGTCCGAGTGGTCAGGAGTTCGAATCCCAATGGAAGCGATTCCAGAAACAATTTACCTGGTTCCAATATTATATATATATATATATATTATAATAATATATATATATATATTTTTTTTTTTATATATTATATATATATATATATATATAATATATATATTATATATATTCTCACCGATAAACATATATGCATATGTGATCATGCAATTTATGTACGAGTCTTTTGATATAACAACATATATAATTACTCGTATACTATACCAAGTTCAAATTCAATACTTTAATTACTCCTATACGTTTTTGTGTGTTGATAATACTATTATATCATTGTCGATAAAAAAATAATTAATGAATATTAAACTTTGAGGATATCGTTTTAGAGTTTGTCTCGTGTCTCTCAAACTAAAGTTGGACACTGCCAAACCGTTACCAAACTGTCCTAATAGTCCATACCAATACCAATAATAATTAGAACCTTGAAATTTAGTTGGAGCAATACTATAGTTTATTGTGCTCTAATTAAAAGTTGAAATCCAGCAAGAAAGACTCCTCTTCGTTGCCAAAAAATGATAATGGTGTCCAAAAGCACATTTCCCAGCTCTTCTTTGTCTTCCTTTTGCTGCGGAAGTACACAATACGAACTCTCTCACCATAGGCATGGCGATCAAGACGTACAAGAAACCTCAAGCAACACCTGTCATCATTAGAACTTGTTCGCAAAATCATGTGAATCTTAATTGGGACTAATATTTCAAGATGGGAATATGGTCTCCATGAGCCTGATACTTTGAAGGAACAACATCCCGAATTACCATACCTACCACCCGAAGATAACAAACGATAAACGCTACGTAAGAGCCAAAAGACATATCAAACACAGATATATACATAATGACTTCGTCCTGATTATATTCCAATGATACAGATTGATTACTAGTTGGATCATTTGTCCCAAAATCTAACACATCAGGAATCTCAAGAAGAAAACATAAAGATTAATAACGAGATGCTCACTACACACGATGACGATTCCTAAACGGTTCAGTCGGTTCTCCCGGAATAGATCTCACTCTCCTTCTATGTTGAAATACAAGCTATAAAAGCGAAGTATGGATTCCTCGTATTTGGCCTCCACGAACAAATATTATTTTTCTTCAATCTTAAAATGAGCGAGCCCTACGAGCGAAGTACATATTCCTCGTTGATTTGATGGACTTGTCCTAATGAATATCCTCTAATAAGAATACCAAGAACTAGTCCCTTAGCATCCTTAAATGCACTAAGAAACCCTAATTTAGTATTATAAAATTTCTAAATTAGTCGCAGCCCGAATCTTAACCTTCCACACGAGTCTAATGGTACAAATCCTGCTGAAAATAAATCAAATTTGCGCCAAATTCTGACAAGCAAAATATCGTGAGTCGACCTTCGGTATGCTTATGTAAGCACCAAATTTGCTCCAAAAGCTGCTTGAGAATTTTTGTGATTTTAAACATACCGTCGATAGTGGCACTGCTTTTGCCCTGATACGAGCCTGATCGCAACCAATAATCTCTCATCTTCACTGCAACACCGTCGACGCTTGAAAGATGCTCCAGACTTCAGTTATCCTCGAATAATGATGGATTTTCCAAGAAGCTCCTCTTCCAATTTGACGAGAGGCGTTGGCCGTATGGCTCCTCAATCGAAGTCCATGCACGTTGTCCCGCGACATAATTCATGTTATCCCTCATTACCAATCTCGAATCCTCCTGACAGCACTATATCTCCTTCCGTCTGCAGTTCCTTGATCACAACGTTGACGCTAGTTGCCATGCATAGCACCTCACGAACAACTAGGATCTCATCGATATCAATAAATTGACCAAAACCAAAGTTCCTAAGTTCCAGCCTCACCACAATTTTTGACTTCATGTCTTCTACTTTCACTTCCATTGGAACGTGCTTGTGCTTCATAGAGCTTTCTCACCATTGGCTAGCCCAACCCAGCGGACGATGTGATTCACTTGAGATTCAAGCTCCCGAACCTGTCCACCATCATCTCTGACGCTGGAACTCTCTGTACACCTGCATTCGTGAGCTTGTCATCTTTTTATGTTTGAACAATTGTAACAATATTTCTTGTAGTAAAGTAAATCACTCTAGCTTTTATAGTGGAATCACATTTGGGGGCATTATGTCTAGCTTGTAAAGTATTGTTTATATATACAAATTGCTTCATTAAGTTTTTACCACCTAAAATGGGTGCATGCATGACAAGTGTTGTGCTGCACGTCCGAAGAAAATCAGTCGTCTGTGAACTAACTTTTGTACCTCGTAGCGAGTTGCTGGCCCTCGAAAGGCCATAAGTAAAAAATTACCACCCGAATGTTGGTATTTCATTAATATAGTTGAAAATATTTTAAAGTTGCAAACCTCATATAAATTAAAAAAATAAAGTTTGTGCCATAAGTTTGTCCAATTTGTAGGAAGACTACAAATGTCTAGTTGTCCTCCCAACTATCGTAAATCTGAAGTTCTATAGACATATTTTAATTGATAGTTTATAATGTTGCTACACACACCATTCTTAAAAATATAATATTGTTTTCCAACATCAATATCAGTTCGAGCATAGTACCCATGATAGTTGGACTTGCTCAAATTATTAATGGCTTCGGCATAGCACATTTTACCCAACAGATACATACGTCTCATACTCTCATAAATTTAGAAGAAATTTACTGAGTTTTAAGGATAAAGGCAAATGGTATCATATTAAAACTCTAAGCGAGTGAAATAAATAATATTTTTTTTGTAACCTTTAGCACAGAGAACCAAAAGTTCGTCATAGAGAGAATATCAAACTATTCGCTAGGGATACATGTCATTCGTATTGGGGATGTCGAGTCACATACTACCATGAGCTATAAGCTCGATCCTAAGGGTCCATTGTGAGCCATAAGCCGAATGATTCTATAACTTTTTAAATTATGGCATGATCGACCTAGACACCCTAGAACAAATTCTTGTGAGCATCACTTAGCAAATTACCGAATGGTCAACTATGTGTCTTTTATCTCAATGATAAGTTTGTTTCTAAATCATCATCATGAAGATTGCATTTGAATAATAAATAGCTTCGTTTTATTTATTTAGAATTCTATTGTTTTTAAAAATTTATGGCTTATGTTGGTATTATTTAAAACTGTAGTCTTGGCATCTACATTTTGTGTATAATATTTTAGTAACTTTAACACGAGATATCTTCATTTGTCGTAAATTTTGTAGACTGTTACTTTGATAAGACAATACTTGACAGTAGAGGGAGATAAAAGAAAGATAAATACCTTGTTTCATAAGAACTTAGTGAATTATCATGACATACTTTTACTTTATCTTATCTCAATAAGTCCCTTGTAATTTATTGCAAATAATTAATCGTTGCCCACTCGTTGACTTTAATAATGTTGCATAATAATCTAGGTCACATACAAACTATGAATGTACTTTCTAAAATTGAATCAAATAAGGCAACAAATGAACAATTCTACATTGAGAACGTGGAAGACTTAAAAGGTTCTAAAGTTTTAGCTCTCCAGAAGAAGATATTGAATAATATAACACATCCTAAATATTTTTGAAGAAACAACTTCTGAAGTAGCGTCTCCTGTAGAGAAAGTTCACGACGATCCGAAAGATATCGTGAACCAAAAATACAATTTATCAAAACAAAGTATATCGCTCTAGTCGAGAATATGTCTCAGATCCCATAATAGATGAGAAAAAAGTGCCTGTAGCCAAGGAATTTATGTTTTAAACATATTCAGAATAAATTTGGGATCAAAAGGAATTTGTAATTGATAACATTAGCAAATGAGAATAAATAGGGTGATGAAAATAAATAATAATACTGAATCATGAATAATCTTTGAACGTTGAAAATGATAACATTAGACCCAAAAAATGGAAAGATATGATACAACAGAACTATATTCCCTCACAAAATGTAGAGTGTTCGATCATATAATAAAACCAAAAAGGAATAAACCCGATAGGTTTTAAACAGGTGTTTGTTAAAGGGAATGACATCCAAATATTGAACAATGTTAGTCGCTCAAGGATTCTCGAAATGACCATGAATATAATATGAAAAACATATTATTCGGCCATAATAACCTTTTTTTTTTTGAAATCTCACACACACACAATTGGGGGACTCGAACCTTGCCGGTCCCTCCGGGTGTCCGCTCTAATACCACTAGGCTAGAGAGCTCGGACTCGGCCATAATAACCTAGACAATAAGATATGAAATTTTCGGGGGATTTAAAATTACGAGGTTATCCCCGAAGGATTTGTAAAACGAGACATATATGGACTAAAACCAACCGAAAGAATGTGATAGGCTCACTGGGTATCTATCTAGGAAAGAATATAATGATTTAATGCAGAAATCCATGAATGGATTCGTCAAAGCGATTGTCTATATACATGTCAATATCTTCTGAAGAGATTGAAAATACCTCATGAAGAGAAAATCATCCAAAGAGATAATCTCCCGAAAAGAAGATCTCTTGAAGAGAGAATCTACTTAAACGAAAATATTCTGAATAGTAATCTCTCGAAAAAAAAGTATCTTTCAAAGAGATACTCTCCCGAAGAGATAATCTTCCAAAGAGATAATCTCCTAGAGAGAAGACCATCTGAAGAGATAATCTCCATAAAAATACTCTCCTGAAGCGATAAATCTTCTAATATCCATAAGAGATCTCTTGAGGAGAATATCTCCATAAGAGATCTCATGAAGAGAAAATCTTCATAAGAGATTTCCCAAGAAAAAAAGGGAATTTTTGACTTTCATCCCACTTGTTAATATGAATTTGTACTTACATCCCACTTTTTAATTTTATTGGACTTACATCCCACTTTTTGTCACGAAAAACATTTTTTTTCACGAAAAATATTTGTTTTGTCATGAAAAATACTCTTC
Organism: Iris pallida; assembly: GCA_029216955.1. NCBI lineage: Eukaryota > Viridiplantae > Streptophyta > Magnoliopsida > Asparagales > Iridaceae > Iris > Iris pallida. The sequence continues at coordinate 21,156,118 of JANAVB010034617.1, forward strand.
GTGACGAAAATGGAATGCAAGTCTAAACAAATTAATAAGTGGGATGTAAGTACAAATTCATATTAACAAGTGGGATGAAAGTCAAAAAATCCCAAAAAAATATCCGAAGAGATTAATATAAGCAGCTGTCCATTCACTAAGTACAACTAGAGTTGTTAGGTCAATGGGACATACTTTGGCCTAAAGAATAAAAGAACATGTTCTGGTGATTAAGTACCACATTTAAATAAAATAAGTGTAATTCTTTGCTATTCACTCAACACAATATCTTTTATGCGAACATGCTCATATGCACATACACATAAACATAGGAATGCCATAAAACATATTTTTAGATATATCAGTTGAATCATTAATTTAATTTATATGAACGCATTGATCTTATGGGATATGTAGATGTTGGTTATTGGTTATTTATCTGATTCCTATAAGGAGATATCACTCACAAACTATATATTTTCTAAACAATGTTGTAGGTCTTTCAAAGATTAGTAAAACAACCCACCGTAACAATCTCGACTAATGTCACTAATCATCCCGACATTTAATAAAGCAAACATAGAACACGTATGGCTAAGATTTCATCAGTTCAACATATTAGAGGGAGTTTCGAGTTTCAAGCAATCACAAATAAAGCTTACAGCTCTTCATAAGGATATGAGGACAATGCACATAAATGTATAGGCAAATAAAGTATTGAGGTGAGATGTAATATTCAAATGTATTAAGTAGGGGTTGATTTTTTATTTGAGTTTATGTAAGAACTAAAATATAATATTTTAAAATAATTTTGAGGGGGAGCATCATAAAGATGTTAATGACATCTTGAAGTATGTCTCTGCGCATTGGACTCTTTTTCTTCGATATATTTTTTTTCCACTTGATTTTTCCTTCAAAATATTTTTAACGAGGCAATATAAGTCGCACCCGCCTATATTCATGAACAATATTATTGTACTCTTTTCTTTTACTACAAATTTTTTCCAAAGATGATTTTTTTCTTAAAAAAGTTTTTAACGAGGTAATGATTAAAGTGGACATCCAAGGGAGAGCGTTATATAATTTGTGGATAAATCCAAATTATGGATGCCCTTATCGCTATCTTAATATATATTCTACAACCACCCTTATCCTATTACCTCTTTATATATATTCTTAATAAAAAGTCCTGAAAGGATTCCATTCGACTACAATCTCTCTCTCCCTTATTTTTATAGTTTCTATTTTTTATAATTCTTATCTTTTATATTTTATTGGGTTGGGCTTGGTAAACATCAGCTTGAGTTTGGGTTAGATTCAGTTTCAATCGGATCGTAAAAATTAATTTATAAGTAAAAAAAGAGGGGGTTGAACCTTGATCTCTTGAATAGACCAAGTATCCTATAAAAAGTCACAAACAAAAAGTAACAACTATTAAGTATTTATAACCATCAATAAAAAATTATTATATTTTTATATGAACAATTATTCGAGAATATTGATATATTCATCAATGTTAAAATAATTTTCTTATATATTTAAATTCAACCGTTTCATTTCGAATTGCCACAATAGTCTTTCATTTTTAAACGTAACACTTATATAGATAAAACATATATTTTTAACCATTCAATTTATTATTTTTTATTCTCGTTTTTTTTTGTCCAACATTGTAGCTCATGTGGAAAGCAGCACGAACACTAAACAAGACCGACAACGTTGGAACCCTCCAACTGTAGGGATGTGCAGGTAAGCACAAGTTGTGTAATGAAAAAAAAAAATTTCTAATTTCTTTATGCTTTGTTTTTTTTACAGTAAAATAATTCTGTAAAATTAATTTATTTTTTGTATATATTTTTCATCTTCCAATTTGCACAGTGTTTTTTTAAAAAATACCATTAGTTTAGGGAATAAAAAAAAGGGTCAAATTGCGCGCAGCCGGGTGGATACCATTTCTCTCTGAAGAGATTCCACAACTATCAAGGAATCTTCGTCATAAACGCCAACATTTGGAACCTAATTTATCACGTCAAGAACCAATCTTCTCTTTCTCCACCCCCCCAACAATAAACCCTAACCCTAATTTTCCAATGTCCATCCCCGCCGCCGAGATGGAGCCCGCCTTGGAACCCTCCCTCCGCCGCACCTTCATCCGCTCCATCGTATCCTCCGGCGACTCCCTCGCCGGCACCAGGGTCGTCGTCGGCGGCTGGATCAAGACCGGGAGGGAGCAGGGGAAAGGGTCCTTCGCGTTCCTCGAGATCAACGACGGCTCCTGCCTCGCCAGCCTGCAGGTCATCGTGGACGCGGCGGTGCACCCGCTCGCGCAGCTGACCGCCACCGGCACCTCCGTGCTGCTGGAGGGGGAGCTCAAGAAGCCCCCGGAGGGGACGAAGCAGAGCGTCGAGATGAGGGCGGAGAGGGTGCTGGAGGTCGGGACGGTCGATCCGGCCAAGTACCCCCTCCCCAAGACCAAGCTCACGCTCGAGTTCCTGCGGGAGCACGTCAACCTCCGCGCACGGAGCAACACGGTATCGAAAAGACCGAAACTTTGATTATTTTGTGTCCTCGATTGCTTGTTGTGGATTTCCTGACTTGTCCAAATTTCTAACATTTTCACTTGTCACGGAGAAATTATTCAGTGAGACGGGCTCACCGCGTGGCAGTGGTGAATGGTGAGCCTGTCCAATGGTTTAAGACACAACGGTATATTGGACGGGCTCACCATTCACCACTGCCACGCATCTATTTTAGCTGGTGCCGGTTGGTAGATCTAAATTCAAGTGTCCGATTTTAGGAACCGGTTGTGGTAAAACTGCTTCTTGTTTGAGCGTTAAGAACATTTTGCCCTTGCAAGTTGCAATGGCATTGCATTGGAGGTAAAAGTCTGTTTTTTGGATCAGAAATTGTACTTGTTACCACGAATGAATATATCTTTGGATCCCATATGCGGTTTTTCAAAACTACATATATAGGATATGAGAGAGCAAGTTGACAATCTTCGGTTTAATGAACTGTGGAGAAGCTTAGTTTCTCTACCTGTACCCAACATCTCCAAATTGGGTAGGTGGTATTACTGGCTTCGGGCGTGTCCTAACCATAGTTCCTTATGTTTTTTTACTTATGCTATTTGGCTTTCACACCTCAAAGTAATCCAGCTAGGCAAGTACTGATTATGTTGGATTCCTTTGATATTTCAATGCTTAGAATCTGTAACCTTTTTAAGTCATTGCTCCCTAATATATCCAAGACATTTGCCGTCATTTGTCTTCCAATCAGAATGTGGTTGGCTGTGGAGTATAAGAAAGCCCCATAAAGGATTTTATGACTGGCTTTTCCTGTGGTCATGCCATAAAACCTAGGTAACTAGTTGGCAGGTAGGTAGCAGTTTAAGCTCATGCAAGCAAGGAGCAGGGCTGGCCCTGAGCTAATGAGGGCCCTTGGCAAAAATTTTAAAATGGGCCCTCCATACATGTAAAAAAAATAACAAAAAATTGTTGTCACCAAGTTTTGAACCAAGGACCTCTAAAGTAAAAGCATTCATTATAACCACTACACTACAATTGTTTTGATTAAGAATGACACTTGATACATACTACTTCTATTGTAGATAGAACCATGATGGTGCCCCCTTTCGCCGGGGGGCCCTGGGCCGTCGCCCGGCCTGCCCTGGGCCAGGGCCGCCCCTGGCAAGGAGCACCCTCCAGGTTCCCCTAGACCATAAAGAGTCTAGACTAGTGCAATTTGCTTAGGGAGTTGCATTCATCTCTATGACACATTAAGCTCAAAGAATGATTTCCATCTGCGTTCTCACCTGCCTTAAACAAAAATATTAACTTTGGAGACCCTTTTGTATTGGAATTCACATTCATATCAAGTGGCTTGCATATCTGGCACTCTATTCCATGTACCCTAACCATTCTACAACACTCTTCTCCGTACCATTCTGCTTTCTCCAGAGCTGCCCAATGCTTTTTAACCAATACAAAGGTAACAAGTGAGACATATTTGTTACTTGCATACCTTTCCTAATTAATAAAACGAAGTTTTTTCCCCTATACTTTTGTAATTGGTTGTGTTCTCCCTCTATTGTACTCACCTGCTAATTAGCATATGGAATTACTGCCTATAATAACCCAAATGTATTGAGGAAAAGACTTTACGGTGCATGGGATGAAAGAAGCACTTTAAAGGAACTTTGTATTCCCATCTAAAGCATCAATATCTTCTAGTTATTGTCAATATCCCCATGTACCTTTGATAGGCTAGCATTTTAACCAAAAAAAAAGGATATCTATGTTGCACGAATATGGATAAGATGCGATACATGTATGGAAATTTTCATATAGGTACATTGTAATAACCTATCTTGCATGAATACATATATGAGTATGGGCACAATAGGGATAGGGGCACCATTTTCCCGTGTCCATGCAACATAGATCAGAATCCCTCAGCCTTTCTTCTCTATTCTAGGGAGAATGGTAGCTATGAGTCGATTTGTAATGCAACAAATCAGCGAGCATCACCTACTTACTGCTCTTCTACTATTTTGATGCTAGATTGCTTGTGAGGTAATCAGCTCACTTGGCAGGGTGTTAATATTCTTGAAAAATCTGGAGACCTGTGTGGCATATTATTTGTCACTCAATCAGATAGTTTATATTGAATGGTATTTTGACCTATTTGTTAGATTGGGTACTGGAACTTGGAACTGATCCAGGCTTGCAAGTTCATCGACTTTGGAAATGATTCTGCTCTCTAATATGGTAATGTTATGTTTTCCTCTGTGTTCTGGATAAGACACCACTAATGTAACCTTGTATTGTACTTGGCAAAATATTCCTTATCAATTTATAGTTTTTTGTGACTTGTGCACATATATTGGGGCCACTGGTGGTATGATTTTTTCAATTTCATTTCTTAATTGCTTTGTCATTTGGTGCATTTATATTTCCTCTTGGGTTGTGTAGAAGTTATTCAATATTATCTTCTGTTTCCAGATATCTGCAGTTGCTAGAATAAGAGATGAGCTGGCTTATGCAACCCACACATTTTTCAGAGAGAATGGTTTTCGCTATGTACATACTCCTATTATCACTACAAGTGATTGTGAAGGTGCTGGAGAAATGTTCCAAGTGACAACACTCTTTAGTGATGCAGAAAAGGTGGAGAAGGAGCTAAAGCAAAATCCTCCACCATCCGAGTCCGAGGTTGAATCTGCAAAGCTTATTGTTAAGGAAAAAGGAGAGGCAGTCAAAACTCTCAAAACTTCCAAAGCAAAGAAGGAAGAGATCAGTGCTGCTGTATCTGAGCTAACAAAATCAAAGGAAAACCTAGCAGAATTGGAAGGGAGATTCAACCTGAAAGCTGGAATCCCCCAGAAAGATGGGAAGATTGATTATTCTCGTGATTTTTTCGGACGCCAAGCTTTTCTAACTGTATCTGGCCAACTTCAGGTTGAGACATATGCCTGTGCTTTGGGTAATGTGTATACATTTGGACCAACATTTAGAGCCGAACACTCTCACACATCCCGACATTTAGCAGAATTTTGGATGGTAGAGCCTGAGATAGCATTTGCAAACCTGGAGGTATGTACAAGAATCTTGTTAACTTGTGAAGTACTATTCTGGCCTTGGTTAACATGGTCTTTTGCATAAGTTGTCAACTTGTGGAATTTGAAATTACTTCTATTCTCCCCCTCGCCCCATCTCTACCAAACAGTTCTGCATTTTTGTGTAGGTATTTAATTATTTAATGTATTGCAGGATGATATGAACTATGCAGAGAACTATGTCAGATATCTCTGCAAGTGGTTACTTGACCATTGCCTTGAAGATATGGAATTTATGGTGAAGAATTTTGATAAGACAGCGATAGAACGCCTGAAGCTTGTCTCGTCATCTCCATTTGAGCGAGTCTCCTATACAAAAGCAGTTGAACTGTTAAAAACTGTCACAGACAAGAAGTTTGAGAATCAGGTAGAATGGGGAATTGATCTAGCATCCGAGCATGAAAGGTATGTCAAACTACTGTTTATTTGCAATCATAGCCTTTTCTGTGTAGCTCTGATGTTCTTGTTCAATCAAAGGTATTTGACAGAGGTGATATTTAAGAAGCCTGTCATTGTGTACAACTATCCCAAAGGAATTAAAGCTTTCTATATGAGGCTTAATGATGACCATAAAACAGTTGCAGCTATGGATGTTCTTGTGCCCAAGGTACAATTATTTTGTCGCCTTTTTATTACTAAAAGTAAAATACATTATCTTCGAGTAAGGTCTCATCTTCTCCACACCTCATCTTTTATGTTAATGTGGAATGAGTAAGATTTTTATATATGCCCTTGCCTTCGTGCCGCTTATGTAACACTCTTATCTCTCCGTTTGTTTCTTAGGTTGGTGAGCTGATTGGAGGAAGCCAGAGAGGAACGATTAGATGTTCTTACAGAAAGGTAATGATTATTTCTGATATACATATAGCTTATAGTCAGATTTCTTTAACTTTTTGAAATTCAAAGATAAACTTTTAGTTTATTGATGTGAATAAAATATGAGAAGCCTTGGTAAATCTATAGGAGCAAGTCATGGCATCCTCCTTTAGCCGAGGTGATGTGGGACTGAGATTACAATAATAATTAACTGACACTTCCCCGCAAGCTGGAGCGTATATATCACTCATTTCCAGCTTGGATAACATTCGAGCAAACAAAGGTCGAGGCAATGGTTTAACGAGGATATCTGCCAGCTGAGTTGAAGAAGAAGACACGTGTTGTAGGGCAACTTTCTTTTCTGTCACTTTCTCTTGAATAAAGTGACCGTCTATCTCGATGTGCTTAATCCTTTATATGAAAGATTGTATTCTCAACAATATGGACTGCAACCTTGTTGTTACAATAGACGGCAGCTTGAGAAGAGGTGACTCTAAGATCTTTAAGGAGTAAGTTGAGCCAAATAGTGTTATGACTATATTCATGCATCATCAGAAGAATGAGCAACTACATTATGCTTTTTACTCTTTGTAACCAAATTGTCTCCCAGGAAGACAAGGTACTCGTTGGTAGAACGACGATCATCAACTGGTCCAACAAATTTAGCATTTGCAAAGGCTGTGAGCGACAATGTAGAAAATCTGTAGAGAATGTCCTGTCCAGGAGTTCCTTTTATGTAGCGTAGAATGCTTTAAAGAGTCTAAAGATTGATAGATTAAAGGATTATATATATATATTTGCTCACTGTACTCGCAATGTAGGCAATGTTTGATAATCGCCAAAGATAGAAAAATTCGAACAAAAGTCGACTTAGCAACAAGTAAAAAAGTCTCAGCATAATCCAACACATAATGTTGGATAAAACCCTTATCAACTAAATGGTCTTTGAGTCAATCAACGAACAATCTGGATTTTGTTTAACAATAAATACCTACTTACATCCGACCACCTTTTTACCTGAGGGCAAGGGTGCCAAAGTCTAGGTCTGATTAGAGTGTAGTGTGTTTAGTTACTCAACCATAGCGGCATGTCAATCAACGGCATGTCAATCTGAATGCTGCAATGCTTCCTGAAAAGAAGGAAAAGTAATGACAACTAAAGAATAAACAAATGTACGACAAAGTGGAGTCAAACAATGATAAGAAACGAAGTTAGAATATGATGGGTAGTAGTACAAGAGTGGTTACTCTTGTGAAGAACAACAAGAAGAGATCCTTAATTTGAAGTCAACAAAGGTGTTGGATAAGGAACTGAAGGCTGCACTGTAGTACCCACAAAAGAATCATCAGTAATATCCGGAGAAATAATGGCATGTGGAGGAATGACCTTGTCTTGATGCCTTTACACCTACGAAAAGGAAACCAAAGACCTAGACCTAGAAAAGATTGAGAAATAGGTGTTCAAGTTCATATGAATGAATAAGAGGAACATGAATTGTAGACAATGGAGATGTAGCGGGTGTATCAGAAATGGGATATGCATAATCCTCGAGAAAAGTAACATCACAATAGACAACCACCTTCGACGTAGTGTGATCAAAACAAGCATACCCTTTCTGTGACAAAGAATAACCAATAAATAGCATACAAGTACTTGCGAATCAAGTTTATCCACATGAGGTCTAAGATTATAAGTATAACAAAAATAACCCAAAACCTATAGAGCAACATGAAAGGGTTAACCTGGAAAATAGGATAGAAAAATGTGATTTATTCTCAATAAATAGCATACAAGTATTTCGTGAATCAAGTTTATCCACATGAGGTCTAAGATTATAAGTATAACAAAAATAACCCAAACCTATAGAGCAACATGAAAGGGTTAACATGGAAAATAGGATAGAAAAATATGATTTATTCTAAAAAACATGAGAGGACATACGGTTTATATAAGAACAAGTAGCTAAGACCGTAAGATTTATAATTTCTTGAAAATATTCATACGAATAAGGAGAGAGCGGGCTATCTCAAGAAGGTGTCTATTCCTACATTCCACAATACCATTTTGCTGAGTATACGAACATTAAGTTTGATGAAGCATGACATGAGTCTGGCAGAATGTTTGAAACTCGGTGCTCATTTACTCGACATTATGAGAGTAAAGAATCTTGATGCAAACATCAAAATAATTAAAATTTCAGCCACAGATTTGAAAAACAGACATAAGATCAGACCTAGACCGAAGAATATATAACTATATCATGTGTAAGCAATGCTATAAAGAGCATTTGGCGGCCGTTATGTGGCAAGGGAGCGCCTAGCGCCCGACGGTTGCCTAGGCAGATTTATGCGAGAAAAAGTGTTACCATTAAAAAATTATGATTTTCTAGTTCATTGAGAGTAATACAAAGCTATATATATACACTATTATAAAGAGGCTTGAAAATGGCTAAAAATGAGCCGTCTAAGCTGTATGTATATCCTCACGTAATTAAGGTTTTTTTTTTCTTCCTAAAATCCTTCTAATCATTACCGTATGTATATCCTTCATGTAAAAACAAAATCTAAAATCCTTCTAATTACTTGAATATATATCTAAATTCCTATAAACATATCTATAATAAGTCCAAATTAAAATATATCCAATATTCAAATCATATTTAAACTAACTACATGGTATTATCTAAACATATATCCATCCAAAGATCTATATATATATATATATAACAAATTTTAATTACAATATATTAAATTTATTTACATATAATTTAAATTCCTATCTAATTTTTCAATAATATCAAAGAATTTTTTTTCTTTTTGGTACGTACATCGCAAGTGAGCATGACTAGTATAAAATAAGGATTGTATTGTGAAGAACTTTAACAAAGACTTGAATGGACCAAATACTACAAGAACAAGTATTGAACAAATATGATTATAATTTATAATTCACAAAAAATAATATAATATGAAAATAAAAGGTTAACATAGAAATGTAATGCCAAAAAATTGACCAAGAAAATAAAAGGGACCATGTAAAAAAATTTGAACAACATTTTGATAAAAAACTAGACCAAAATCTAAGCAACTTTTTCTTCTTTGGCAGCATAATGTTGTTTTTCTTGCATAGTGTCACATGCCGCCTAAAATACACAATATGTTGAAAAGTTTGGCCGTGGGTAGCCATATATCGCCTAAGCACTGTTTTAAACACATTTTAGAACACTCTGTGTGAGTAATTATCAATATAAGTAAGAAAATGTCTATAGCCATGCAACTTAGAAACTTTAAGGGAGCTCAAATATCACAGTAAACCAAAGCAAAAGGTGAATCATATCGTTTATGAACTAGATAAAATGAGGATCGATAATGCTTCCCAAGAATGCATGACTCAACTAAATTCAGATAATAAATTAGGTAACATAGTATGTATGGAAGATAACAAAAGATGTACAAGTCTCCTATGCCATTGAACGGAAGGAGCAACTATTGATGTACTGGACAGATGATCTACGTAGTAAATGTTGTTCTGTTCATGTCCTCGACCAATTCGTTGCTTTGTCAGAAGGTCCTTTATCACAAAGTGAGAAAGATAAAATGTTAGTGAACAATTATAATAATGTGTAAGTTTACGAATAGATAATAAATTATCATGCAGTGATGGAACATTGAGAGTATTTTTCAAATATAAAGACGGAGTAAGCAATAAATTAACAGCACCAGAAACATTAGTAATAGTATCAGCTATACAAATGAGTTCGTGAGGGCTAGAAACAAGATTTGAGGGTCCGTCATTAGATATGATTCAAGGCGTTTGAATCAACAATCCACAAATGCAAATGAGAAAGGAGATATATCTAATGGAGTGGAAAGATTGATAGGAGATATACAGCAGACTAGTTGGTGCAACTGGCCCCTTTCATTATTGAAAAGGACATTCAACTAATAGATAGAGAAAGCAAAGGTGCAGTAGTAAGGGGCAGCCTGCAGATGCCTGTCTGGCAATATGTGTATCATTAGGGTAACCATGTTTCTCCAATACCAGTCATCACGATGATTGGTTCCCATAATACGAACAATATACACCATTATGGTCATCGTGTCCTCATTCTCGATTACCGCGAGCTCGAGCAGATAAAGGAGGGCACTATGAACCACACTCCGTCCTCCGGAAAAAGAATTAGAAGTGCTCTAGATAGAAAGTGACAACCACGATCTTGGCCACGGGTAGCAAGGACAGTTGACAGGGACTCGATAGAGATAATAGATGGCATAGGCGCACGATAAATTGTCGACATGACGATCGTCAGAGAAGGACGCCAACAATGGCCTCTCATTGTTGGCTAGTAACATCAGGATCTACCGATGTTGGCTGAAAGATATACCATTGTTCAAGAATACCATTGTTCAAGAATACCATTGAACCGGAGATGCGTTCAAATTTCCTTTGGCAGTTTTCAGTGATATAATAGAGTTATAGCAACGAGCATCCATAACACTAGACAACCAAAAATTACCTTGTTGTCATTCTGAAATCAAGAGGCATATTGGGGATCCTTGGAGTCCAATGTTGATTCCGTCAAGCGAAGATGGAAACATTTGCTGTTTAAAACCTGTCTACAATATTGGACCATTGTAAGTATTTCTTGGCATCGGAGAGAAATCGTGGCCAGTTGTAAATTTGTCTAGAAGCCGAGTCAAGACGAAGATGAACACCTTTGTCGTCCTCGAGGCCATAATCAAAGGTGCAAAAGATTAACACAACAAAATTGTTGTCCAACTCACCAAGAGTCGAGAGATCAAAAACCTCAGAGCAAGTTATGACATCCTCCTTTAGTCGAGGCGATGTGGGACTAAAGTAAGTATACAATAATAGTTATGTGACACTTTTATTGTCATGGATGCACCAACAAGTATACTTTGAGGGTGTTGTTCTGATTAACTTTTTCTTCTTCTTAGTTCTGAGAATTTAGAATTTTTATGATCTTGGTGATGCTAAAGTAGAACCTTGGAGAAGAGTAAATAGTTTTAATATTGATTTTCTATGCAAACTATATTGTGAGGTAAATGTTGGAGATGATCTCTTTTGTTATCTTTATTTGAAATGAGGGAACTTTATTGGGAATTTCATTCCTTTCCTCTCTTTGGTTTAATGTGTCAGAGAGTCGAAGGTAAACCCCTATTGTAATCGTATCATCTTACCTCTTGATCTAGACTCTTTTCTAGTCTTTGGAGACTTGGATAGTGATCCTTGGCTGCAGAAGCTTCGCCTGCATGTTACCAAAAAGGAAAGGTTATCTACCTGTTGCCTTCTTGTTCTATGCAGAGTCTTATCTTGCTTACACTTAGCCTGACTGGCCATGAATTTGGCATCACCTAGAAGGTCGACTTCAGGTTGGCAACTATTCAGGAAAACGGTCATTTCTTTTGTGGAGCTTTATTTTCTCCATAATCTGACCATTCTGTTTGGAGAAGCCTTGGATGGTGATGGTGACAATTTGAACTGAGACAAGGATGCAGATTTGTTCTTCATAGGCGACTGCACTCTTATTTGGGAAGGATTGGAGGTATAGTTTGATGCTGTTAAAAGAGAGCAGCCTAGAAAATGAATTTACGTAGGTTCATCCTGCACAATACTTGAGCAGCCTAGAATACCTGCAAGTGTTATTGCTGCTTAGTGTTATTGCTGGTTTATTTCTTTTCCTCAATTGCTTATTTTCTATTTTTTTATTATTTCTTAAATTTTTATGTTATTTATTTTTTGTTCCCTGATTTCTCTTCCGTCCTATCCCCTATCTTTCTTTTGCACCTGTGATTGAAGTATGAAAATGAGTGCTGAATTCCTTCACAAATTTCTCATTCTTACACCTGGCCCCTCCCAGTTCTATCAGATCCTTAATTGTTGTTTCTCCATCCTTTTTCTTCCTGATGGAATCTTCAGGATTGATTGTAGGGAATTGGTGCATGGATCAATCTCATGTTGCCTCTTTGATCCCTACGTAAGTTGTTCTCAAGTCTTTTGGTTGAGAAATGCAAATACTTCCTCACTTCTATTTGATGCCAGTGATTGTCTATGTTATAATTTTTGTACATTGTCCAAATATTCTTATCCTTCTTGGCGGCTCATCACAGTTTGGATGCTTTCACCAATACAATGTAGTAGGTTCATCAGCCATCATCTGAATTCTGCTTCATAAATTTGAGGGGTCTCGGCTCTTTAGCTGCACCAGCCACCAAATTAGAAGCCTGCATTTAGAATGCTGTCTGTCAAGTGGGTTCCTTAGCTAAAGGAGTTCTTTTGAAATGCAAATATGTGATATTTGGAAAAGAAGAAAAATCAACTCCATTATCAATGTAGTTTCTATACAGTTAATGTTTTAATTTACCCCTTCTACTTTGTTTTCTCATCTTCCATTCTTCTTGTCCTTTGTTTTTTTCAATCTGATCTCTTTCCCTCTTATTTTTAATCTGCTGCTTCTCTTTCTTTTACTTCTCCTTCGTCTTCTACTCTCGTCTTCTCTGTCTGGACTCTGGATAGAGTGCTGCTAGAGATTGAAATTGTAGGTTGATGGTGTTGACATGAGTATTGGGAAGTATGTGCAGGAAGTGTTGTCTTTATTCATAGATCAGGGCTGCAGAAGAATCTTTATTGTAATTTTACACTTAAACATAATTAAATGTACTTCCATGAATGATGTTACTCAAACCAATTATTTTCTCATTGAACTATGCATATTATAATTTATATTATGCCAGGAGACAATTAGACAAAATAAAATGTTATTAATATTAGAGTTTGCAAGCTTTATTTTTGTGCAGATCAAGGAACACAAAAAAAGTGATTTGAATTGTTCTTTTACATGCATCTTTGGAAGAACACACTACATTGCATCACTTTTAATTTGAAACAATTCAGCGCCATCAAGTTAACATGCATAGGATTCTTATATTAAAAAAGTATGTGTCAAATTGTGTATGTCAGATAAATATGCATTTCCGAAGGACTCTTATGCATAGGATTCTTGTGCCGTCTTTGTAACGTATGTTGTGCTATAGTAAGCAACGATTGCTACTATGTCATGCTGATGAACTAAATAAGTAGTAGCGTCTTGAGTACCTCTCCCAGTTGGGTGGAATGAAATATCGATTTGGGCTGATAGATTGGAAGTCACATTCCTTTTATGGATTCAAACTGGTTGGATCAACAAGGAAACGATTTTTTAGTGGTTCTTTATCAGTGGATCAGCTAATTTGCAGGATCTGATTCTGAGATAAACATTTGCTACAAGCAATACATGCATATATGCCTTCCTCGAGCCATTTCACCATCAGGTGAGTGTAATATAACATGAAGTCTCCACATATTCTGTGTCATTGTCAGCTCGGAACAAAGTATAATTTGATATGTTTATACTGTAAGTTATCAACCCTTTGCTAATTTTTTTGAATGGACTAGCTTCTATGCAACCATCTCGTATTATTTCATTTGTTTGTTTTGCAGGATATCAGAAGCAGGCTTGCCTCTTGAGCCGTACGAGTGGTATCTTGAACTTCGTCGGTTTGGAACTGTAAAGCACAGTGGATTTGGTCTGGGATTTGAGCGAATGATTCTATTTGCCACAGGCCTTGACAACATTAGGGATGTCATTCCTTTCCCCAGATATCCAGGGAAGGCTGATCTTTAATTTTTTTTTTTAATTTAATTTATATTTATCTTGCTTAGATTTTGTGATTGTAGCCAACAATGAATTGGCCCTGAAACTAATAGACGAAAAGTTTTGAGGAGACACAAATTCATATATCAAAAGCTTAGCATATTTGTCTATTTGTTTATCAAAAGCTCAAGTGTCAAAACCAGGTTACTGATGTTTTTTCCGCAGCTGTCGCTTTGGCTAAAAGCGAGATCTTAGCTTTCAGTCTATATTTTGTTTGGTTTGTTTATATATTGTCATTTACTTTACGGAAAATATAGAATTGCCATCCTGCAACAAACAACAAAAGTCTGATTCAAATTTTAATATTGTTGGGAAATGAGTGTTGGGTTTCACAATGCCAGAACAAGATTTGGTTATGATATTAATCCATGGATTTGTGTATAATTGAAATTCGACATGAAATTGTATTTTCTTGATTCTGGGGTTTTTCTTGGTATATTTGGGAAGGCACAGTATATAGTGTGCATTAAAAAAATAAAAAAAATAGTGTGCATAAATTATTCTTCAATTTTCAAAATTCAATACTATTTCGGTGGAAGACAGAAGCTGGGGATATGTAGCTAAGACTTGCGGTGAGATTGATCGTTAGAGACTTCGGTCCTAGCCGTGTCATTGATGTCGTCAGGAACCTTGTGGTGTAGGAGGTGCTACACATGGCAGCTAGCATCGATATGGTGATCGAGGAATTGGAGACAACCGTATATGCAAAGCATCACGGGGGATCGGAAATCGGTGACAAGGGGGAGCAGAAACTCTGTCACGAGACAACGACATGGAGTCCAGTTGAGGATCCATGGGGTTCAACATCTCTCATCAGATTGGAGGGGAAGAATGCTAAGTCCAGTCTGGATGACAGGGACCGAATTCGATTCCAATTCGGTCCTTGTCCGAGTTCGTTTCGAACTCGGATATTTTGTGACAGAACCTTTGGCAGGGTTCAAATCGAACTCTTGCCGAGTTCAGTTTGCTCGGCGGTTGACGAGTTTATGGTTTTAATTAGCACCGTTGGTTCTTGTGGACGACCAAAATTTGTGCTGGGTTATTTTCGGGTTTCCTATAACCTAAAGTAGGATTTCTTAACCTGTTTATATGAGTTGATGATGGAGGCATAAGAGGAGCACACATGAGAGATTCGAGGGTGCTTGTCTACAAAAAACTAAGAGAATGTCCATACTTCGCTCTTAGGACTTGTCGTTCGAGACAGCAGAAAAAGGAGATCTGTGCGAAGAGTCGTCGTCTTCGTACATGGAGATCGATACAAGTAAGATGAGTGATTTTATTATAATTTTCTGTTTCCTTCTTGAGGCCAGTGAGGAGGTTCAACCTTTGGACAAATGGTTTAACAAGTTTGTATTCAATCTTGTAATTTTACTTGAGGTTATAAAGATTGTGATTTGTCCAGGTGACACGGTCATCGAAAATATTGTCTTCTCATCTATGTTTGGTACTTGCGTTAGACAGGTGGTTGATTATCTTAAGTGAGTTGGCCTAATTTTTTTGTTGCGGTCAGTTTCAGACACAGTATCGGAGTATGGTGTCGGCATTTTCGGTCCCAACAAATATCTCGTGAGCCTTATCATAGAGAAGGATATTTTGTAAGAATATATAATAGTAATAAAGATCATGTTTATTTTGCACTTAAATATTCTGGAGTATATGCAACTTCACTAAATACTACTTAGTAAATTTACGTGCGCGCAAAATAATTAGTTTTCTTTCTAATATTATTGAATTTTTTTAAATATTTAATATATTTGAATTAAGATTATATATATATATATATATATATATATATATATATATATAGGATGAGGGAGGTGAGGTGCCACCCTATGGAGGGTGTCTACTTGTCACCCCCCACATGCTATCATCATGCACCCATGTGCTTGATGATAGCATGGGGGGGTGACAAGTAGACACCCTCCATAGGGTGGCACCTCACCTCCCTCATCCTCTATAGAGGATGAGGGAGGTGAGGTGCCACCCTATGGAGGGTGTCTACTTGTCACCCCCCACATGCTATCATCATGCACCCATGTGCTTGATAATAGCATGGGGGGGGGGGATGACAAGTAGACACCCTCCCGTGAGGTGGCACCCTACCTCCCTTATTCTCTCTCTATAGAGGATGAGGGAGGTGAGGTGCCACCCTATGGAGGGTGTCTACTTGTCACCCCCCACATGCTATCATCATGCACCCATGTGCTTGATGATAGCATGGGGGGGTGACAAGTAGACACCCTCCCGTGAGGTGGCACCCTACCTCCCGTGAAAAGTAGTTCAAGATATTTAAGTGATATATTTATTTTTTATTTATAACTAATATGAAAAATCTTCTATTTAAGTGTTCGATGTTTGTACCATGACCAATCTGTGACGCAGGTAAATGACAATAAAAAAATTTTAAATAAGCAACCAAAATAAACAAAAAATAATGTTGTTCATATTAAGTATGTAGAATTGAAAAATATTTCAATTTGAGCTTAATTAGTTTGTGAGTTGAAGTTCATCAATCTCAGGCTCATGAAGGTTGAGCTCAAGTTTTGGTCTTGTCCTAACTTGATGTTTATAGTCGACATCCCCAACATAAAAAAAGAGGGTTTGGTTTTCAGAGACGAATTTGAATTCCTAAATAGTTAGGGTTGGATATAGTTCTCAACCTTACTAGATATCTAAAAAGAAATATAAAACCAAGTCATATATACACGCAGGGCCTGTCCTATAATTTATGGGATCTAGGACAAAATTTAGAATTTGGACCCTTTTTTTCACATAAATAATTTTTTTTTAGCATTTTGACAAGCAAAATTATCAATTAATCTATCAAACAATCAATCAAGCTATCATAATTTTTTCAGATTGGAGCGCTGACTTTTTTGTTGTTTCTATAATGAGTCTTTGTTAAATTTTTTATGATATATCTAGTCTATTTTTAAAATTATGGGACATTCAGAAATTGAAAATCCAGGACGGTCATCCACCTCATCCGTGTCCTGGGCCGGCCCTGTATACACGAAAACACATTTTCAATCTTGTAAACACTATATATAATTTAGCTAACACGTGCCACTTAACCTTGTTCATAGACTATACCATAATTATACAAACCAAGTGATATATGAACCAAAATATAACGACACTAGAAACTTCTCTCTCTTGGGTGAGAGGTGTGTATCCTAACAACTAGATGTAGGTGGAAGTGTTTAAAGTAAGTATAAAATGGTGTGGTTGGGTAAATTGTACAAATTTTTTCATATAGAGTAAAAAAAGTTTAAAATAATTCTACGTAAAGGGAGAAATATATGCAAAATCTTCGGAGGAACAAAATAGTCCAGCTATAGGTATGAGAAGGATAAAGGTCCAATTATCGACAAAAAGAGGCATATGGCAACGTGAGAAAGGGGAGCATATTTGTATAAGAGGAATGTGCGAAGAAGAGAGAGAGAGAGAGGAGAGAGAGAGAGAGAGAGAGAGAGAGAGAGTGTGTATGCAAAAACTTTGGAAAAACAAAAATTTCAACAAAGTTTTTCACTTGTAGCTTCCTAGATTTTTGACAGTCCTATCAATATATTAGATTGTCAAAAAAAATTGCCAGTCTTATCGATATAATAGATGTCAAAAGTTTTGACAATCATATCAATGTAATGGACTATCGAAAAATTTGACAGCCAACATAAATTCTGGATCCAGTGAGGACGGTAAATTTTTTCTACAGTCTTGTATGTTGTCAGGACTGTAGAATATTTCTATTGCCTTATATCCATTATGTAGTGGGATCTATCAAAAATTTTGATAGTTCAATATATTGGTAGGACGGACAAATTTTTTGACAGTCCAGTATATTAGTAGGATTGTACAAATTTTGAGAGTCCTGCATCCGTGGTGGACAACATCTTAGTAATTTTTTATTTGAGTGGCAAATTTGTGACTTTTGTATTGCCTTTATAAATAGCCTATATAAAAACTTGTAATGTACGAGCATATATATTAAGTAGATAAAATACAAATTTTGGAAGGGCTAATATGAATCATTACCAGCATTAGTCCGGCTATACACACCCCAAGACTTGCTAAGGACACCCCACATAACTTAAATGTCATGTTAAAAGACCAATATACCCCCAAGGCTTTCTAAGAACACCCCACCCAAAAAAAAAATCTGCGACAAGCACGACAAATACTTGTCGAACGGACAATGGTCTGTTTGACAAGTATTGGTCGAACATGTCTTCTTCTGTTCGACAAATACTGGTCGAACGTGTCTTCTTGTGTTCGACAAACACTGGCCGAACATATTCTAATCGAACATGCCATCTTCTGTTCGACATATTCTGGTCGAACGTACACACTATAGTTCGACTGTCGTGGGTCGAACATTCCTATGTGAGTTCGACAAACCAGAGTCGAACCTACCCGTGAATACATCTAAATTTTTTCATAATTTTTTTTGTTTTAACAACAGTTTATGGTCGGCGGAGGGGGGATCGGAAAGCGGGGGGAGGGGGAGGAGGAGGAGGAGGCGGGTCCGGGGGGGTCGACGGAGGGGGGGAGGGTCAGAGGAGGAGGCGGTGACGGGTCGGGAGAGGAGAGGGGAGGGGAGTATGGGGTGTGCTCAGCAGTAAGGGTAGAATATGGATTTTTTTCTTCTTTTTTTTTTCTTCTGAAATGGGGTGTCCTTAGCAAGTCTTGGGGTGTCAATAGCCGGACCCTATTATTATATGGACGGAAACTTGATTTCCACTCAAACCAGGGGTGGACCCACCCAGGGTCAAGTGGGGTCACGTGACCACACTGACTTCTTGCAATTTTTTTTTTTTTTTTTACTTCAAGCCGAAAAAGAAGCAGCAGCAGCCAAGACTCAAGAGCCAACGTTTTAGCAAAAATTAAAAAGAAGAAGCAACAGCCAAGAAGAAGAAGACGAAAAAGAAGATGCAGCAGCCAAGAGCCAACGAAAAAGAAGAAGAAAAAGACGAAAATTAAGAAAAAGAAGAAGAAGAAGAGGTACATCTACTTTCTCCCCTCTCTTCATCTCTCTCTTACTATCTTTCTCTCTCAAATTAAAATCCCTAAACTAAGTATTTTTAAGTTTTAGCAAAAATTAGGATAAGAAACCACATTTTTTAAGAAATTTTAGGGGAAAAATCAGGGTAAAAATCAGTGATTTTAAGAAACCACATTTTTTAGGGCAAAAATAAGGGTAAGTTTTAGCAAAAATTAGGGCAAAAATCAATGCTAAAAAATTAGGGCAAAAATCAGTGCTCAAAACCAGTGCTCAAAATTAGGGCAAATATCAGTGCTAAAAAATTAGGGCAAAAATCAGTGCTCAAAGTGCTTAAATCCTACGTGTTTTACCAGAATTAGGAATTAGGTTAGTGCATTTAGAAATTAGGTTATTGATTTTCAGCTAGCTTCTCTTTTATTTACTCCAGGATCAGGATGCAAAAAAAAATTTCTAAGGTGTCAACGCCAAAGTCTGCAAATGAGAGTACGTCTTCTAGAAATCAAGAAGACGTTCATCACTCCACTCCTAATCCCGTTCTCCCTCTGGCCACTCGTATTATAGACTTGAATGAGCTCCCTGCCGATCCTGGATTAAGAAAGAATATCCATGAGTATGATATGGATAAGTTAATACGATTTGCTGAGTTTTACCCCTCTGATTTTGATGAAGATGATATTTCATGTCTTGGCTATCAACTTTCAAACTATATTGATGACGTCCGTACCAGCGAGCAGTTTTTTGATGTTATAGGTATTAGTGGACTTGCTAGAAAAATGGTTCAAACTGTAGTGCCCCGCTCCCGTTGGGGCGAAGCACTATGTAATAGGCTCGTGCCAAGTCAGACATGGTCGGGAACATAGATGGCTAGTCTGACTCGGCGACGAGTTTGGTATACAAAAACCACGGCATCAATAAAATCGATTTGGACGAGTGATATGAGTACCGTTCCAACTAATGGATCGACTACTGTTGGAATAAGTCCTAGATGCGGTAGGCGGCGTCTTGGCGAAGGAACTCTAAAGGGAGCGACGCAACCCGTCTGCCGTTGGTTTTATTGGTTTTCTTGGCTTTCTGAACGAATTGTTGCGTGGATTTGATAGTGTGCTTTCGCATCGATTTCTGAATGCGTCTTTGGGAATTTCGAAGGAAGGGTTCTAATTCGATGCTCGTGCCATTGCAGGAGTTCGTGTAACTGACGCTTGACCATCGCGAAGCGTTCTCATACTCTCGGCACAATCTCCTTAGGTGGGTGGTTCTTCGGCCCCTTCTTTTCTACTCCTTCCCGCCAACTAAATTCTTAAAGTTCAACGTTCAAATTGATGATGCTAACGGGATGTATGCTTGCCACTAAGATCAAGAGCTTGGGATAATATATCAACCTAGAGAAGTTAACTCTAAGTCCATAAGTTCACACTAAGTAGAGAAAAGATAAAGTTCTAAGAAAGAGATAGAATATATTTCATGCCATGCAAAACACAACGATGAAAACTTTGGTGGCGGTACATCATGCCTCGGAGAATTTGGTGCCTACGGGATGCTAAATCAGAACGTACGGTTTCGGGAAAAAGGACCCTTGCACGAGTAGGAATGATTATGTGATTTGATAATGGTTACGCTATGCAATTTACTTCATACATATTAAACTGTTCATACATTCGCATGGTCAAGGACGACTTGTGCACAAGGTGAGCTTTCCTCGAGACGGTACCCGGAGCCCTGGGACCGAATCGGCCTAGGAGGAAATTATGGAAATCGTGCTTCGGCACGAGGCATTGTGAGACCTCCAGTTAGGCTCGCTACCTGGACTGGAGGGCGCATCGCAAGGCTACGTAATCGTCCTTCGTGGTGTCGATATCACCAATGACCGCATATAGGATAGATTGCATGCTCACCTATTGTCTTGTGCAGGTGGTAAGTATTATGTGTATCTTGTGCAGGAAAGAAGCACGGTCGTGGTAAGAATGGTTAAAATCGGTTATGTTGCTATTGTTTAAAATGTGCCTTCGATATGAACTGCAACTCATATAGTTCTAAATAGAAAGATCACTTCGTATGCCTGAATCCTTAATAAGCAGTGTCGGTTTAGACGAGTGGGTTCGTCCCATCCACTAGCAAGTGTGCTAACCCCCAACTCCCCAGGTAACGAGCGTGCTGCGGGAGCTCGAGACTAAGCTGGAGCTGAAGAACGGGAGGCGGCACGAAGCTCTCCTATTTTGAAGTATTTTGATGCCCAATTCAGACCGAAGGCTTTTGTTCAATGTATAAAGGGGCATGAATGTATGGAACGCCGAGGATTATTTCAAGGCGAGCTTGTCGATAGTTTTCTTTTGTGTTTTAAAGATGTAGCCGCAACGGCATATGTAATGTAAAAATGACCTTGCACATATTTTGCAAGTTTATGAATGAAAAGCTAAGTTTCTTCCTATGCTATGTTTTCAACTCTCTGCACTGTTTAATTTCAATACGTCGAGTCAAAAAGGAATTTCCAATTACACATCCTTGTCTTGTGCAAGTCCATGAAAGACTTGCACGACATCACGTCCCGACCCGTGGGGATCGATTTATATCGAGTCAAGGCGATGGCGACCGATTCGGCGAGTCGGGGCGTGACAAGTTGGTATCAGAGCACGGTTCACACCTCGGACCTTTCAAAATACTTTCTTTAGATGATGCCGTTGCGATTTTTCAAAAACTATACTTTTCGACATATGCGGCCTGAAATAATCTTTCCATACATATAAGCCCGTAGATATTTTGAGAATACTAACGGGTTTGCTCAATTTTGTAGGAATGACGGAAAGACTGGGTGTCCCCACATTGATTAGCACGGATAGTACCGAAGGCACGACGTCTAGCGAATCTGCCATGGAGCGACTACTACGCCTCATGGAACTCCAACAACGCCAGTCAGAGATGCAGCAACGACAGCTGCAAGAACAGATTCAGGCCCAAGTCAGCGCCCAACAAAAGCAAATGGACGCCCTGACCAGGATCGTGAGCACCATAGCGACGCAACAGAACTCGACGACCGTCATGTCCGAAGAAGAAGTGCAAGCCGAAATGACAAAACATGTGTCTTCTTCCTCCCTGCTCAAGATGACCAAGTTCAAGAAAATTAACCCGCCTGAATTCAACGGTCGAGCAGAGCCTGACGAAGTCATGGGGTGGCTAGTGAAGATTGAGAGTCTGTTCACTCTCCTCAACATCAAGGGGTCCAAGAAAGTTGGGTGCGCAGCGTTGCAGCTCAACTTGAGGGCCTACGACTGGTGGGAGGCGAAGAAACAGGAACTCCAAGAGTCCAACCCTAATGCCAAGATCTCGTGGGAGACGTTCAAACGGGCCTTCCTCGAGCAATACATCCCTCGTGCCCTTCGTCGACAGAAGGAAGAGGAATTCATGTCCTTGAAGCAAGGAAACTTGTCCGTTGAAGACTACGATGCGAAGTTTGCGAAGCTTGCGAAGTTTGCCGGGGCTTTTCTGCCAAACACAGAGGCGTGGTGCGAGCGCTTCCAGCAAGGCCTGAACGAAGATTTGCGTCGGGACGTCATGAACCAGAGATGCTAGACGTACAGGGAATCATATAACGTCGCCCTTGATATGGAGCGGGTCTTCGGTCGAGCGTCGCAGAAGGGCGGATCAAGCATCCGCAACAACTTCAACAAGCTGTTTGCCATTAAAATTCTTTGATGTAAATTTTAATACAAACAGAACAGTATTACAATATAGGACTTAGATGTAGCCCTAGAAGTACACTTTTGTTTAATCTGGGTCCCTTGTACCGATGGAGCGAGTGGTAATGCGTTGACTCCGTTGACGAGCTGACGACGGTTATCGGTTTTCTGAAGGTTTGGATTGCTCTGGGTGCTGGAGCTTGCTGAGAGGAGGAAGACGTTGAGTGTCTGTATCTGCCTCTCAGGTGGCTCCAGCACCCAGAGCAATCCAAACCTTCAGAAAACCGATAACCGTCGTCAGCTCGTCAATGGAGTCAACGCATTACCACTCGCTCCATCGGCACAAGGGACCCAGATTAAACAAAAGTGTACTTCTAGGGCTACATCTAAGTCCTATATTGTAACACTGTTCTGTTTGTATTGAAATTTACATCAAAGAATTTTAATGGCAAACAAGCTGGCGACTCTGCTGGGGACCTCTTTCTCCTCCACCGAGAAAGTTGTGTCGCAAGCCGATGACGTGAAGTGGGTGTTTGCCATTAAAATTGTTTTGATTGAAATCTTAATACAAACAGAACAGTGATACAATATAGGACTTAGATGTAGTCCTAGGAGTACACTTTTGTTTAAGCTGGGTCCTTAGTGCCAATGGAGCGAGTGGTAATGCGTTGACTCCGTTGACCGGCTGACGACGGTTATCGGTTCTCTGAAGGTGTTGATTGCTCTGGGTGCTGGAGCTTGCCGAGAGGAGGAAGACGTTGAGTGTCTAGAACTGCCTCTCGGTGATTCTCTGTCGTCGATTCTCTCTGTGTTGTGAGTCTTCTGTTCTGAGTCTCTGTCTCTGTGTGAAGGAGATGATCCTTCTATTTATAGTTTTGCAGGCTGGCTGCTCATGCGCGCATGCAGGATGCGCCGGTGTGGGGATGCCATGTGGAGGTCGCTGATGGAGGCGCACGGATGCTGCGCCCTGATCGAGGGAAAGAACTCTTCATACTGCTGTTGTGAGCCGGCACGTAGCAGAGAGAAGATCTTTCCGTTGCTGAAATCTTGGATGAGTTGAGTCAAAAGACACGTGTCGTCGACTCATGGTTCGAAGATCTCGGATTTGGTGGAGAGAAGTGATCTGGTGAGCTGCGCCTTGGATTGGGCGCAGGAGGAGGCTGCGGCTCATAACCTTTAGGAGTTACAAACCATTTGGGGCGCATGGCTTTTGAGGCGCATGCAGGCGACTTTCCTTCTGTCTTTCGGGATCAGAGAGCAGTCTGAGGCGCATGGCTTTTGAGGCGCATACTGAATTGGACGCATGGCCGTAGAGGCGCATGCTGATGGTGGAGTGGCCACGTGGCAGTAGCCGTCGAAATAAAGTCATGATGATGCTGACGTTGCCGACGCTTCATTTTCTGAATAGAGCTGTCAACTGTTCAGACTTTGGGAGGCGTGCTGCCAACTCTGTCAGTTCAGTATTTAATGTTGGTGACGTTCGATGGACAGCTGAGTGGGCGCGTCGGTTGGCGTTCCACTCGGTATGGGGATGTGTGAGGGCGCACCCTCTGTAATGCGCCGAGTACTGTAGGGCACGTCTGTGTGATGCGCCTGATGCCGAAGGGCGCGTCCGTGTGATGCGCTGTCTGGCTGGCGCATCGGACATGTCTTTTAATGATGCGGCTGTCTCGCTCTTCGAGTGCTATAAATAGCCGTTTGGCTGAATTCGAGGCGTCCGGTTCATCCATTTAATGTAAATTCATTGCACGGAATTCGGAGGGTCATCCACTTGGCGCGTAGGTTTGATCTGCCCGACCTATAAATAGTGGCATGGAGAGAAGATTTGCTTCTCATTCCCTCACGTACTTCCAACATGAACTTGAACATGCGGGTGCATTCTGTTGACGAAGTGCTCCCGAGGGTGAAGATGAGACGCTGTGTTGTCTTCGATGCACTTGAAGGTGACTGTTACATCCAAAAGACGGAGTCGAGGGCTTCCGAGGCAGGCGGAAGGTGCCTGTTGCATCCAAAGATAGGGATGCTCGGGCCTTGTCCCCGTTATTCCGGAAGAGCCGTAGATCGGAATGGCGGTGCTAGGCTTTAGCCGCGGTTTCGATCACGGTCTTCCTTCGGCTTTGGAGGCTCTTTCGAAGCCTCCCCTGGCCACAGCATTTGCGGTGCTCTTCTCTTCCTTGGTTCCAGCCAGAGGGTTAAATGCTTTGCTTGGCGAAGCACTTATCAGGTGAGCCTGGCTGGAAGAGCGGCACATAACTGGGCTCTGCTCGGCCAGGTGAGCCTGGCTGGAAGAATTTGGCTGAAGGGATGCGCATAGCTGGACTGCTGAAGGGATGCACACAACTGAGCTGGATGCACATGACTGAGCTGCTGAAGATATGGTGGGATACGCCTGGTTGGAGGCGCATGATGTCTGCTGCGCCTGACTGACAGCGCATGGTGACTGGCAGCGCATGATGACTGCTGTGCCTAACTGGAGGCGCATGGTGGCCGCTGGCTGTAGACTTAGGATCTTTCCTTTGTAGAAATTCTCCTTTGTACAACCTTTTCTAGACATGTAATAGACTTTTATATATAAATAAAAAGTCCTTCTTCAAATGTCCATGGTTATTGACTTTGCTGTGAGGTGTTCTGTGCGAGTCCTGGCGCATGTAGTGTCTGGCGCATGGTCTTTCTGGTTGTAAAATTCCATGCTTCTACAAGACCCCCTTCAAAGTTTTCAAAACTTTTGAATAAGTTTTGGAATACTTTGAATAAGAAGCATGGAGTTCAGGGAGCATGATTTCTGGGCGCATGCTCTTCTCAGTTAATGATGATGGTGCCTCGGTAACCGAAAAGATTAATGATGATCTTTTGGTTTTATTTGCTGCTATCCTTGCACAGAACCCGAGGCGACGGCCGAGATCACACGTCATCTGTTCACGCGTGCGACCAAGCCCTATAAATAGATAAGAGTTGGAGAGAGAAAGGGTTCTTCTTCTCTGTGCCTCTGCTTCTTTAGAGTTTCTTCTTCAAAACCCTAACTTTTCCTTCCTCGAGAGAATGGCTCCCAAGACTCCTCGCGGTGCTGTCGACAAGGGGAAGGAGAAAGCGAAGGAGTCCGCCGATGAGGATGTACCTATCACTCTTGCGCCTCTTGCCGACGTTCGTCCTGAGGTAACAGGTGGGTTTCGTCTCTGCTTTGGGCCCTGTGCCCTAACTGCCGACGCGTATAGACTTCGGTCTTTAATGATACGCCGAGGTTCTATCCTGCCGACGTGCATAGGTTTATACCTTTATTATGCACCGAGGTTTTAATGGCTGACGCGCATGGGTTTTATTCCCTGAAGATGCGCCGAAGCCTTTGCTGACGCACATGGGCTCACGCTCTGATAATGCGCCGAAGCTCCAATGCCAACGCGCATGGGCTTACGCCCTGATGATGCGCCGAGACATGCTGACGCGCATGGGCCTATGCCCTGATGATGCGCCGAAGCAGATGCGCATGGGTTCATACCCTGGCAATGCGCCAGTCTGCTTGACATATTTTGTCTTTTTGCCTGACTTCCACTTTTGTCGTGCCAGTGTCGATGACGATCCCTTTATTGAATGAGGTCCTCCTGGACGCTTCTCTTTGTCAGATGGGAGTTGATTTTGATGAGGCGGTGATCAACCCTGCAAAGGATGCTATCCTTCAGGACCAACCTCGTGAGAGGATGCTACAAATCCAGGTCCAGTTGCCGCTTTTCCTCCAGAGTATGATGGAGAGCGGTAAACTGAAGTCTGCTGATTTTGAAGGTGTGACTTTCTCAAAGCCTGCCTTTCTGTTTGGCGACCGATTAGTCTCTTCCGAAGCGAAGATATTGAAGATCAGAGAAGACTGGTTCTTTGCTGCTAAGGACATGATGTTATACATGCGGCAGGTTGACCGCCAGTTGCCACTGACAGCCTTTTATCGTCTAGCTTCGAAGAGAAGGATGGGTTGGGAACTTACTCCTTCTCAAGGAGGTGCCTTGGGGGGTTCCCTTTCGATTGACACCACCTCGAACCAGCGAGACACCTTGACCGCCTCACGAACCGGTTCTTCGTTCAGTTACCGAGCTTTGCGTCCCGGGAGCATCTATAGTGAAGTCCCAAATGACACGTTTCCCTTCAGTGCCCCAACTTTTGCAAATCGGATGCTGACGTCGAAGGTCACGTATCCGACAGCTGGTTTTAGAGTCGAAGGTTGGTGTCACTACATCCCAAAGTGGGACGAGTTGACCTCCTGGGTGCTTTCCAGGTTCAAAGTTGAGCTTAAAGAGATAGGGCTGACTGCCGCCATTCGGGCCACGCAGGCAGGCGTGGACCTCAATAAGCCGATGTTCCTTGCGCTCTTGGAGCTTTTCAACGCCCAGATTGGCAGCTTCTTTACTCCAGTGGGGGAGTTGGGATTGGCCCTTCATGAGATGTACGAAGTGTCCAAGCTTCCTTGGGGCTCGGAACCGTACGAGGAATATTTTCCATCAAATGAAGAGATCCAGGTCTTGGAAGATAAGGACCCGGAGATGATGGCCGTTTTCAAGGAGGTGACGAGCCATCATTATCTGATGCACCGGAGGGACAAGGGTAAGACCCAGCCTCACGTGACTGCTTGGAGGGACTATGTCTTCAGGCAGGATTTGGCAGATCCTTCGAGGATCCGATTTGCGACTCCACAAGGCTTGAACCCCGCGGAAGTGAGTTCTGAAATAACCCGGCTGGACGAGAGGGCCCCACATTCCAATGAGAGCGGCAAGGATACGTACAGCTGTTTCTGGCACTGCGCGCACCGGATGTCGTCTAAGGCAGTGTTGACGGCCTACTTGATGATATGGCTCCGGGATTGCATATTTGCAGGGGGATCCGGTGCCGTTGAGAGGGTACATCGGAATCTCATTTTGCCTGCAGTGAAGTTGGCCTTTGGACGACCTTTAGCTCTCCTCCCCGCGATGGTGTGCAACCTGTTGCACGGTTTGAGGTCTTTTGCTGATGATGCGATCCACGAGAAAGGTAATAATGACAACTTTCCCCGGGCCGAGCTGCCTTTCCATTATCTTATGGGGTGGCTGATCTTACATCATCCGAATGTGATGAGTCCTGGCCCTGAGGAGGACCATGTTGAAGGAGATGCCTTCATTCGCCGCTTCTACAAGAGGAAGTGGTCTTACACTGGCGTCCCCGTTTGTAGGAGGGTTTTGTCCTTCCTTCAGGGGTGGGAAATCGTGAAGGTTGGCCCGATCTTCAAGAATTTCGAGGCCGACCAGGATTTGGTTGATTCTGGCGAGGATGCGGTTACTTTGCCGAAATGGAGTTTTCGTTGGTTGCAGAGTATCCGGCCTTCGCACCTGGTCTACCGTAATCAGAACAGATGTTATCTGGAACCGTACTTGCCAAGCCGATTTGCTCGTCAATTTGGCTACACTCAGCTAATGCTGCGGAATTCCAGTAGCAGTCTAGGCTTCATCGGGAGTTTGCTGGATGGAGCCCGGGGCTGGCAGTATTATAACGCTGGATGCACTAGCGTTAAGTTTACCACACCAGTTCGCAATCCTCGGCCGCCGATCTTATATCCGGCCGCCAAGCTGTATTGCACTATGAATACTATGTCTCCTGGTTATGACAGGGAGACTAGTTTCATCATTGGAACCCAGTTGGAGGCAACAACGAATATGTTGGTGGCAGCTCGGTCACATCGTCCACCAGAATTGGCGGGGTATCGGGCTGCTGCTGTGGCACCAGTGAGAGACTCGTCTGTCGGGAAAAGGCGGGCTGACCCAGAAGCTGGTTCTTCTGTACCGAAAAGGTCGAGAAGGATGTCGACCCCGAAGATTACGGAAGCGCCACTTGTAACGCCAACGGGCTCAGCTCCCGCTGAGGTAAGGAGTGCTTCATAATTCCAGTTTTTTATGTCATTGTAGCGACTTATGTTCTTCTTCTTGTAGGGATTGAAGAAGAAGTCTCGTGCTTCGAAACCGGGCACCAGTAAGCCGAAGGAGGTGGCAGGCTCTTCTGAGGAGCGCATTCCACCAATGATGATGTCTCCTGTGGAGGAGGGTCCCGAAGATGTTCCCGCGGAGGTTTTAGTATCTCCTGACTTTGAAGTCGCAACAACTTCTGGGATAGTACTATCTGCCGTGGAGGCCTTGGACGCTGAGGGTCCTACAAACTCGAGGTATCCTGATGATGAAGTGGATTGGAGTTCGTCGCCTTCTGGTGACGTCCCTCCAGCGTTGCAAGGGTCCGTTGCGGGGGCAGCAGAAGCAGTGAGGATAGAGGAGAGGGTTGATTCCCCTCCTGGTCATGATGAAGGGAGGTCGGCTGAATCATTGCCAAATCCTTCCTTGGCTTCAACCATGGACATAGAGATGGCTACTGATCAGGCGGTAGCGACAGATTCTGTCCCTGTAGAGGGACTTGAGAAGGATGAGACCCTTTTGCCGGTCTTGTCTCCTGGGGCTGGCCAGGAGATAAATGTTGATCTTTCCGTTTTGTCGGAGGAGGTAGCTGATGCTGATAGAACGTCGGGGGTAGAAGAGGTGGCCGTTGACGTCGGTGATTTCTCCGGGCTTGAGAAGGGTAAGGGTGTGGAACCCTCTGTTGCTCCTTCCACTTGGGGTACTATCACGATGCATGTGCCGGCTCCTTCTGTTCCTTCGGCTCCTCGGGCTAGCAGTCTGGCCCCTGTTGATGAAGAGCCTATTGCTGCCGAGGTTCAAACCTCTCCGATCGAGGTTGGCGAATCTTCCTCCGGTCCGTAAACTGTAGTAGCTCCCCCAACTCCTGCTATGACGCCGCAGGTGCTGGCGGATGCCAACGAGTATGTGAAGTTCCTCGTCGAGGGAGTGTACAAAATGCTGAAGAAAGGAGTATCTGCAGTGATGGATGCCAAGGGGAGCTTTGCGACAGCAAAAGCTTTGGCAATGCCTTGTATCGAGCTGATCCGCGTTCACCAAGGCCATGACAATATGGCCGAAATTCTGGAGGTTTCGGTGATTGAGCTGGACGAGCGGCTCGCGGAACTGCAGCGCATCCAACGAAATGACCTCTCTGTCTTGATAGATACAGAGATAGGGAAGTTGATGGCTGAAATCGAGGCTTCCTATCGAGCCGATGTGAGCAGTTGGGAGCGTGAAGTGGCTGGGACTGAGGCTACGGCGGAGCAGTTGTCTCAATCTATGGAGAAGACGACGGAGAAGCGGGCTGCGGTGGACGCTAACATCGCAGAGGTTGATGCTCAGATGCGCCGTCTTGAAGACCAGCGGGCCCAACTTCAACTAGAAGCTGATCGTGTCCTGGCTGAACACGTGGCATTCAAGCAGGAGGAAGCGACTCTTACTCAGCGGACCCTTGCTTTGGCTCAGCAGCGACGACAGCTTGATGAGAAGTATGAGAGTAAAACTTCCGTTGAGGCTGTCGGATTAATGCGTCAAGAAGCCGAGCTGCGAGTCCAGGCGACTGTGGAAACTCGCACTGCCGACCTGAGACGTCGAGTCAGAGAGCTTTCATCCCACCCTGGAGAGGATCGGGGACTGTAGCTTCTCTTCTTTTTATGTGTTTTTGCAACTCTTGCCGGGGAAATAGCGTATTTCTGTACTCCCTTCTTTGAAAAATAAAGAAATACACTATCTCTTTTTTTTGTGATGTGTTCATTTTTGATCTCATGAACTTGATGATTTATGTGGACCTATTATCTTTTGCACACCTTGGTTTTTTAGGTACAGATAATAAGTTTGAAGGAACCAACATGTTTGCTCAGAGGTAATGTGGACATGGCAATCATTAGGTTCAAATGATAGAATCTTCCTACTCAGAGGTATTTATGGACATGGTAGGAATGATCCTGGGGGATACGCTGAACAACTCAGAGGTAATGTGGACATGGAAGTTCTGCGATCAATGTACGACAACACATGAGTTGTTTGTACGGGATGTTTACTCAGAGGTAATGTGGACGTGGTAAACTTGAAGGATAGCGTAAGCTCACGAAATGTAAGGTTCCGCTTTGTAGGATGTAGAGAGACAACTCAGAGGTAATGTGGACGTGGTTATCTTTCTACGGAAGGATGCCACGGAACAGCTGGGTTCTGGAAGCGTTTGATTTTTGTGAAAAGAGGTTGTTTGGGGAAATACATGTCTTGGAGGATGTCAAGAATAGTACTTCTTTAGGAACTTGCCGTTGATGGGCATCATGAACAAGTCCCCATTGGGTTTGGCGAGGCGGTAAGCACCGTTTGAGTATACCGTCTCAATGATGAAGGGTCCTTCCCATTTGGGCTCGAACTTCCCTGGTGTCTTGTGAGTTAACACCATTGGCCTTCTGACTGCTAAAACCAGGTCGCCAACTTGGAAAGTTCTTTGCTTGACCTTCTTGTTGAAAGCCTGTGATATACGGGCTTGGTAAAGTTCGATACGTTGTTGAGCTAGGAGACGCTTTTCGTCAAGTGCCTCCAGTTCCCGCAGACGACGACGTTGATTGTCTTCTTCTGTGAGATCGTTTGTGATTGCCACGCGGAGCGAAGGTATCTGTATCTCGAGAGGCAGTACTGCTTCGCTCCCGTAGACTAGGGAGAATGGAGTGTTGCCTGTTGGGGTCCGTACCGTTGTACGGTAGGCCCAAAGGCATTCGCCAAGCTTTTTGTCCCAGTCGCGTTTGTTGGATGACACGACCTTTTTGAGCAGCCTAACGATAGTCTTGTTGAATGCCTCAGCTAATCCGTTTGCTGCCGGATTGTAGGCGGTTGAGGCCACGTTTTGAATGCGATTCTTGTCACAGAACCTGCTGAAAATGTGGCTGATGAATTGGGGACCATTGTCATGAATGATTCGCCTGGGTACTCCGAAACGGTAAATGACATGGTGTTTGATAAAGCTGACCACCCTGGAGCTTTTTACTTCCGCTAGTGGGACTGCTTTCGCCCATTTGGAGAAGTAATCGGTGATGGCCAGGATGAAACGATGTCCTCTTGATGAAGGAGGGGTGATTGGTCCTACAATGTCCATGCCCCAGGCTTCGAATGGCCAGGAGGCGACTGTAGGATGTAGAGGTTCAGACGGTGTATGTATGAAGTCTGCATGAAGTTGGCATGCATGGCACTTCTTAGCATATTCCACTGCGTCGGCGGCCATGGTTGGCCAGTAGTAGCCCATACGTCGCAGTCGATCTTGCAACTTAGGACCGGGTTGATGAGCTCCACAAGTTCCGTCGTGAGCTTCTTGAAGAGCCTCGGCTGCTTCTTCGTTAGACAGGCATCGAAGGAGGAGCCCATCGAAGGAGCGTCGGTACAGCGTTTTAGTGGCTGTATCGTAGTAGAATCGAAGAGAGCGTCTCCTGACTGAGACGGCTTCCTTCGGATCTTCCGGAAGGATTCCGTAGACGGTGAAGTCGATGAACGAGAATCTCCAGTCTCGGACATTAACACCAGTATTTATCGGCATGGCGTGGGCCATGTGTGAGCATAGGTTGTTTTTAGGACAGACCAAGTCTCTCCCGACTACCGTGACATAGTGTTGAGTCCCGAGGGGTGCTGCCAATGAGGCTGCGAGGCCAGCCAGAGCGTCAGCCTCCAAGTTTTGTAGACGGGGTACATGTTCGATGAAGAACCCAGTGAAGGTTGAAATGATGCTCAATGCAACTTCATGGTAAGGGATCAAATCTTCATGGCGAACCTCGTATTGCCCCCGAATCTGGTTTACGACGAGTTTTGAGTCGCCGTAGGCTTCCAGATGTTCCACCCCCAGCTGTTGTGCTAGCTGGAGTCCCATGACGAGTGCGTTGTACTCAGCAACATTGTTGGAGCACGGCTTCGAAAGAGAGTATGCGCGCTGGATGACCAGCTGATCGGGGGAGACCAAGACTACCCCCACTCCTGTGATGATTTGGCCGTTGGGACCCGTTCTTGAAGCGCCATCGAAGAACATCCGCCAAACGGGGCTTCCTTCAGTGACGTTTGATTCTTGGACTTCATCCGGGATGTCTTCATAGAGTTTTGAAGATTCTGGGATGGGGTGTGCAGCTAAAAAGTCAGCCAGAGCCTGACCCTTGACCGCCTTCTACAGGACAAACACCATGTTGTATGGCGTTAGTAGGATCGCCCATGTAGCCAGCCGGGAGTTTAATGACCCTGGCTTCGTCATGAGAACTCTGAGTGGATTGACTCGAGAGATGACGTGAATTGTCTGGCCCGAGACGTAGTGACGAGTCTTCTGAATGGCAAACACCAAAGCCAAGCACTCCTTTTCAACGGGTTGTACCGGTGTTCGGCCCCGATGAGTGTTCGACTGAGGTAGTAGATTGCTTGTTCGTAGCCTGCATCGCTGTTTTGAGCCAGTAAAGCGCCGAGGGAATGATCCATGGCACGGACGTAGAGGAGGAATGGTTTGCCGGCGACAGGTGCCACTAGGACTGGCGGGCTTGTCAAGTAAGCCTTGATGTCGTCGAAAGCCTTTTGGCACTCCTCTGTCCAGACGTAAGAGACTCCCTTCTTCATGAGCTGAGTAAAGGGTTGACATTTACCGGAGATGTTTGCTATGAACCTCCGGATGTATGCCAGACGTCCCTGTAAGCCCCGAAGTTCTCGAAGGTTCTCCGGAGGGTCCATGTTGAGGATGGCTTTAGTCTTCTCGGGATCGACATGAATGCCTTTTGCCGTGATGACAAAGCCCAAGAATTTGTCGCTAGAAACCCCGAGGAAGGATTTAGCGGGGTTCATTTTGAGTTGATGTGCCCGCATGAGATCAAAGACCGTCCTCAGGTCCTGTAGGTGATCTCTTTTGAGGCGGCTCTTGACTGCGATGTCGTCAACATAGCACTCAACTGTCTTGCGAAGATGTTGACGGAAGATGGTACTCATCGCTCGTTGGTATGTTGCACCGGCATTCTTCAAGCCGAAGGGCATTACTGTGTAGCAGAAAACACCTTTCGGAGTCCTGAATGACGTGTATTTTGCGTCATCGAGGAACATCTTGATTTGATTGTAGCCTGAATACCCGTCCATGAAGGACATGCGTTCAAAGCCACATGTGTTGTCGATCATTACATCGGTGATTGGGAGCGGGAATTCATCCTTCGGGCAAGCAGAGTTGAGATCCCTGAAGTCGATACAGACTCGTATCTTCCCGTTCTTCTTGGTGACAGGGACGACGTTGGCTACCCAGTCCGGGTGTTGTTCCTCACGGATGAAGCCACTGGTCAAGAGCTTGTCCACCTCCTGATCGATGGCATTCATGATGTCCGGGCGGAAGCGTCGCTGTTGTTGTTTGATAGGTTTGGCATCTGGTAAGATGTTCAACCTATGCATCGCGATCTGTGGATCGAGACCCGGCATGTCTTCGTAACTCCAGGCGAAGACGTCAATATATTCTTTAGCCAGTTGGACTAAAGATTCTCGGTCTTCTCCTTCCAAGCTTTTGCTGATGAAGATGGGTTTAGAAGAAGACCCATCCCCGAGGTCGATCTGCTCGACTTCGTCTTCGGTGGGAGGTTCTCGTAACTCAAAACGAGACTCCCATTGTTCTCCTAGGCGTTGAGCCCAGGGTTCCTCTTCGAAGGGTTCCGGCGGTTGGTCTTCGCCTTCATCTTTCTGAGGTTGCGCCGATGTCATGTTAGCTGACAGCACTTTCCTGAAGACTGATCCGATACTGGTATCGGAATCCCACGTCGATGCTTCAGACGAGTGGGAATGTTCTATGTCTTCTGCGTCTGAACTCTCTGGAGTTGATGGCGGCGTGACATAGCCTAACCCCCGTCGAGTCCGATTATAGCAATCCTGTGGCTTTCCATTGGGCATCGAAAGCCGGACAGGGAGATGCCGACCCTTGCCGTAGTTTAGGCCTTTATTGCTTTTCAGGTCGTAGCCCATCTTTTGGATGATGCGCTTTGCCGTATCCGTGTACCGATAGACTTGTACTCTGCCGGTATCAGGTTCGGGCTCGATTGACGGGAGGTCCCGACGACGCTCGATTTTGCCCGAGATGATGGTGCCTTGGTCTCGGCTCCGTGGAGGGACTATGAAGACTCCTTGAGACGGGACTATTTGATTATGGTAGACGGTCGTTACTTGTGTTTGCAACGACCGTAGAGCGTTGTCTAATGTATACATGGCATTCCAGTGTGGAAGACAAGAATAATTGAAAGACACTCTATTATTGATAAAGTGCGAGATTTTATCCCTTGGGATTACATTGTCTAAGGAGGGTGCGTCTACATCAGCAGAGATATATTCGCCAAGCTCCTTATCTGTAAGCACTGGGGCCGGATCAGGAGAGTCCTCCACCGCTCTGACTTTGGGGTCTGAGAGGGTTATGTGAGCCCTCTCCGACTCTTGGATGACTGCGGCGGCTTGCCTTTAAGACGCACCTTGAGAGGTGCCTCGGTTGCGCCTCCGATGAGTGGCGCCTTCCCTTGTAATTTTACCACCAGGGGAGCCGTTGTTTGAGGTGGCTTTCCCTTGAGGCGTATCTTCAGGGGAGCTTCGTGAGTCGGTGCTTTCCCTGATAGCTTGATGCTCATTGGAGGCGCCTTCTGGGGAGGCTTGCCCTTCAATCGGATTGTCAAGGGGGCGTCGGGAGTCATTTCGGGCTCCAAGTCCGGCTCTGTTGCCGTCTCT
Source organism: Iris pallida (assembly GCA_029216955.1). Taxonomy (NCBI): domain Eukaryota; kingdom Viridiplantae; phylum Streptophyta; class Magnoliopsida; order Asparagales; family Iridaceae; genus Iris; species Iris pallida. The sequence goes on from JANAVB010034617.1 coordinate 21,191,519, forward strand.
GCTTCATCATCGGCGTCGTTGGCTTCCTCCTCGTCAAGTGGCTTGTACAAGTCGGAATCGGTGAAGTAGGCCTCAATCCCTTTGAAGGGATCGATATCTGCAAATTCCGTCCGGATGACGCCGTTGGTGGATATATATTTCATGCATTGGTGGAGTGTGGAGGGCACCACCATGTACTCATGTAACCATGGTCGTCCGAGTAAGATGTTGTAGTTGACCTCGGCATCCACCACATAACAAGTTACCTCAGTTTTGAGGCTGCCGATGTGACACTTCAGCCGGATCTTGCCCAGTGGCTCGCTCTTGCTAGCGTTGAAGCCACTGATGGTCGTATTGGAGGGCGCCAGCCGGTACATTGGGATCCCCAGCTTTGATAGCAGCGCCTTTGGAATGATGCTTAGGGAAGACCCCGGATCGATCTGAATCCTGCTCACCTTTACCGAACCGATGTACCCTGTGTAATACAACGGTCGGTTATGTCGGTGATGCTTGAGCAGCATGTCTTGTTGGGTGAAAGTTATGTTTGGGATAACTTCATCCGCACAATGACAGTGTGCACAAGTAGTTGGGAGGTCTTCAGGCTGCTTGATTTGACTGAGAAAGGATTCGGCATCCTTCAGAGCTTCGCAGAGAGCTTCTCGGGAGTCCTTGGAGAGACGCAGGAGCTCGAACAAAGACAAGCGTGCAGGAGTACTGGCCAGTTGTGCCAGAATGTCAAAATTGTGGGGCTTGGCTAGCCCCGAAGCATTTTCTTTCCGCAGAGGTCTGTCGAAACGGGCCTCCACTTGCTTTTGTTTATTGGCTGCTGAGGGCTTGGATGGACCCTCCTCAGGGATGGTGCCAGGAGGCACCACTTCGGCGGCAGCTTCACCGGGCTGGGAGTTCTGTTGTGCACGCGTCTGCACAGGAAGCGCCTCTTCCGTTGAAGAAGAGACCGTACGGCAAGACTTGATCTTCCTGCCTTTTGCTTTGGAGGTAGGGCGTACCTCCGGTTGAGTTACCTCGGAGACGAGGTCGGGGTGAACCCAGAGGACCTCTCCTCGAGATGTGGTGAGTGGGACAAGTCCACTTACATTGTCACGGGTGGGTGGCATGTTCACCACCTCCATTGTCGCCTTAGGGATGGGGACGACGCCATCTTGTGTGGTAGTCGGCGGCAAGGTGCCGAACTGAAGTGACACCACATTAGCTGACACCGTCTTCTCTTCGTAGTCGACGGAGATTACATCCGCATTGATCATGCGCTGGATGTAATTTTTGAGGACGTAGCAGTCCTTAGTCGGGTGTCCGATAAACCGATGGTAGTGACAGTACCTCGGGTTGTCCACTTTCCCGACTTCATCGGGCCGCTTCGGGTCCGGAAGCTTGATCTTGTCACCCTGCTTCAGTATCTCAAAGAGTTGCAGGGTGTCGTCATCATTGAATGAATAAACCTCCTTGGGTCTCGGTGCCAGTGGAGGCTTTTGAGTAGGCGCAGATGCGCCTTTCGAGGCATTAACAGTCAATGCCTGTTTCCCCTTTGTTTCTCGTCCGGAGTTATTGATTGCGGACTTTTTCCCCTTATCGTCAAAGGCGGGGAAGCTAACACCCAGAAGACGTGCATTGGCCGCCTTCTTCTCTGCAACTTCAGCTTCGATGATTAGGGAGCTCCAGTCGGGAGGGGGAGTAGAGTTAAGCCAGAGCTTTACTGCAGGCAGCATGTTCATACTGCAAGCGGAGAGAAGCGCATGCTCTGGCATGCCTGGAGGTAGCCTGAAGCAGGCCTGACGGAAGCGTTCGATGAATGCCCGAACCGTTTCCTTGTCCTTCTGGCGTATCTCAATGAGAGACGCCATCGTCATGTCCTTCCCACCGTCGTAGAAGCGGTCGAGGAAGAGGCGTGTCAGGTCGTCGAAGGACGATATGGAATTATCGGGGAGGCTGCAGTACCAGTCATACGCCACCCCTTTCAGGGCCCCAACAAAGATGCTGGTGAGGAGCGCATCCTCCTTCGGAAGATGCCCTGTCTGCGACTGGAAGTACGTCAGGTACCGTCGTGGAGAGTCCTTCCCGTCATACGGCGTGAGTGTTTGTGGTTTATACTTTGGGGGATAAACCACCTTGTTCCACTCAAGGGGATAAGGCTGGGGAATGCCCATCTTCTGGCGCTCCTCCTGCCTGTTCTTGGACTCGAAGCGCTCCCGCAGATCTTTGATCATTTCGACCACGTCCTCCGTGGAGCTAGGAGTCGAGGAAGGAGGTACCACCTGGAGTGGAGCGTTTGAGGGCTCCGACGTCCGGGGTGCTTCTGTGTCTGAGGGTGTTCGTTGGAGGGGCACACTCGACTCTCCATTGGCTCCTGGGTCGGGACCATTTGAAGGTGTCCTGATCAAGGCCGACCGCATCTCAAACACTGCTTGAGTCAGTGCTTGCATTGAGGCAGAGAGGGTTTTGAGTCCTCCCTCTAGCGAGTCTATGCGCTGGACAATGTCCTGTGGCGGCGCATCAGTCTCAAGATCACCCCCGGTCATGTATACTGTCATGACACGGCCGGAAGTGGATGGATCAGTTGAGGCTTCGCTCTCAGCCTCGCTCTCATATGGGGGAGTCACTTCTCCTGGTGTTTGGCCACCCCCAGCCACATTCTGGAGTTCGTCTTCGACAGGCGCATCTGCAAGGGCCTGACTGCCCTCAGCTCTGTCTTGAAGGGCCTCTTCGTTTCCAGCACTACCCCCGGCGGTGTCCTGGAGGACATCGTCATTTTGAGGGGCTTCAGGGAGGCCATCTTCGCCTTGATGAAGATCCGCCGCAGCTGTGCTTTGGACATCTTCGTCTTCGGAAGGAGGCTCGACAAGGGTCTGGCTACCCCCAGCTTCCTCCAAGAACTTCTTCCTCGACCGAGTGCCTTCGAACACTCCAGAGGTCGAGACAGCTGCCTTGGTTTTTCTCGGCTGGCTTTTGGATGAAGACGAGGAATTGGCAGTCGTCTTCCAGACAGATGAGGAGTTGGAGATCACGTTGCATGAAGCAACCTTTAGCTCCTCTTCTGCTGACACCTTCGTCCCAAGGCGATGTCGGAGGGGTGTCGATGATTGTAGCCGTTGGAAGACCGACTGCTTTGGTGGTACTGCCGTCTTGCAACAGCAGTTGATGGTGACCACTGCACAAGTGTGCCCCGTGAGAGGCGCATCGTGCTTGTTGGTCAACTCTCCTGACCGGCGCTTGTGAGTGATCACGTTGCGCAGGTCGTTGGAGGAGAGTGCTACCCTCACACCCCTCTCAGGCGCATGGCAGGGCCAAGCGCCGGGGTGGTCGGGTGAGTGCTGCGCCCCCTGATCTAATACCAAGCAGGCATCACGATCAGTAGTGGGGGAACCACAGCATTTGAAGTGACTTGAACGGACCTCAAACGCACAACCAGAGGAGGCACGGGAGTTCAAGACCACTGAGTTTGCCTCTCTCGGCTTGGTTGTGCACGCAGTGAATGCGCCCAAGCGAGATGAGGACTTTGAAGGTCGACTCGTTGTTGGTGCAGAAGCACTTGAGTCAACCTTGTACAGCTTGCCATCGGCAGCGCGCGTGATCGTAAGCGCGTGCCTCTGGCCGGCTGCTGGCATAGCACGTTTGTGGCGCATGGCCCGTACCGCCTTGGATTTCTTCGTACCAGCCCGCTGGGGCGCATAGTACTCAGCATCCAAATTCTCCTCGCCATTACAGCGAGCGAGTCTGTCAAAGACAGAGGCTCTTTGTGGCGCATCAGAAGTGATGCGCGGGGCATTGGCTGCGCCCCTGCTCCGTCGACGTATCTTCCTCGCTTGAGAGGAAGATGGCTGGGGAACGTGGTCAGCCGCACGCTTCCTCGAGAGATGCGCTGCATCAGCGGGCGCACCTTGACTGCTGAGGACGTCAGCAGGAAGGGAAGGCTGGACGGGCGCATCCCCTTCAACGGTGGTGCCCGAGGCGTCGACTTTGCGCACCCAGACTGCGCGGGTCTTCTTCGGCTTCGACAGCCGCTTCGAAGGACTCGCACTTCCTTCAGAAATGAACTCCTCGTACGCCTGTTGATTGAGGCGCACTACCAGCGTCTTGTGGGAGGAGCCCACCTTCACGTCGTCGGCCTGTGACACAACCTTCTCGGTAGAGGAGAAAGAAGTCCCCAACAGAGTCGCCAGCTTGTTTGCCATTAAAATTGTTTTGATTGAAATCTTAATACAAACAGAACAGTGATACAATATAGGACTTAGATGTAGTCCTAGGAGTACACTTTTGTTTAAGCTGGGTCCTTAGTGCCAATGGAGCGAGTGGTAATGCGTTGACTCCGTTGACCGGCTGACGACGGTTATCGGTTCTCTGAAGGTGTTGATTGCTCTGGGTGCTGGAGCTTGCCGAGAGGAGGAAGACGTTGAGTGTCTAGAACTGCCTCTCGGTGATTCTCTGTCGTCGATTCTCTCTGTGTTGTGAGTCTTCTGTTCTGAGTCTCTGTCTCTGTGTGAAGGAGATGATCCTTCTATTTATAGTTTTGCAGGCTGGCTGCTCATGCGCGCATGCAGGATGCGCCGGTGTGGGGATGCCACGTGGAGGTCGCTGATGGAGGCGCACGGATGCTGCGCCCTGATCGAGGGGGAGAACTCTTCATACTGCTGTTGTGGGCCGGCACGTAGTAGAGAGAAGATCTTTTCGTTGCTGAAATCTTGGATGAGTTGAGTCAAAAGACACGTGTCGTCGACTCATGGTTCGAAGATCTCGGATTTGGTGGAGAGAAGTGATCTGGTGAGCTGTGCCTTGGATTGGGCGCAGGAGGAGGCTGCGGCTCATAACCTTTAGGAGTTACAAACCATTTGGGGCGCATGGCTTTTGAGGCGCATGCAGGCGACTTTTCTTCTGTCTTTCGGGATCAGAGAGCAGTCTGAGGCGCATGGATTTTGAGGCGCATACTGAATTGGACGCATGGCCGTAGAGGCGCATGCTGATAGTGGAGTGGCCACGTGGCAGTAGCCGTCGAAATAAAGTCATGATGATGCTGACGTTGCCGACGCTTCGTTTTCTGAATAGAGCTGTCAACTGTTCAGACTTTGAGAGGCGTGCTGCCAACTCTGTCAGTTCAGTATTTAATGTTGGTGACGTTCGATGGACAGCTGAGTGGGCGCATCGGTTGGCGTTCCACTCGGTATGGGGATGTGTGAGGGCGCACCCTCTGTAATGCGCCGAGTACTGTAGGGCGCGTCTGTGTGATGCGCCTGATGCCGAAGGGCGCGTCCGTGTGATGCGCTGTCTGGCTGGCGCATCGGACATGTCTTTTAATGATGCGGCTGTCTCGCTCTTCGAGTGCTATAAATAGCCGTTTGGCTGAATTCGAGGCGTCCGGTTCATCCATTTAATGTAAATTTATTGTACGGAATTCGGAGGGTCATCCACTTGGCGCGTGGGTTTGATCTGCCCGGCCTATAAATAGTGGCATGGAGAGAAGATTTGCTTCTCATTCCCTCACGTACTTCCAACATGAACTTGAACATGCGGGTGCATTCTGTTGACGAAGTGCTCCCGAGGGTGAAGATGAGACGCTGTGTTGTCTTCGATGCACTTGAAGGTGACTGTTACATCCAAAAGACGGAGTCGAGGGCTTCCGAGGCAGGCGGAAGGTGCCTGTTGCATCCAAAGATAGGGATGCTCGGGCCTTGTCCCCGTTATTCCGGAAGAGCCGTAGATCGGAATGGCGGTGCTAGGCTTTAGCCGCGGTTTCGATCACGGTCTTCCTTCGGCTTTGGAGGCTCTTTCGAAGCCTCCCCTGGCCACAGCATTTGCGGTGCTCTTCTCTTCCTTGGTTCCAGTCAGAGGGTTAAATGCTTTGCTTGGTGAAGCACTTATCAGGTGAGCCTGGCTGGAAGAGCGGCACATAACTGGGCTCTGCTCGGCCAGGTGAGCCTGGCTGGAAGAATTTGGCTGAAGGAATGTGCATAGCTGGGCTGCTGAAGGGATGCACACAACTGAGCTGGATGCACATGACTGAGCTGCTGAAGATATGGTGGGATGCGCCTGGTTGGAGGCGCATGATGTCTGCTGCGCCTGACTGACAGCGCATGGTGACTGGCAGCGCATGATGACTGCTGCGCCTAACTGGAGGCGCATGGTGGCCGCTGGCTGTAGACTTAGGATCTTTCCTTTGTAGAAATTCTCCTTTGTACAACCTTTTCTAGACATGTAATAGACTTTTATATATAAATAAAAAGTCCTTCTTCAAATGTCCATGGTTATTGACTTTGCTGTGAGGTGTTCTGTGCGAGTCCTGGCGCATGTAATGTCTGGCGCATGGTCTTTCTGGTTGTGAAATTCCATGCTTCTACAGTGGGCTCCTCCCACAAGATGCTGGTCGTACGCCTCAATCAACAGGCGTATGAGGAGTTCATATCTGAAGGCAGTGCGAGTCCTTTGAAGCGGCTGTCGAAGCCGAAGAAGACCCGTCGAGTCTGGGTGCGCAAGGTCGACGCCTCGGGCACCACCACCGAAGGGGATGCGCCAATCCAGCCCTCCCTTCCTGCTGACGTCCTCAGCAACCAAGATGCGCGCTGATGCAGCGCATCTCTCGGGGAAACGTGCGGCTAACCACATTCCCCAGCCATCTCCCTCTCAGGCGAGGAAGATACGTCGACGGAGCAGGGGCGCAGCCAATGCCCCGCGCATCGTCTCTGATGCGCCACAGAAGATCTCTGTCTTTGACAGACTCACTCGCTGTAGTGGCAAGAAGAATTTGGATTCTGAGTACTACGCGCCCCAGCGGTCTGGTACGAAGAAGTCTATGGCATCACGGGCCATGCGTCCCAAACGTGCTATGCCAGCAATAAGCCAGAAGCATGCGCTCACAATCATGCACGCTGCTGATGGTAAGTTGTACAAGGTCGGCTCGAGTGCTGCGGCGTCGAGAACGAGCCGACCTTCAAAACCCTTGTCTCGCTTGGACGCATCTGCTGCGTGCGCAACCAAGTCGAACAAGACGAACAAATGTTGTGGTTCCCCCACTACTGATCGGGATGCCTGTTTGGTATCAGATCAGGGGGCACAGCACTCACTTGACCACCCCAACGCTTGGCCTTGCCATGCGTTTGAAGGGGGTACGAAAGTAACACTCTCCTCCAACGACTTGCGTAACGTAATCACTCACAAACGCCGGTCATGAGAGTCGACCAACAAGCATGATACGCCTCTCACGGGGCATACTTTTGCGGTGGTCACCATCAACTGCTGTTGCAAGACGGCAGTACCACCAAGGCAGTCAGTCTTCCAGCGACTGCAATCATCGACACCCCTCCGACGTCACCTTGGGACGAAGGTGTCAGCAGAAAAGGAGCCAAGGGTTGCTTCATGCAACGTGATCTCCAACTCCTCGTCAGTCCGAAAGACGACTGGCAATTCCTCGTCTTCATCCAAAAGTCAGCCGAGGAAAACCAAGGCAGCTGTCTCGACCTCTGGAGTGTTCGAAGGCACTCGATCGAGGAAGAAGTTCTTAGAGGAAGCTGGGGGTAGTCATACCCTTGTTGAGCCTCCTTCCGAAGACGAAGATGTCCAAAGCACAGCTGCAGCGGATCTTCATCCTCGAGGCGAAGTCAGCCTCCCAGAAGCCCCTCAAAACGAGGATGTCCCCCAGAACACAGCTGGGGGTAGTTCCGGAGACGAAGAGGCCCTTCAAGACGGGGCTGAGGGCAATCAGGCCCTTGCAGATGCGCTCATTGAGAATGACCTCCAGAACGTGGCTGGGGGTGGCCAAATACCAGGAGAAGCGACTCCCCCACATGAGAGTGAGGTCGAGAGCGAAGCCTCAACCAATCCATCTACTCCTGGCCGTGTCATGACAGTATACATGGCAGGGGGTGATTCCGAGTCAGATGCGCCACCGCAGGACATCGTCCAGCGCATAGATTCGTTAGAGGGAGGACTCAAAACCCTCTCTGCCTCTATGCAAACACTGACTCAAGCAGTGTTTAAGATACGGTCGGCCTTGACCAGAGCACCTTCAGCCGGTCCCGACCCAGGAGCCAATGGGGAGTCGAGTGTACCCCTTCAACGGGTACCCTCAGACACAGAAGCACCCCGGACGTCGGAGCCCTCAAACGCTCCACTCCAGACGGTACCACCTTCCCCGGCTCCTAGCTCCACCGAGGATGTGGTCGAAATGATCAAGGACTTACGGGAGCGCTTCGAGTCCAAAACCAGGCAGGAAGAGCGCCAGAAGATGGACATTCCCCAGCCTTATCCCCTCGAGTGGAACAAGGTGGTTTATCCCCCGAAGTATAAACCACAAACACTCACACCGTACGACGGGAAGGACTCTTCGCATCGCTACCTGACATACTTCCAGTCCCAAACGGGACATCTCCCGAAGGAGGATGCGCTACTCACTAGCATCTTTGTTGGGGCCCTAAAAGGAGTGGCGTATGACTGGTACTATAGCCTCCCCGATAATTCCATATCATCCTTCGACGACTTGACGCGCCTCTTCCTCGACCGCTTCTACGACGGCGGGAAGGACATGACGATGGCGTCCCTCATAGAGATACGCCAGAAGGAGAAGGAAACGGTTCGGGTGTTCATTGAACGCTTCCGACAGGCCTGCTTCAGGCGACCTCCAGGCATGCCAGAACATGCGCTCCTCTCCTCTTGCAGCATCTGCCTGCAGTAAAGCTCTGGCTCAACTCTACTCCCCCTCCCGACTGGAGCTCCCTGATCATCGAAGCTGAAGCCGCAGAAAAGAAGGCGGCCAATACGCGTCTTCTAGGTGTCAGCTTCCCTGCCTTTGACGATAAGGGGAAAAAGTCTGCAGCCAACAACCCCGGATGAGAAGCAAAGGGGAAGCAGGCATTGACTGTTAATGCCTCGAAAGGCGCATCTGCGCCTACTCAGAAACCCCCACTGGCACCGAGGCCCAAGGAGGTTTATTCGTTCAACGACGAAGACACCCTGCAACTCTTTGAAATATTGAAGCAGGGTGACAAGATCAAGCTGCCGGACCTGAAGCGGCCCGATGAAGTCGAGAAAGTGGACAACCCGAGGTACTGTCACTACCATCGGTTTGTCGGACACCCGACCAAGGACTGCTATGTCCTCAAAAATTACATCCAGCGCATGATCAATGCGGATGTAATCTCCGTCGACTACGAAGAGAAGACGGTGTCAGCCAATGTGGTGTCACTTCAGTTCGGCACCTTGCCGCCGACTACCACACAAGATGGCGTCGTCCCCATCCCTAAGGCGACAATGGAGGTGGTGAACTTACCACCTACCCGTGACAATATGAGTGGACTCATCCCACTCACCACATCTCGAGGAGAGGTCCTGTGGGTTCACCCCGACCTCGTCTCCGAGGTGACTCAACCGGAGGTACGCTCTACCTCCAAATCCAAAGGCAGGAAGATCAAGTCTTGCCGCATGGTCTCTTCTTCAACAGAAGAAGCACTTCCTGTGCAAACGTGTTCACAACAGAACGTCCAACCCGGCGAAGCTGCCGCCGAGGTGGTGCCTCCTTGCACCATCCCTGCTGTCCCGGAAGAGGGCCTGTCTAAGCCCTCAGCAGCCAATAAGCAGAAGCAGGTGGAGGTTCATTTCGACAGGCCTCTACGAAAGGAGAATGCTTCGGGGCTAGCCAAGCCCCACAGCTTTGACATATTGACACAACTGGCCAGTACTCCTGCACGCCTATCTTTGTTCGAGCTCTTGCGTCTTTCTAAAGACTCCCGAGAAGCTCTCTGTGAGGCTCTGAAGGATACCGAATCCTTTCTCAGTCAGGTCAAGCAGCCTGAAGACCTCCCAACTACTTGTGCGTACTGTCATTGTGCGGATGAAGTTATCCCAAACATAATTTTCACCCAACAAGACATGCTGCTCAAGCACCACCGACATAACCGGCCGCTGTATTACACGGGGTATGTCGGTTCAGTCAAGGTGAACCGGATTCAGATTGATCCGGGGTCTTCTCTCAGCATCATTCCGAAGGCACTGTTATCAACACTGGGGATCCCAATGTACCGGCTGGCGCCCTCCAACACAACCATCAGCGGCTTCAACGCTAGCAAAAGCGAGCCACTGGACAAAATTCGACTGAAGTGTCACATCGGTAACCTCAAAACTGAGGTGACCTGCTATGTGGTGGATGCCGAGGTCAATTACAACATCCTGCTCGGTCGACCATGGCTACATGAGTACATGGTGGTGCCATCCACGCTTCACCAATGCATGAAATATGTATCCACCAACGGCGTTATCAGGACGGAGTTCGCAGACATCGATCCTTTCAAAGGGATTGAAGCCTACTTCACCGATTCCGACTTGTACAAATCACTTGACGAGGAGGAAGCCAATGATGCTGATGATGAGGCAGATACGGCAGCCGAGTCGGATATGGAGCCTGAGATGACTCCCGATGCCCCTCTGAAGATCCAGCTCAAGGGCAAACCGCCCCAGAAGGTGCCTCCAATGAGCATCAAGCTATCAGGAAAAGCACCAACTCCTGAAGCTCCCCTGAAGATACGCCTCAAAGGGAAGCCGCCTCAAACATCGGCTCCCCTAGTGGTAAAATTACAGGGGAAGGCACCAATCACTGGAGGCGCAGCTGAGGCACCACTGAAGGTGCGTCTCAAGGGCAAACCCCCGCAGTCATCCAAGACGCCAGAGAGGGCTCACATAACTCTCTCGGACCCTAAAACCAAAGCTGTGGTGGACTCTCCTGATCCAACCCCAGTGCTTACAGATGAGGAGCTCGGCGAATATATCTCTGCTGATGTAGATGCACCCTCCTTAGACAATGTAATCCCACGGGATAAAATCTCGTACTTCATCAATAATAGAGTGTCTTTTAATTATTCTTGTCTTCCACATTGGAATGCCATGTATACATTAGATAACGCTCTACGGTCGTTGCAAACACAAATAACGACCGTCTATAATGTAAATCGAGTAGTCCCGTCTCAAGGAGTCTGCTATATAGTCCCTCCATGAAGTCGAGACGAAGGATCCATCATCCTTGGTGAAGGCAAGTGTCGTCAAGACCTCCCGCCGCTCGAGCCAGAACCAGATGCCGGCAGAATGCAACTCTATCGGTACACGGATAAGGCAAAGTACCTTATCCAAAAGATGGGCTACGACCTAAAAAGCGACAAAGGCTTAAACCACGGCAAAGGTCGACGTCTCCCTCTTCGGCTTCCAACACCCAAAGGAAAGCCACAGGACTACTACAACAAAACTCGACGGGGGGTAGGCTATGTCACGCCGCCATCAACTCCAGAGAGTTCAGACGCAGAAGACATAGAATATTCCCACTCGTCCGAAGCATCGACTTGGGATTCCGATACCAATATCAGATCAGTCTTCAGAAAAGTGCTGTCAGCTAACATGACATCAGCACAGCCTCAAAAAGATGAAGACGAAGACCAAGCGCCGGAACCCTTTGAAGAAGAACCCTGGGCTCAACGTCTGGGACAACAATGGGAGTCCCGTTTCGAATTATGTGAACCTTCCACCGAGGATGAAGTCGAGCAGATCAACCTTGGAGACGGGTCTTCTTCCAAACCCATCTTCATCAGCAAAAGCCTAGAAGGAGAAGACCGAGAATCTTTAATCCAACTGGCTAAGGAGTATATTGACGTCTTCGCCTGGAGCTACGAAGATATGCCGGGACTTGATCCCCAGATTGCGATGCATAGGTTGAATATCTTGCCTGATGCCAAGCCTATCAAGCAACAACAGCGGCACTTTCGTCCGGACATCATGAACGCCATCGATCAGGAGGTAGATAAACTCTTGACTAGCGGCTTCATCCGTGAAGAGCAACACCCAGATTGGGTAGCCAACGTCGTACCTGTTACCAAAAAGAATGGGAAAATACGAGTCTGTATCGACTTCAGAGACCTCAACTCTGCTTGTCCGAAGGACGAATTCCTACTTCCAATCACTGATGTGATGATCGACAACACATGTGGCTTCGAACACATGTCTTTTATGGACGGGTATTCAGGCTACAATCAAATCAAGATGTTCCCCGATGACGCAAAATATACGTCATTCAGGACTCCAAAGGGCGTTTTCTGCTACACAGTAATGCCCTTCGGTTTGAAGAACGCCGGTGCGACATACCAACGAGCTATGAGCACCATCTTCCGTCAACATCTTCGCAAGACAGTCGAATGTTATGTTGACGATATCGCGGTCAAGAGCCGCTTTAAAGGAGATCACTTACAGGACCTGAAGACAGTCTTTGATCTCATGCGAACACATCAACTCAAGATGAACTCCGCTAAATCCTTCCTAGGGGTTTCTAGCAGAAAATTCTTGGGCTTTGTCATCACGACGAAAGGCATTCATGTTGATCCCGAGAAAACCAAAGCCATCCTCAATATGGACCCTCCGAAGAATCTTCGAGAACTTCGGGGCTTACAGGGACGTCTGGCGTACATCCGGAGGTTCATAGCAAACCTCTCCGGCAAATGTCAACCCTTCACCCAGCTCATGAAGAAGGGAGTCTCTTACATCTGGACAAAGGAATGCCAAAAGGCTTTCGACGACATCAAAGCCTACCTGACGAGCCCTCCAGTTCTGGTGGCACCCGTCGCTGGCAAACCATTCCTACTCTACGTCCGTGCCATGGATCATTCCCTCGGCGCCCTGCTAGCTCAGAACAGCGACACAGGCTATGAGCAAGCAATCTACTACCTCAGTCGAACCCTGATCGGGGCCGAACACCGATATAACCCCGTTGAAAAAGAGTGCTTGGCTCTGGTATTTGCCATCCAAAAGACTCGTCATTACGTCTCGGGCCAGACAATTCACGTCATTTCCCGAGTCAATCCGCTCAGGGTCCTCATGACGAAGCCAGGATCACTGAACTCCCGGCTAGCCACATGGGCGATCTTGCTAACGCCATACAACATGGTGTTCATTCCACAGAAGGCTGTTAAGGGTCAAGCTCTGGCCGACTTCTTAGCTGCACACCCCATCCCGGAGTCCTCAAGACTCTATGAAGACATCCCGGATGAGGTCCAAGAATCAAACGTCACCGAAGAAGGCTCCGTCTGGCGGATGTTTTTCGATGGCGCTTCAAGAACAGGCCCCAAAGGCCAGGATCGTCGCAGGAGTGGGGGTAGTCTTAGTCTCCCCCGATCAGCTAGTCATCCAGCGTGCTTACTCTCATTCGAAGCCGTGCTCCAACAATGTTGTCGAGTACAACGCGCTCATTATGGGACTCCAGCTGGCGCAACAGCTGGGGGTGGATCATCTGGAAGCCTACGGCGACTCGAAACTCATCGTAAACCAGATCCGAGGGCAATACGAAGTTCGCCATAAAGATCTGATCCCTTACCATGAAGTTGCATTGAACATCATTTCAACCTTCATCGAGTTCTTCATCGAACACGTACCTCGTCTACAAAACCTAGAGGCTGATGCTCTGGCTGGCCTCGCGGCCTCGTTAGCAGCACCCCTTGGGACTCAAAACTACGTCACGGTGGTTGGCCGAGACTTGGTTTGTCCTAAAAACAACCTATGCTTACGAGTGGACCACGCCATGCCAACAGGTACTGGTGTTAATGTCCGAGACTGGAGGTTCCCGTTCATCGACTACGCCGTCTACGGAATTCTCCCAGAGGACCCGAAGGAAGCCGTCTCAGTCAGGAGACGTTCTCTTCGATTCTACTATGATACAGCCACTAAAACGCTGTACCGACGCTCCTATGATGGGCTCCTCCTTCGATGCCTGTCCAACGAAGAGGCGACCGAAGCTCTTCGAGAAGCTCATGACGGAACTTGCGGAGCTCATCAACCTGGTCCTAAGTTGCAGGATCGACTGCGACGTATGGGCTACTATTGGCCAACCATGGCCGCTGATACTGTCGACTATGCTAAGAAGTGCCATGCGTGCCAACTTCACGCAGACTTCATTCATACGCCGTCAGAACCACTACATCCTACAGTCGCCTCCTGGCCCTTCGAAGTCTGGGGCATGGACATTATAGGACCGATTACCCCTCCTTCATCAAGGGGGCACCGCTTCATCCTGGCCATTACCGATTACTTCTCCAAGTGGGCAGAGGCAGTCCCATTGGCGGAAGTAAAGAGCTCCAGGGTGGTCAGCTTTATCAAACACCATGTCATCTACCGCTTCGGAGTACCCCAGAGGATCATCCACGATAATGGTCCTCAGTTCATCAGCCATGTTTTCAGCAGATTCTATGACAAGAATCGCATTCAAAACGTGGCATCAACCGCCTACAATCCGGCAGCAAACGGATTGGTCGAGGCGTTCAACAAAACTATCGTTAGGTTGCTCAAAAAAGTCGTGTCATCTAACAAACGCGACTGGGACGAAAAGCTAGGCGAATGTCTTTGGGCCTACCGCACAACGGTACGAACCCCAACAGGCAACACACCATTCTCCCTGGTCTACGGGAGTGAAGCGGTACTGCCTCTCGAGATCCAGATACCCTCACTCCGCGTAGCAATCACAAACAAACTCACAGAAGAGGACAATCAACGTCGTCGTCTGCGGGAGCTGGAGGCACTTGACGAAAAGCGTCTCCTAGCTCAACAACGTATCGAACTCTACCAAGCCCGTATATCACAGGCTTTCAATAAGAAGGTCAAACAGAGAACTTTTCAAGTTGGCGACCTGGTTCTTGCAGTCAGGAGGCCGATGGTGTTAACTCACAAGACACCAGGGAAGTTCGAGCCCAAGTGGGAAGGACCTTTCATTATCGAGACGGTATACTCAAACGGTGCTTACCGCCTTGCCAAACCCAATGGGGACTTGTTCATGATGTCCATCAACGGCAAGTTCCTGAAGAAGTACTATTCTTGACAGCTTTCAGATATGTGCTTCCACAAGGGGATCTATGGACCCAATCATCAGGATTCACAAACAATTCCCTTCCGACAAAACCATACGCTTCCGGAACCCAGCTGTTCCGTAGCACCCTCCAGTAGAAAGACAACCACGTCCACATCACCTCTGAGTTGTCCTTCTACACCCAGCAAAGCGGAATCTTACACTTCGTAAGCCTACGCTACCCCTCATGTTTACCACGTCCACATTACCTCTGAGTAAACATCTTGTACAAACAACCCTCGCGTTGTCGTACATTGATCGCAGAACTTCTACGTCCATATCACCTCTGAGTTGTTCAACGTATTCCCCAGGATCATTCCTACCACGTCCATAATACCTCTGAGTAGGAAGATTCTATCATTTGAACCTCAATGATTGCCACGTCTACATTACCTCTGAGCAAACATGTTGGTTCCTTCAAACTTATTATATGTACCTAAAAGCCAAGGTGCACAAAAGATAATAGGTCCACACAAATCATCAAGTTCATGATAACAAAAATGAACACATCACAAAAAAGTTGCGTACTTCTTTATTTTCTAAAAAAAGAGAGAGAGTACAAAACTATACTATCCTCCAGCAAGAGTTGCAAAAACATAAAAAGGAGACGCTACAGTCCCTAAACATCTCCAGGGTTGGTTGAGAGCTCTCTGACTCGACGTCTCAAGTCGGCTGCATGAGTCTCCACAGTCGCCAGGACTCGACGCTCAGCTTCTTGACGCATCAATTCAACAGCCTCAGCGGAAGTATCATTCTCATATTTCTCATCAAGCTGTTGTCGCTGCCGAGCCAAGGCAAGAGCCCGGTGAGTAAAGGTTGCTTCCTCCTTCTTGAATGCTACGTGTTCAGCCTGGACACGTTCGGCATCTAACTGGAGTCGGGCCCGTTGATCCTCAAGACGGTGCATCTGAGCATTGATCTTCGCGATATTAGCGTCCAACGCAGCTCGCGTTTCTATTGTCTCCTTCATGGACTGAGATAACTGCCCCACCGCAGCCTCAGTCTCAGCCACCTCGTGCTCCCAGACGCTCACAGTGGCCTGGTAGGAAGACTCAATCTCAGCGATCAACTTCTCCTTCTCCGCATCTATCAAGACGGAAAGGTCATTTTGCTGGATGCGCTGAAGTTCCGTGAGCTGCTGGTCCAGCTCAATCACCGAAGCCTCCAGGATCTCGGCTATATGATTGTGGCCTTGGTGAACGCGGATCAGCTCGATATAAGGCATTGCCAGAGTTCTTGCCGTCGCAAAGCTCCCGTTGGCATCCATCACAGCAGATATACCCCTCTGCAGCATTTTATACACCCCCTCAACGATGAATTTCACATATTTATCTGCGTCCGCCAGCACCTGCGGCATCATAGCAGGAGTTGGAGGGGCTGTTGTCGTTAGCGGACCGGAAGAAGATCCGCCAATCTGTGAGACTGGAATCTCGGCATCAATAAGCTCTTCATCAACACGGGCCGGACTGCTAGCCCGAGGAGCCGAAGGAACAGAGGAAACCGGCACAGGCGTCGAGATAGTACCCCAAGTAGGAGGGGCAACAGCGGGTTCCACACCCTTACCCTTCTCAAGTTCGGAGGAACCACCGACGTCAACGGTCACCTCTTCTGCCCCCAACGTCCTATCAGCGGTCAGTACCTCCCCTGGCAGAACGGGGAGATCAACACTCATCTCATGGCCTGCCCCGGGAGACAGGACTGGCAGATGAGTCTCATCCTTCTCAAGTCCCTCGACAGGGACAGGATCTGTCGTTACCACCTGATCGGTAGCCACCTCAACTTCCACGGGTGAGGCCAGGGTAGGACTTGGCAATGATACAGCCGATCTCCCTTCATCATGACAAGGAGGGAAATCAACCCTCTCCTCCGTTCCAACCATATCTGTTGCCCCCGCAACAGACTCTTGCAACGCTGGAGGGACGTCATCGGAAGGCGACGAACTCCAATCCACTTCATCATCAGGATGCCTCGAGTCCGTAGGACCCTCAACGTCCAAGGCCTCTACGGCAGATTGTACCTTCCCGGAAGTGGTTGCAACCTCCGCAATTCTTTCAACAAAGTCAGGAGATACTGAAATCTCTGCAGGAATATCTTCGGGACTCTCCTCCACGGAAGACATTATCATCGGTGGAATGCGCTCATCGGAAGAGCTTGCCACCTCCTTCGGTTTACTAACACCCGGTTTTGGAACACGGGTCTTCTTCTTCGATCCCTATAAGAAGAAAAGCATAAGCCACCAAAGTGACAAGATGGGCCAGAATTACAGAGGATGCCTTACCTCAGTCGATCCCGCTGGCGTTTCAAGTGGCACTCCTGTAGCCTTTGGAGTCGACGTCCTTCTTGGCCTCTTTAGAACAGAAGAACCAGCTTCTGTGTCGGCCCGCCTCTTCCCAACAGACGGATCTCTCACTGGTGCTGCAGCAGCAGCCCGATATCATGCCAATTCTGGAGGACGATATGATCGGACTGCCGTCAACATATTCGTCGTGGCCTCTAGCTGAGTTCCGATGATGAAGCTAGTCTTCCTGTCATAACCAGGAGACGCAGTATTCATAGTACAATACAGCTTGGCGGCCGAATACAGGATCTGTGGCCGAGGGTTGTAAACGGGCACCATAAACTGAACACCAGTACACCCGGCATTGTAATATTGCCAGCCACGGGCTCCGTCCAGCAAACTACCGATGAACCCCAGACTGCTACTGGAATTCCGTAGCATCAGCTGAGTATAGCCAAACTGGCACACAAACCGGCTGGGTAGATATGGCTCCAGATAACATCTATTTTGGTTGCGGTAGACCAGGTGAGAAGGCCGAATGCTTTGCAACCAACGGAAACCCCTCTTCGGCAAAGTAATCGCATCTTCGCCCGAGTCAACTAAGTCTTGATCAGCCTCAAAATCCTTGAAGATGGGGCCAACCTTGACAATCTCCCACCCCTGAAGGAAGGATTAAACCCTCCTGCAAACGGGGACGCCAGTGTATAACCACTTCCTCTTGTAGAAGCGACGGATGAAGGCATCTCCTTCAACATGATCCTCTTCTAAATCGGGACTCATCACGTTCGGATGATGCAAAATCAGCCATCCCATAAGATAATGGAAGGGCAGCTCGGCCCGGGGAAAGTTGTCGTTGTTTCCTTTCCCGAGGATCACGTCGTCAGCAAAAGACCTCAAACCCCGCAACAGGTTACACACCATCGCGGGGAGGAGAGCTAAAGGTCGTCCAAAGGCCAATTTCACGGCGGGTAAAATGAGGTTCCGGTGTACCCTCTCTACGGCACCAGATCCACCCGCGAACACACAATCTCGGAGCCATATCATCAAGTATGATGTCAGCACCGCTTTAGATGACATCCGGTGCGCGCAATGCCAGAAGCAGCTATACGCGTTCTCACCATCCTCATTGGAACGAGGAGTCCTCTCGTCCAGCCGGCTTATCTCAGAAGTCACTTTCGCAGGTTTTAGCCCTTGCGGAGTCGTAAATCGGATTCTCGAAGGATCCATCAATTCCTGCTTGAAAACATAATCCCTCCAAGCAGTCACATGAGGCTGAGTCTTGACTTTGTCCTTCCGATGCATCAAATAGTGATGGCTCGCTACTTCCTTGAAGACGGCCATCATCTCCGAATTCTTATTTTCCAGAACCTGGATCTCTTCATTTGATGGGAAATATTCCTCGTACGGCTCTGAGCCCCAGGAAAGCTTGGACACTTCGTACATCTCGTGGAGAGCCAACCCCAACTCCCCCACGGGAGTGTAAAAGGTACCAGTCTGGGTATTAAACAACTCCAGGAGTGCAAGGAACATAGGCTTATTGAGATCCATACCAGCCTGCGTGGCACGGATGGCGGCTGTCAGCCCAATCTCCTTAAGTTCAGCCTTGAACTTCGAAAGCACCCAAGTGGTCAACTCGTCCCACCTCGAGATGTGATGACACCAACCTTCGACCCTAAAGCTACCTTTCGGGTACACAACCTTCGATGTCAACATCCGGCTCGCGAAGGTTGGAGCATTGAAGGCAAAAGTGTCAGTTGGGACCTCACTGTAGAGGCTCCCAGGACGCAAAGTTCGACAACTGAACGAGGGACTGGTTCGTAAAGCAGATAGGGTATCCCTTTGATTCGAGGTAGCATCAATCGACAGAGCACCTCCTAGAGCCCCTCCCTGAGAAGGAGTAAGATCCCAGGACATCCTTCTCTTCGAAGCTAGATGATAGAAGGCTGTCAGCGACAATTGGCGATCGAGTTGTCGCATATACAGCACCATGCCTTTTGCTGAAAAGAACCAGTCTTCTTTGACCTTCAGTATCTTCGCTTCCGTGGAGATCAGGCGGTCACCAAACAAAAAGGCAGGTCTCAAGAAGGTCACATCTCTGGATTCAGCAGATTTCAGTTTTCCGCTCTCCATCATACTCTGGAGAAAAGTCGACAGCTGGTTCTGGATCTGCAGCACCCTTTCAGGAGGTTGATCCTGTAAGATAACACCCTTGGCAGGATTGACGACAACCTCGTCAAAATCAACTCCCATTTGACAAAGGAAGGCATCCAGGAGGACCTCATTCAGCAGCGGAATCGTCATCGATACTGGCACAACAAAAAAAATCAAAGGTCAGACAAAAAGACAAGGTGTGTCAAAAGCTTCGGCGCATCACTAGGGTGTGAACCCATGCGCCTCCGCTTCGGCGCATCATTTTGGTGTAAATCCATGCGCCTCAATGAAAGGCTTCGGCGCATCATCAGGACATAAACCCACGTGCATCAGCAAAGGCTTCGGCGCATTTAGGGTGCGAACCCATGCGCGTCCGCTGTTAAACCTCGGTGCATGATAAAGGCCTAAGCCTATGCACGTTGGCGGGGTGAAACCTCGGCGAGGACAGTGGTCCGTACGCGTCGGCAGAAGAGAGTTGTCAACTCAGTCGCATGATCCAAAGACCGCCTGAACAAAGAAGGTAGTGGAAAAGATGACACCCACCCGTCACAGCAGGGCGAACGTCGGCCGGAGTCACAATGGTGATAGGGGCATCCCCTTCAGCATACTCTATCGGCTCCTTTCCTTTGCCGGCGCCGCCGCGAGGTGTCTTGGGAGCCATTCTCTCAAGAAGAAATTAGGGTTTTTGAAGAAGAACTCTAAAGAAAGCAAAGGCACAAAGAAGAATAACTTTCTCTCTCTCCATCTCTCACCTATTTATAGGGCTTGGTCGCACGCGTGAACCGATGATCTCAGCCGTCGCCTCGGGTCCTGTGAAGAGATAACAGCAAATAAAACCAAAAGATCATCATTAATCTTTTCGGTTACCGAGACATCATCATCATTAACTGAGAGGAGCATGCGCCCGAACAGGCATGCGCCCCAAACAGTCATGTGCCCTGACCTCCATGCTTCTTATTCAAAGTATTCCAAAACTTATTCAAAAGTTTTGAAAACTTTGAAGGGGGTCTTGTAGAAGCATGGAAATTCACAACCAGAAGACCCATGCGACAGACAATCTATGCGTCAGAGCTCGAACAAAACAACAAAGGCAGCAAATATAGACATGGAAAGAGAACTTTTTATTCACACATAAAAGTCTATTACATGTCTAGAGAAGGTTGTACAAAGGAAAATTTCTACAAAGGAAAGATCCTAAGTCTACAGCCAGCGGCCACCATGCGCCTCCAGACAGGCACAGCAGCCATCATGCGCCTCCAGTCAGGCGCAACAATCACCATGCGCCTTCAACCGGGCGCATCTCACAATGCGCCCTCAGCAAGGTGCATTCTTTCAGCAGCTCAGTTATGTGCATCCAGCTTAGTTATGTGCATCCCTTCAGCAGCCTAGTTATGTGCTGCTCTTCCAGGCTCACCTGGCCGAGCAGGATGAGGGTGGCAATTAACACCCCATCCAGAGAAAGAGCCTCCAAAGCCAAAGGAAGACGGTCAGAGCACCGCCATTCCGATCTACGGCTCTTCCGAAACAACGGAGACGAGGCCCGAGCATCCCTATCTTTGGATGCAACAGGCACCTTCCGCCTGCCTCAGAAGCCCTCGACTCCTCCTTTTGGATGTAACAGTCACCTTCAAGTGCATCAATGACGATATGGCGTCTCATCTTCACCCTCGGGAGCACTTCGTCAACAGAATACACCCGAGTACCCAAGTTCATGTTGGAAGTACGCGAGGGAACGAGAAGCAAACCTTCTCTCCATGCCACTATTTATAGGCCGGGCAGATCAAACCCACGCACCAAGTGGATGGCTCTCCGAATTTTGTGCAATGAATTTGCATTTAATGGATGAACCGGACGCCTCAAATTCAGCCAAACGGCTATTTAAAGCACTCGAGGAGCGAAACAGTCGCATCATTAAAAGACATGTCGGATGCGCCAGCCAGACAGCGCATCACACAGACGCGTCCTTCGACATCAGGCGCATCACACAGACGCGCCCTTCAGTACCAGGTGCATCACAGAGGATGCACCCCCACGCGTCCTCATGCCTAGTGGAACACCAATCGACGTGCCCACTCAGCTGTCCATCGAATGTCAGAAACATTAAATGCTGAACTGACAGAGTTGGCAGCACATCTCCCAAAGTCTGAACAGTTGACAGCTTTTTTAGAAAAATGAAGCGTCGGCAACGTCAGCATCATCATGACTCTACTCCGACGGCTACTGCCACGTGGCCACCCAACCACCCGCATGCGCCTCGGCGGCCATGCGCCCAAACCTGCATACGCCTCAAAAGCCATGCGCCCTAGACTGCTTTCTGATCCCAAAAGACAGAAGAAAAGTCTCCATCTGAAGCTCCGTATGCGCCTCAAAAGCCATGCGCCCTAGACCGCTCTCTGATCCCAAAAGACAGAAGGAAAGTCGCCCGCATGCGCCTCAAAAGCCATGCGCCCAGAATGGTTCGTGACTCCTAAAGGTTATGAGCCAAAGTCTCCTCATGCGCCCAATCCTAGACGCATCCCACCAGATCATCCTCCACCAAATCCGAGATCTTCGAGCCATGGGTCGATGACACATGTCCTTTGACTCAACTCATCCAAGATCTCAGCAACAGAAAGATCTTCTCCTCTGCTACGTGCCGGCTCACAACAGCAGTATGAAGAAGTCAATCCCTCGATCAGGGTGCATCACCCATGCGCCTCCATCAGCAATCAACACATGGCGTCCCCACGTACCGGCGCATCCTACATATGTGCGCATGAGCGGCCAACCTGCCCAGCTATAAATAGAGGGATCATTTCCTTCTCACCCACGGACAACAGAGAGAACACACAGAGACAGATACGAATCAACATACCACCAGAGAGGCAGATACAGACACTCAACGTCTTCCTCCTCTCAGCAAGCTCCAGCACCCAGAGCAATCCAAACCTTTAGAGAACCGATAACCGTCGTCAGCTCGTCAACGGAGTCAACGCATTACCACTCGCTCCATCGGCACAAGGGACCCAGATTAAACAAAAGTGTACTTCTAGGGCTACATCTAAGTCCTATATTGTAACACTGTTCTGTTTGTATTGAAATTTACATCAAAGAATTTTAATGGCAAACACAAGCATCTTCACGACGCGGGACGATCTGGTACGCCAAAGCGCCAGAATACGTCCGAGTATCGGCGGCCTCACCCAGGCGTACGGTGCCATCGCTGCGGCAAGATGGGACATCTGGCGGTCGATTGCCGAGGGGGATGCTTCAAGTGTGGCCAGCTAGGTCACAAGGCAGTAGATTGTCGTATGGGAAGGGCGAACCAACATCCACCAAGGGACATCCAGAACCAGAACAGGGCGTCTCCCGTCCATGGCGCAAATACGGTGCCCGTGAACCCACAAAATCGTCAAGGGGTGCAAGGCCGAGTCTACGCACTAACTCAGGACGAAGCCTATGCGTCCGACACTGTCGTGACTGGTATACTACTCTATAAAAATATGCCTGCTAGAGTATTGTTTGATTCGGGTGCTACGCATAGTTTCATATCTGCCGACTTTGTAAAAGAAAATGAATTACCTATGTAACCTTTAGATATGAATCTTAGCGTTAGCACTCCATCGGGAGTAGACATGCCTGCCACTCACATTTGTAGGGATGGTTATATCTGCATCGGAGGGAGGAATCTATCCTTGGAAGTTATCGTCCTCGATGTCAAGGAGTACGATATAATCCTTGGCATGGATTGGTTGGGTGCATGCCACGCAACGATCGAATGCGCGGAGAAGAGAGTTGTGTTCCGCCTTCCCGGCGAAACCGAGTTCTTCTATTCGTGCGGAGCAGCATCAAAGTCGGCAATGATAATATCGGCGATTTTGACAAGGCGTATGTTACATTCCGGGTACAGCGGGTACCTAGCATCAGTTCGAGACACGAGAACGGAGATTGCAAGCACGGCCCAGACTGAAGTCGTGGCAGAATTTCCTGATGTGTTCCCAGACGAATTGCCAGGGAGGCCGCCGGACCGAGAGATAGAATTCAGCATCGACACCTTCCCGGACACCCGACCGATATCCAAAGCACCTTATCGAATGGCACCGGCAGAGCTGAAGAAACTGAAGGCACAACTACAAGAGTTACTAGATCGCGGATATATTTGCCCTAGTGTCTCCCCGTGGGGTGCCCCAGTGTTGTTGTGAGGAAGAAGGATGGATCGATGCCGCTGTGCATCGATTATCGGGAACTCAACAAAGTTACGGTACGAAACAAGTACCCGTTACCGAGGATAGACGATTTGTTTGACCAGCTGCAAGGGGCGACGGTATTTTCCAAGATTGATCTTCGCTCAGGCTACCATCAATTGAAGATCAAGTCCGAGAATGTGCCGAAGTCCGCCTTCCGAACTCGATATGGTCACTACGAATTTCTGGTCATGCCCTTCGGCTTGACCAACGCTCCTGCCGCGTTCATGGATCTAATGAACCGGGTGTTCCGACCGTTTATAGACAAATTTGTCGTCGTATTCATCGATGACATTCTCATATATTTAAAGAGCAAGGACGAGCACGTGGAACATTTGAAGACGGTGCTACAGACTCTGCGAGAACACCAACTTTTTGCCAAGCTAAGCAAGTACGAGTTCTGGATGAGCAGCGTGACGTTCCTCGGGCACGTTGTCTCAGCGGAAGGCGTCACGGTGGATCCAAAGAAGATTGAAGCAATAGTCGAATGGAAGCGGCCTACCTCAGCAGGCGACATTCGAAGTTTCCTCGGATTGGCAGGCTACTACCGTAGATTCGTGAAAGATTTTGCCAAAATTGCGTCGCCTCTGACTCGCCTCACCCAGAAGGGAGTCGCATTCGAGTGGAACGACGCCTGCGAATCAAGCTTCCAAGAGTTGAAGAAACGGCTCATCTCAGCGCCGATCCTTGCACTTCCAGACGGGCCAGAAGGGTTTCAGATATTTAGCGATGCATCGCGAACGGGTTTGGGATGCGTGCTTATGCAAAGGGATAAGGTGATTTCGTTTGCTTCAAGACAATTAAAGTAACACGAGAAAAATTATCCTACGCATGATCTTGAGTTAGCGGCCATTGTGTTCGCGTTGAAGCTATGGCGGTACTATCTTTATGGTGTAGCTTGCCGCATCTATACGGACCACAAGAGCCTCAAATACATCTTCACTCAACGGGACCTGAACTTACGGCAGCGGCGTTGGCTCGAACTCATCAAAGACTACGATCTGACTATTGAGTACACGCCAGGTAAGGGGAACGTTGTGGCAGACGCGCTGAGTAGAATGTTTGCAGGGTGCTTGTCTATCAACCGTAACATACAGCGAGACTTGGCGGAGATGGGTATCGAACTCCGAATCCGTTACCGTGGAGCACGATTGGCCCAATTGCACCTTGAGTCGAGCTTGCACAACAAAATAAAGACCGCACAGGAGGATGACCCATTCCTGAAGAAGATGCGCGAGCTGATTTCGACGGAAAAGGCGACCGACTTTGTGGTGGACGAGGGCGGAATGACGCGGATGAAGGGGAGGATATGCGTGCCGGACCATGCTGAACTTAGAAAGGAGATTCTGACGGAGGCCCATTATGCGAAGTACTCGTTGCACCCCGGGAGTACCAAAATGTATAAGGACCTGCGCACGACCTTTTGGTGGCACGGCATGAAGAAAGACGTAGCGACGTTCGTGTCACAGTGTATGGCCTGTCAACGGGTGAAGGCCGAGCATCAAAGACCAGACGGAGAGCTACAGAACCTCAACATTCCAGTATAGAAGTGGAACGACATCTCTATAGATTTCATCATGGGCCTTCCGAAGACGTCGCGGGAGAATGATGCGATTTGGGTCATTGTCGATCGTTTGACCAAATCCGCTCATTTCATCGCTATTAAAGCATCATGGAGCGTCGATCGGTTAGCTCAGATTTATCTCGACGAGATCGTCAGACTGCACGGGGTACCGACCACAATCATTTCGGATAGAAACGGACGATTCTTGTCACGTTTCTGGACGAGTCTACAGGCGGCGCTGGGCACTAAGTTGAACCTTAGCTCCGCGTACCACCCGCAAACCGATGGCCAGACAGAAAGAGTGAATCAGATCCTGGAGGATATGCTACGTCTGTGCGCGATAGATTTGAAGACTAGCTGGGACACGCACTTGCCGCTCGCGGAGTTCGCATACAACAACAGTTACCAATCGAGCATCCAAATGGCTCCCTACGAGACGCTTTATGGGAGGAAGTGCCGATCTCCGATTTGCTGGGACGAAGTCGGGGAGCGACAGGTGCTCGGGCCAGAACTAGTCGAACAAGCCGTCGAGAAGGTCCGCATGATTCGAGATAGGCTCCGCATTGCTCAGAGTCGACAAAAGAGTTATGCAGATACTCGTCGACGACCGTTAGAGTTCTTGGTTGGGGACCATGTGTTTCTGAAGGTGACGCCGATACGGGTCGTCATGCGATTCGGGGTAAAGGGCAAGCTGAGTCCAAGATTCGTAGGGCCCTTCAAAATCCTCGAAAGAGTGGCGACCGTTGCTTACCGGATCGCGCTACCTCCTGCCCTGGCCGAAGTGCACGACGTCTTCCATGTCTCCCAACTTCGGAAGTACGTGCATGACCCAAGTCATGTGGTTAGTTTCGATCAGTTGGAGCTACGCGCCGATCTATCATACTCGGAGGAGCCCGTGCGAATTTTGGACCGTAAAGAAAAGATCGTGCGGAGCCGATCGATGTCCTTGGTTCGCGTACTCTGGCGCAACCATTTCGTCGAGGAGTCGACGTGGGTGCTAGAGGCGGAGATGAGGGAGAAGTACCCTTCACTTTTCGTCGACGAAGGTCAGACCCTTGTTCTTAAGTTTCGGGACGAAACTTTTTCTTAGTGCTATATTATGTAGTACCCCGCTCCCGTTGGGGCGAAGCACTATGTAATAGGCTCGTGCCAAGTCAGACATGGTCGGGAACATAGATGACTAGTCTGACTCGGCGACGAGTTTGGTATACAAAAACCACGGCATCAATAAAATCGATTTGGACGAGTGATATGAGTACCGTTCCAACTAATGGATCGACTACTGTTGGAATAAGTCCTAGATGCGGTAGGCGGCATCTTGGCGAAGGAACTCTAAAGGGAGCGACGCAACCCGTCTGCCGTTGGTTTTATTGGTTTTCTTGGCTTTCTGAACGAATTGTTGCGTGAATTTGATAGTGTGCTTTCGCGTCGATTTCTGAATGCGTCTTTGGGAATTTCGAAGGAAGGATTGAAGGAAGGGTTCTAATTCGATGCTCGTGCCATTGCAGGAGTTCGTGTAACTGACGCTTGACCGTCGCGAAGCGTTCTCCTACTCTCGGCGCAATCTCCTTAGGTGGGTGGTTCTTCGGCCCCTTCTTTTCTACTCCTTCCCGCCAACTAAATTCTTAAATTTCAACGTTCAAATCGATGATGCTAACGGGATGTATGCTTGCCACTAAGATCAAGAGCTTGGGATAATATATCAACCTAGAGAAGTTAACTCTAAGTCCATAAGTTCACACTAAGTAGAGAAAAGATAAAGTTCTAAGAAAGAGATAGAATATATTTCATGCCATGCAAAACACAACGATGAAAACTTTGGTGGCGGTACATCATGCCTCGGAGAATTTGGTGCCTACGGGATGCTAAATCAGAACGTACGGTTTCGGGAAAAAGGACCCTTGCACGAGTAGGAATGATTATGTGATTTGATAATGGTTACGCTATGCAATTTACTTCATACATATTAAACTGTTCATACATTCGCATGGTCAAGGACGACTTGTGCACAAGGTGAGCTTTCCTCGAGACGGTACCCGGGGCCCTGGGACCGAATCGGCCTAGGAGGAAATTATGGAAATCGTGCTTCGGCGCGAGGCATTGCGAGACCTCCAGTTAGGCTCGCTACCTGGACTGGAGGGCGCGTCGCAAGGCTACGTAATCGTCCTTCGTGGTGTCGATATCACCAATGACCGCATATAGGATAGATTGCATGCTCATCTATTGTCTTGTGCAGGTGGTAAGTATTATGTGTATCTTGTGCAGGAAAGGAGCACGGTCGTGGTAAGAATGGTTAAAATCGGTTATGTTGCTATCGTTTAAAATGTGCCTTCGGTATGAACTGCAACTCATATAGTTCTAAATAGAAAGATCACTTCGTATGCCTGAATCCTTAATAAGCAGTGTCGGTTTAGACGAGTGGGTTCGTCCCATCCACTAGCAAGTGTGCTAACCCCCAACTCCCCAGGTAACGAGCGTGCTGCGGGAGCTCGAGACTAAGCTGGAGCTGAAGAACGGGAGGCGGCACGAAGCTCTCCTATTTTGAAGTATTTTGATGCCCAATTCAGACCGAAGGCTTTTGTTCAATGTATAAAGGGGCATGAATGTATGGAACGCCGAGGATTATTTCAAGGCGAGCTTGTCGATAGTTTTCTTTTGTGTTTCAAAGATGTAGCCGCAACGGCATATGTAATGTAAAAATGACCTTGCACATATTTTGCAAGTTTATGAATGAAAAGCTAAGTTTCTTCCTATGCTATGTTTTCAACTCTCTACACTGTTTTATTTCAACGCGTCGAGTCAAAAAGGAATTTTCAATTACATATCCTTGCCTTGTGCAAGTCCATGAAAGACTTGCACGACATCACGTCCCGACCCGTGGGGATCGATTTATATCGAGTCAAGGCGATGGCGACCGATTCGACGAGTCGGGGCGTGACACAAACCAAGAGGCATCGACAATATTCATTGGTATTTCTGCTTATGAAGGTGGTTTGATCTTACCCGTCACAACAGCAACTGTCGAGAGAGTATTTTCAGCTATGAAAATTATCAAGACTCAGCTACGCAATCGACTTGGAGATGAGTTTATGAATGACTGTTTGATTGCTTATATTGAGAAAGACATGTCTGGGACTGTAAGCAATGAAGATATTATTCAACGATTTCTAAAAATGTGCAATCGCAGAGGAGTATTGTAATCTGAAATTAGTTGTTGTAATCTGAGATTACTTATCTTGTGTTTTGTAAAACATTATTCAATGAACACATGTATGTGTTTTGAAAATTATCTTGTGTTTTTTAGAATGTGATTTTATTTTTACACTCTTTATGTTTAAGACCCCCCCCCTTCAGACCGAAGGCTTTTGTTCAATGTATAAAGGGGCATGAATGTATGGAACGCCGAGGATTATTTCAAGGCGAGCTTGTCGATAGTTTTCTTTTGTGTTTCAAAGATGTAGCCGCAACGGCATATGTAATGTAAAAATGACCTTGCACATATTTTGCAAGTTTATGAATGAAAAGCTAAGTTTCTTCCTATGCTATGTTTTCAACTCTCTACACTGTTTTATTTCAACGCGTCGAGTCAAAAAGGAATTTTCAATTACACATCCTTGCCTTGTGCAAGTCCATGAAAGACTTGCACGACATCACGTCCCGACCCGTGGGGATCGATTTATATCGAGTCAAGGCGATGGCGACCGATTCGACGAGTCGGGGCGTGACACAAACCAAGAGGCATCGACAATATTCATTGGTATTTCTGCTTATGAAGGTGGTTTGATCTTACCCGTCACAACAGCAACTGTCGAGAGAGTATTTTCAGCTATGAAAATTATCAAGACTCAGCTACGCAATCGACTTGGAGATGAGTTTATGAATGACTGTTTGATTGCTTATATTGAGAAAGACATGTCTGGGACTGTAAGCAATGAAGACATTATTCAACGATTTCAAAAAATGTGCAATCGCAGAGGAGTATTGTAATCTGAAATTAGTTGTTGTAATCTGAGATTACTTATCTTGTGTTTTGTAAAACATTATTCAATGAACACATGTATGTGTTTTGAAAATTATCTTGTGTTTTTTAGAATGTGATTTTATTTTTACACTCTTTATGTTTAAGACCCCCTCCCCCCCCCCCCCCCCCCCCCCCTTCGAATTCCTGCGTCCGCCCCCCACAAATTTCAAAATTAACCCCTCCACAACACAAAAATCAGACAACCAAACCAACGGTCCATCCATCCGTCCCCATCCACCGAAACCCTAGATTTCCGAATCGCCGACACACCGGACCCCCGCGCCGGCCGGCCGATGTCCGAGACCTTGTCGGCGTCGGTGACGCGGACGGCGAACGGCTGCCACGAGTTCCGCGTCACCGGCTACTCGCTGTCGAAGGGGCTGGGGGTCGGGAAGCACGTGCCGTCGGGGAGCTTCTCGGTGGGCGGCCACGAGTGGGCGGTGTACTTCTACCCGGACGGGAAGAGCCCCGAGGACGGCGCGGCGTACGTGTCGCTCTTCGTCGCGCTGGCGAGCCGGGGGGGGGGGGGGGGGGCGGACGGACGTGCGCGCGCTCTTCGAGCTGACGCTGATGGACCAGAGCGGGAAGGGCCTGCATGTGGTGAGCATTCCCCGCCGCCGCGCTCGATCGCTCCACAACTTGATCAATGGCTTCCATAATTGCTATTACTTAAGGCTTGTAGGGTGATATAAAGCAAAACTGAATCTTTAAGTTCGTCGGGCCGATTCTAATATCATGCATCGCGAATCAACTTGTAGGTGATTGTAAAGCATGGGGTTAGACAAGAGTTGAGGATTAGTGCGAGGATGTCAGAGACATAGAGGATCGTTCCGGGACTTAAAAGACGGAATCTTTTAGTGTGTCGGGCCAATCTAATATCGTGCCTCATGAATCAACTTGTAGGTGATATAAAGCATGGGGTTAGACAAGAGTTGAGGATTAGTGTGAGAATGTCAGAGACATAGAGGGTCGGTCCGGGACTTAAAAACTAAATCTTTAAGTTAGTCGGGCCAATTCTAATATCAAACCGGCAATGCATACCCTTGCGAAGATTTAGTTGCACTTTGTGTGACAACTTCGTTGGAAATGATGGAAGACTTGTTCTTAACATTCGTACTGAAAATACGAAATGAGAAAATAGATGATCTTCAAGACATAGAAAATATATTAATAAATTATTTGGTATCGGAAAACAAATAATTATTAATAAATTATTAACATTTTAGAAAATATATTTTATACATTTAGGCATAATTTTAATATTTTCAGTGTTGTTTCTTAGAAGTTTTGAAATTAAATGAAGTAGTAGTCACCCTTACCGATTGATTTACATACTATAGATAATTTTTCTTCTTTTACATGTTTTTATAACCTTTCTATGCTTTTACACGATTGGTCATTTCATTTAATTTTCTTTGCCAAATTGACTGGAAAAGAGACCCCCAATGTCGGTATCGGTCGGTAATGGGTATCTGTCGGTATCGAATCGGGACATGCCAAACCCTATTGGTATCGGCCGTATCGGATCGGTATCGGACCATTCCTATGAGTATCGTGATCGGCTGTATCGGAGGTTTCGGATCGGAGTATCTGAATTTTTGGTATCGGAAAAATATAAGTTATACAACTTCGAGAAAAGGTAACCATTACATCGTGTCGACACCATGTAGCATGTTGATTTTCGGAATGATCGAATCATTGTGTCTACATTTCTTTTTTCCATACTTCTCTCTTTTTTCTTTTTCCTTTTTCTTTTGCTAAAATGACCGAAAATGAGAACCACGATATTGATATTGGTATCAGTTGGGATATCTGATTGGACATGCCAAAAACAATACGTACGACCGATACGTCTCAGTATTGGCCAATACTGCGTGCCAATGTATACAGTGAATAAAGCCTGTTGAGTCCATGTCTGGGCAAACAGAGAGTTGTACTATGGAGATCTCACTATTATCACTCATTGCTACTAATTAAGTACTGTTCTTATGAATATCATATAGTTAGTCCTGGGCGATTATTTTGTGAAAATTTAGGAGATAGTAATCATGCTATATAGAATATATCACATCTAATGAAGCTGGCAATTATGCTTTCTTAAGGATTCAAATGTATTAGACGTCACAATAGGACTACAAAATGCTGGAGGGATATTTAAGTATTTTATTTGCTGGGTTCATTGGAGTAGTGCCACATGTAATATCCTTCTCTTATTACATGAAATCTGGGACCTTACCACTAAAATGATTGCTCACCTTTTCTCTAGCTTGGAGTAGTGAGTATGAGAAGGCATTCTCTGACATAAAGCGGAACCGAGAAATTTTGATCATTTATAACCTTCTCATGATGTATACTGTGATTATCCTTCTAAGAAATGGAAGGAAGTCCATTTATGTTGCACATACACGAATACAATACTCCATGGTGGTAAAAAGGTGACAGACATGAAAGCACCTAGTGTATTTTGGAGAGTTTGTGGCATATAACTGTACATGTCCTATACCGTGCAACATGGACACCTCACCGTTTTCTGGTGGTCTTTGCTTCCTAGAAGTGATTTCTTTTGAATATACTATGAGTTTAAGACATTACCCAATCATAATTTTTTCAAAGCATTTATCATATCCCTGTTTTATTTAGCACTCATCTCCTAACCTTATTGGGTTCTTAGAACCCTGGTCATATTTATTATCATCTCTCGGGTTAATTATTTTCAACCAGTTGCTTCTTTCCGTGGCTTTTATGATGACCAAAGTTCCATCACTATCCATGAAATTCTCACCCTTCTATCTTTTGGACCCTTCAAGGGCAATGACCTCCGCTAACTGTGTTATTTGTTGTCTTTTCTGTATCATTCAGTATATAATCGCGTTACAGTCTTGTGAAATACCGGACTTGTGCATCAAGGAGTTGTTGCTTTGCTCCGTGGGAACACTTTGTGGAATGTTGGACATTACAGGGTCCTTTGAACACTTTTTTTAGACGACCGTGATTGATTCCTGCACATTAACTTAAAATACAATATATCTTTGCTTCCATCTCTAAATAATTTTAAATTACAAAACAATAGATAGTAGCATGATGTGAAAATGGTCCCTTTCACATCTTTATGTAACTTGAAGTACTGTTTGATGAAACCTCTTTGCAGTAAACTTTGAAGGAAAATTTATAATTAAGAGCACCCCTTATTCTAATAATTTTTTTTTGTTTAACTGATTTGCCTATGTTGATATTGCTCTCTCTAGTTTCATGTAGATCAGTAAGTAAAAGCTCTTATAAGCTGTGACTCTTTCTTTATTCTGAATCATGCAGGGGCTATAAGCGTTTTTTTCAAAAGAACTGCCTTAGAAGCATCTGATTATCTCAGAGAAGACTGCCTATCGGTCAATTGTAGTGTTGGTGTTGTAACATCACTTACAGAGGGACCTAAAACTTACTCCATACCAGTGCCACCTTCTAACATAAGTGAGCATTTTGGCCAGCTTTTGGAATGCGGAAAAGGAACTGATGTAGTTTTGAAGTTGACGGAGAGATTTTTGCTGCACACAAGTTGATGCTTGCAGCTCGTTCACCTGTTTTCAGGGCACAACTTGTTGGCCCAATGAAGGACCAAAATACAGAGTGTATAGAGGTTGAGGATATGGAGGCTCCAATTTTTAAGGTTAATAATTCTCTTGTTCCTTATAAGCATTCTTGCATTATTTGTGTACCGATATGTAATGATCTTAGAAGATGTAAACATGTAAGTGCTGATTAATTAGTCAGTGAATCTCAAGTCCTTTCACATCTCTTCCTCAAGAATTTGTTAAAACAACATCCTTAACCATGTATATAGAAGCCGTGAATTGGCAAGACCTTATGTTTCTTGCATATTATATTTTCCTTATACCGTCTCATTGCCCTCACTTTAAGTATCCAAGATGAATTGACACCTATACTACTTTTCTCTGTCTTCCCAATGCATGTCTACATGCACCCTTTCTTCTTTTTGAGAAAATCCTTCATATCCCCACTGTTGCACCCACACGTCTATTGTTGAAAGGCTACAGCTGCAGGTATGTGAAACTCATGCGTACGTGACATGCTATGTTTACATATTCTGATGTTTCTCCATCTACATTGTCAACTTCGCAGAAAACCATGAACATGTCCAATGTCCAAAGGATAACTCACCCTTTGTTGTTTTATTACTCGAAGCCACTTCAAACTTTGTTGGTTAGATGCAGATAAGCTTTTACTATCCCCATCCTTTCTTAAATAATATTTTATTAAATGGATACTCCACTAGTAATCTATGTTGTCACAGGCGACGCCTAGACGGCCTAGCGTGCAGGTAACCATCTCCACACTTGGGGTAATTTTCACATGGCTGTGGCGATGGTCGCCTAGGCACGCCTAAGCGGTCGTGTGTGTATATATATATATATATATATATATATATATATATATATATATATATATATATATATATAGCGTGCAGGTAACCACCTCCACACTTGGGGTAATTTTCACATGGCTGTGGCGATGGTCCTAAGTGGTCGCCTATTTATATATATAGCTGGGGAAAATATATATATGCACAGCAGTGAACTACCCAAGTTCCTGGCCGACGCCTAGGCGGGACGCATGTCGACTCGCCTAGTGCCCAGAATAGCATAGCTAGTAATATATTATTCAAATCTACTCCGTCCCTCGTTGATTTGCTACATGGAGTCTTTCAGCTCTGTACATTTCTGGGAAAGATCCAAAGTTCCTTATACATTTCACAGTTGTAGCTAAACACTACTGTTGGTAACTTTCTATATAATGATCCTCAACTGTGTCAAACTTGTAAATGTAGTAATTACGTACGTAGTTTGTTTGTAACTTGTCAATAATGCTTCTCTACAATGTCAAACTTGTAAATAATAAATATATAAACTTGTTTGAAATCCATATAATTCACATGAATACTATCTTATAGCCTTTTTGCATAGAATAACCCAAGTAAATTAATGAAAATTCTTTTGCTGATCCCATATTCTCTGCCTACTTATAACACTTTGGCATTAACAAAATACCCCTCATGTTTTAATTTACTTATAGTGTATGCTTGTAATTTATCTCAAATTATGCGTGTGATTCAAAAATAACATGTAGCCAGAATCTTATAAGCATGGTTTATCAATTGATCAACATACAATCTTTCTTAGAATTTTTCTGAAAGTGATTTTGCATGGCCGTGAATCTTGTGATCACACGAAAGATATGGAAAAGTAACATTTATTTGTATCAAATCCTTTCTAGAACATTTTGTAACAGAGTTACTACCTAGACATGGATAAATCTATATATTATTATGATCTAATGTATTAAATATGTTTTCATGTGTATATATAACCGTATCCATAGTGTACATGAACCAATTTTTTTCCAAAAAACGTTGTATTCTAGATTCATATTTTGTTGGTATCTAAATCTGTGTTCGTGTCTGTGCAACTTATAAACTAACTTATTGGTCAATTGCGTGTAGCCCCCGATATTGTAATGAAGCATTTGGATGAAGTATTGCTTAAGTTCACTTTAGGATCCTGTAAACTATATGAAGACTGCTTCCTTTGAAGTTTCTTACGCACATCCTTTCTATAATATTACACTTAACTAAATATTCTGTATGTTTAGATTCATTATAATTTGATAAGTTCACATACCTTAATGATTCACCTATGTTAGTATAATATATAATATATAAAATTCAGGTGACTCTCTACAATGTTTTACTTTTTCCCATAAATTGGGTTTTATTTAAAAAAAAAAAATCCCTTTTGGTCAAATTCACATCTTCACATTCAATGCACCTAGAACATGTGCACATAATTGGTTTGCCAACAAATTGAATAGCATAAATAACACCTTTGGGGTTGACTTTTCTTACTAAAATTTATCCCTGGTGCCTAACAAACAAGATAGTCAAACTGCAAATGTGTCAGGTCGATGCTCTACCCTTTTGTTGCTTATGCTAGATTTAGTCTCCATAACAGCTATTTACTTGTCCATTTTACTTTTATATACTAATTTGATGCAGTATTACTCGTAGAAATGTTAAACCAAGACAATTTGTCATTATTTATGTTCATTTACTTTATATACTAATTTGACGTGGTGGTACTCATAGAAATGTTATACCAAGACTATTTGTCATAATAATCTGCAGTGTGATGCTTATGTTTATCCTTTACAAATTTATATATTGGTGCACTTCAAGCAATAAACTTGAGTTACGTATAGTGCTGTGGTAACTGGAAATGTTGGCTATGTTTATATTTATAGCAGGATCATATTAGCTTTGTTTTTGTAGAGAAAAAGACAATAAGAACCCACTTTTGAGAAGGCCAATATTTCTTTAGCTGATTTGTGTTAGATAAACTACTTCCAAAGCTTGGCCTTAGCTTCTCTGTATTTCCTCCATGGTTTGAATAATTTGTATACAATAATTGGGTTTCTTAAAATCAAGTGATGATATCTTTATTCTTGAGCAATTAAATGATTTATAGATTTTAGTTGGCCCAAGTGTAACCCAAGATCATTTAGTGTGCAAGCAGTTATTATCCCACTGACCATCAATTCCCCAACCCTCTTCTGATTCTCTCTAATTTGCTTTGTAGTTTTTCTCGAATAGCAAGTAGGTTATGTTTAGTTTTCCCAATGAAGCTATGGTGGATCAAGGTTAAGGTTATGCAAGCTTCTAGAAAGTTATATATGTATGTGCACGTGCACGTGCACACACACGTGTGTGTGTGAGAGAGGGTTTTAGCCCAAGGATCCACTGGTTTGAGGATCCATCTTTCTAGCGACCTATACTTTCTAACTTTGAAGTACCAAACTTCAAAGAGCAAATGACCTGGACCTGGTGTGTGTGTGTGGGTGGTTTGGGGGGTGGGGGGTGGGTTAGCTCAAGGATCCACTGGTTCTTTTTTGAGAGAAATGTCCTGATGTCATTTAAACAATCACAACTTGCTTTAACAGAGTTTTTGAATAACTTGGCTTCTTTTTTTTTAATTTTCTATCGGTGGATAACTTCTGTTTATTGTGCTAATTTTCCATGGAGCTAAGGTAACTAAGAGCATAAATCTAAGCTTATGGAGCTTATTTATGTGATATAATACTGTACTTATCATCCTATGGTTGCCTCTCTTTCAAGACAATCTAAAGATCATCAGGAACTTGTTATTGTATTTGTTGTGAAGCCTGAGAGTAGAAGGATCTTATATTGGTTTCTTTTGATCTTTGTTTAGAAGATAGAATGAAATCTCTTTCCCTTTCTGATGACCCTTAAACTTCTCTATGCCTCCCTCTATTCCCTTTCATGATCTTCCGGTGGCTTGCACGAGGAACTTGGTGCAGCTTGATGTTCACATATCTTTCCATAGGCCACTCTTATTCCACCTCATTATATTAAGACGAGATGTAGTAATCGCCTGCTTTTGGTTGCAGCACGAGTCACGGATTAGGCTTAAATGAATTGATTACTTGGATCATTTCATTCTACATAAAACCAAGGAGAGACCCATACTGCACAGTAGCAATCCCATAATTGTGTAAACTGAGATATTAGTCCAGGACGATATTGGGTTTTGAATCAATGACGCAGCACTAATTAGCATAGGTATTGACGTCTGAGTTAGGTTTTGGACTTTGTTTGAGAAATATGGTTCGAGTCTTTCTCTAATTTAAAAAATACACAATCAAACCCCTGTTTCATAGGATCTTACCTGCTCCGTAAATGGGCTTCCATGATTTTTATCATATATTATCCTAAACATTTAGAGGAAATATAGTACTAATTTGTTCTCTATTTGTAAGTGGAATTAACGTGCCGAGAATGAGTTATGATACCAATCATATGAGTTGATAAATATTTTCTTTCATAGCTAGTTGTCTCTACTACAAAATATTGTAGTTGTGATTATGTAACAGTATATGATGCTTATATCCTGTTCTAGTGCTAATACAATACAGTGACTAGTTTAATTCTCAAGCCAAACCATAGTAATCATGGTTAAATGCATATAAATGATCATGCCAATGAAATGATGATAAACTTTATAGAAAATCAGCTTCCTTAGAAGCTTATGATTAACATAATAGGTAAACGCTATGAATATAAGCTATTTTGAGTCCTTGTTTTCTCTTGTTTGTGACTATAATCTACGCAATGGAGTCACCCAGAATTACTTTAGGTGTTGGTGGTTACATATAGCATTATCATGTCAGAAAAGTTTGTGCTTATGTTGGATTTAAATGTAGCTTCATTGTAGTTCCTTCAATGAGAAGATAGATAAGGAAAATCTATTGATATGGTTTAATATGCCCAACTTAGACGAATAGGTGCACATATTAGTTGTGATAAAATCAAGGTTCGCAGTAGTGGTATCGGACCCTTCTATCATGTCATGTCCCGACCCGGAAAATCGCTCGTCCTCACATCGATTTCATCCGAATCGATCGTCCTCGCTGGGGCGTGATGCCGCACGAGTCCGGAGTTGCACTTGTGCAAGGCAATATGACAGATTCTCAAAATGGTTGTCTCAATTCAATAAAAAAATAGCAGAAAAAGGGTGGAGACACATCAAAGTATGCAAAAGAATCACTTTATTTATTAAGCAGTTGAATACAAAGCTCCGAATAAACAAAGTGAACATGCCAATTAGGCTTACAACACTCATGATCTTTCTTGCTCACAAAGAATTTCTTCGTTCCATACATCATGTCTTTTATAGCACAACTAATGACCCTTGGCCGAAACATCTTCGTGTTGCATGTCGAGCTTCAGTGCGGTCGCACGTCTCGAAATGCTAAGGAACTCCATGCTTCAGCGCGTCCAAGCGAAGCTTCGCCACGAGCAAACCATTCCATGAACCTGCAAGCAATCTAGTGGGGGTTCAGTACTAATCCTCTCGCGTACTGATGAGACCCACTCGTCTAAACCAACACTAAGTAATTTAGTGAAACATATATCTTATTATGTGGTCTTTCTATTATTGTCTTAGGATCAGTTGCATGGCAAGATTCAAAGCAGTAAAGCATGTTATAGATAACAACTGAATCATGAATGTGTCGAGTACCGTGTCTCTGCAACAGACACTATTGGCCATATAATGTACATAAACATGGTGATCGTGCACATCTCTGTCTCCAATCGTCAATCCTGCAAACCGATAAAAATTTACATAACTAACCAACACTTTAACATAATCATAAGGGTGGCAGGATCTGCGCCTGCACCCAATTCTAATCTCAGCCCGTCGGCCTATCTATATGAAAGGTCATGGCATATCGAGCCATAATAGACTGTATCTCAATGTAAATCCGCGATCGCTTCCCGTACGGGTTGCTATCCATGTATCCGAAGGATCCCAAACTTACTAGTATTGTGGCTTATCACATCAGTGGCCGATTACAATCTGTTCTAATGAAGTGCACCACAAATATCAATCATAATTCCCTCCTAGGTCGAACGGTTCCGGCGCCCCGGCGTAAACTCGTTCGAGGGAAGCAAAATCTGTGCACAGGTTATCCAAGTCCATTGACCATGCAATACACGCAAAAGTTAAGAAGCCATCATAATCACAAGCATCTTCTCAAGTCCAACACATAAACCATATCATCTCGCGTTAACATCTTTCTATCTCAAGTTCCATCGGCACTATGCCCTAACGCATCTGTATTGATGCACAATGCCTCGAACGACGACTCGTAGGTCCCGAACACATCCGTAGCAATACGCAACATCTACTAAATCAAACTATTCTCAAGTTATTCGCATAATAGCAGTTACGTGACAATTGCGCCACAATTGCATGCTTCACAAGCGAAGCATACCCTTCAATGTTCCTATAGTTCCGTGGCGTTGCGTCACAAATTGTCCACTTCGCTTATGCAATCCATACGCATAGTCTCCGTGCACAGATGCACGCTTGACGTCGTCATTTAAATTTCTAGGCCTAGTGTTCAATGTTTTCTGAGTCGTGCATTGATGCACGCCTCGATATTGCCTTTCAATGTTCTACCATCAATGTCCTATCGCGACCCGTGCACTTGATGTACATCGTCTCAATTATTCAATGTTTAATGTTTTATCTTAGTTTCGATGCACACTACGGCATTATACTCATTTGAGCCACGTCCGTGGACTCCTCGAGGATATCACGCATACAAGGTACATTTTATTAGGCATGAAGGAGTAGGGGAGAAGGGTCTGAACCCGCCCAACTTAAGCCAATCTACTCATCGTTTCGCTGAACCGATGCGGTCCGACACCTTAACTTTGTTGCACGATCATCTCGTCCGAGCTAACCACGCGAGCACTTCGTGCTCATCCACTAATTCGGTCTATCGACTACGTCTCGACTCCTTGCAAGGGACCTCGTACGATATCTACACATAAAACCAACTCAATCAATACTTCTTCAAATTGTAATCATACCTCATCGAATCATACTCATACTTCATCGCATCAATCGACTCAGCGTAATGCACAGTGCGGTGCGGGACATTACATGGTTAAATACATATAAATGATCATGCCAATGAAATGATGAAAAACTTTATTGAAAATCAACTTCCTTAGAAGGTTGTGATTAACATAATAGGTAAACGCTATGAATATAAGCTATTTTGATTCCTTATTTTCTTTTGTTTGTGACTATAATCTACGCAATGGAGTCACCAAGAATTACTTTAGGTGTTGGTGGTTACATATATCATTATCATGTCAGAAAAGTTTGTGCTTATGTTGGATTTAAATGTAGCTTCATTGTAGTTCCTTTAATGAGAAAATAGATAAGGAAAATCTATTGATATGGTTTAATATGTCCAACTTATAAGAATAGGTGCACATATTAGTTGTGATAAAATCAAGGTTCACAGTATTGGTATAAGACCCTTCCTATGAGTATCGGGTTCTGCGATTTAGGTAGTATCGGTGGTTTCGATCGGAGTATCGTATTTTTTCGTATCGGGAGGCAAATAATTATTAATAAATTATTAAAATTTTAGAAAAAAATATTTTGTACATTTAGACATAATTTTAAGTATTTCTTATGTTGTTTCTTAGTAGTTGTGAAATTGAATGAAATAGTACTCACCATTGTCGATTGGCTTATCTGCGATAGATAAGTTTTCTTCTTTTACATGCTTTTACAACCTTAATATGCTTTTAAAACCTTGTTTCTTGGTCCCTTTTTTTGTTCAATTTTCTTTGCCAAATTAACTGGAAAAGAGACCCCAGTATCGGATCAGGACATGACAAATCGGTATCGGCCGATACTGCGAACTATGGATAAAATTGCATATGAACATGCCATCTTCTAGAATAGGGCAGGCCAAAACAAACCTGGATGGAAGCACTGATAAGAGAGACCATGTTTGTTAGTTAGCTGAAGATTTTGACATGCCTAACAAATAGGTACACATACTAGTTGTGATAGAGTTGCAGCTGAGATGCCATCTATTAGAACAAGGTAGGCCAAAGCAAACCTGAAAAGCTGTGATAACTGATTACAGAGACAGTCTTTGTTAGTTAACTGAAGGGGTGACCCTTAATAGTGCTGAATGGAGAAGAAAAGGATTCATATAGCTGACATAAAGACTTGGAATAAAGGTTTTTTTGTTGTTGACCTGAGACTTCCC
Source organism: Iris pallida (assembly GCA_029216955.1). Lineage (NCBI taxonomy): Eukaryota > Viridiplantae > Streptophyta > Magnoliopsida > Asparagales > Iridaceae > Iris > Iris pallida. The sequence continues at coordinate 21,232,265 of JANAVB010034617.1, forward strand.
TTTGTTGCTCAGTAGGGTATATAATTGACCTGAAATGCGCCTCTTTTTCGCCTTAAATATCCTTGCCACAATTATTTTGCAGTGTTATACAACATTAGATTGCTAAGATTAGAAATGCTTTTTGAAACATAATATAGAACAGTATGAAATATTAAGGAACAATTATTCTGGACTTATTGAGAAGTAAGGAAATATACTTTCACTTTCTATTTGTTGGGATATTGAGTTGCACAAAATTGTATGCGAGTTTTGTAGGTACATTTAAGTGTTTTTGTGTGCCACATGTGATTCCATATGTCTGTTATAACATTTTGCAGGCCTTGCTCCACTTTATATATTGGGATTCTTTACCTGACATGGAGGAAATTACTGGTCTTAATGCAAAATGGGCTTCCACCTTAATGGCACAACATTTGCTTGCAGCGGCAGATATGCATTGGAGAGGCTTAGGTTACTATGTGAAGTCAAACTCTGAAGATGTTGCTATAAACACTGTGGCTACCACGCTGGCTTTGGCTGAGCAGCATCATTGTTTTCAGCTTAAAGCCGTGTGTCTCAAATTTGTTGCATTGCCCGAAAATCTGAGAGGTAATAATTGTCATTATCATTTTTCAATTCTATTTTTCTATTGTGAAAAGAAAAGCGTATTGTTGTTACTTTATTGTGCCAAAATGAGAGTTGAATGCATTTCCCTATAATCTTAATTTTGGTTTAATGGATCGCTTTCACCGTTGTAGTTGTTGTCACTAGAACCTGCTTATGAGTGTCTTTGGTCGCAAAAATCAGCCATAAAAGTTCAGTTTTTGTTGTTAGAATAAACCTGCTTAAGGAAGCGTTTGGTTGCAAGGAGGTGGTTTGGTTGTCGTTACTCATTAGATAAACCTGCCACAAGTCACTTCTTAAAGACAGATGCTTACGAAGTCACTTTTTTTTTTTTTTTGGTTCTACTTTTCTCCCTTGGAAGTGTAAATTAGGACACTTTGGTATGGACCAAAGTTGGTGGAAAGAGTTGTTTAATCCTATCATCAACAATACATTATATACAAAAGTAATTTATTTTTCCTTCTGTTCCACTTTCTAGTAGGCATTCTTCTTGTTGTTTTCTTTTGCGAAGTGAGATTGGGATTCTTAGGGTTAGGGGACAAAATAGAGTCGTCGCATCTTTTTGAGAAGGGAAATCATTGTCAATCAGGTGGAGCAGAAGTTAAACCGTTAAAGAGAGTCGAAACTCAAAAGTGTCTCACATACCCCCACCTTACTGAGAGTGATATCTAGTCTATCCTGAATACCTCTTGGTGCACTGACTCACGTACTCACTTTCTTAACAAGAAGCTGGGTTGGGTAATAATATTCTGAGTTCACAGCTATTGGGCTAGCTATTATTTCGTAACAGAAATTCAATTTGTATCAATCAATTGAATTTAGAATAACTAGTCAAAATTAGCATATCTATGAAATAGATAATATATATCTATTTATTATTTATGTATAGATATAATATACTTTATTTTTTATTTATAGTAACTTATACGAATTGGAGTTTGAAGAAGGGGAAGGAGCCCTCGACCAACAGCAAATAGAGGGGGATTTATTCAATCACATAGTTTGGGATGGCTCCTAGAATATGACGTCCTTGTAGCAGTCTATTTGAATGTTCTTCTATCGTGAGAGGCTAAGGAGTTTTTCAAGTTATACTTTGGAAGAAAAGCCTAAGAATCTATGTTGTACTGGACGCTAGGCGAGGCGACAGGCCATCCGCCTCGCCGAGGCGCCCACCTAGGATTCTTGCATCCGCCTACGAGTTCCTCCACCCCCCCGGGGAAATCAAAGAAGAAGAAGAAGCAGTAGAAGAAGAAGAAACAAAAGAATAAGAAGAAGAAAATCGAAGAAGCAACAACAAAAGAAGAAGAAAACAACAGCAAAAGAAGCAGTTTTTTTAAAGAAAATAAAGTTAAAAACAGAAAAACTCGCCTAAATACCGCCTATTTTTTTAGCTTGGGCGACACTAGGCGCGGTCGCCTAGGCGACCATTGCCATACCCAGGAGAATTTCCCCCAAGTCGAGGCGACTCGCCTCCAACCTGCGTGCCTAGGCCGCCTAGGCGTCGCCTGTGACAACAATTTGTTTTGCTTCAGGTTTGCTGACGTGAGAGATTCGATTTTATTTTTCCCTCATCTTCTTCTGATTTTCAGCAAAATCTTTGTATCTCATTTTCCAAATTACTAATCAAGATTCCTTTTCTTCTGTGTTTAGGTGTCGCACCTCTTAACATCATCAGGAAAAATCGATTTCATAAACATAACTGTATTGTTCTTTTCATCCTTAGCTTTGAAAAGATCCTGCCATTGTAGCAATACCTGCCATGTAAGGATGCAATTGAGCCACTCTAAGCATGGCATGTTCAAGCTCAGCTTGTTCATGCATTGAAATTAACGACCGAGTCAAGCTTGAAAACTATGTTCAAGCTCGAGTTCGAGTGGGATAGTGAGCAGCTCAGCTCGGCTCCATCGAGCTGGCTCGAGCATGATTAGTTGGCTTGACAATCACAAACAGGGACAGCTTGAGTTCGACTTGGGAAAAACAGGAGGAAATTTCTTGAAGATGAAGGGGAGAGGAGAATTTTAACTTGGAAAAAATAAAATATGAAGATGGGGAGAGGATGATCAATGATGGATTCGAAGGATGGACTGGAGCCGCCAAGGATGGATAACGGTGTCAGAAATGGAGGACGCTAGTCGTCATAGCTGCTGTAGATGGAGGATCTTGATTGGGATCAACTGCTGCAGAGCACAGTTGGTGGCGAATTTAGGTTAAGGTTAGGGTTGCCAGTTGAGAGAGATGTAAGAGGAAGAGAAGATTAATGTTAAGAGTTAGGCTTTGGGTTAGGAACAGATTGAAGAATGGGAGACAAGATGGGAGAAGTTCAGTTGAACCTAGCTTAGTTGACTTGTGGGATGCCCCCATGGGCTCATACCTAACCTAAAGTCTCTATTATTGAGAATTTGACTATATGTTGAATGGAAAGAGTGAGTCAACTCGAGTCAATCTGAGTACTTGTCCCAAGCTCAAGAGAGGAGCTTCTTAAGTTGAAGATTGTCTTGTTAAGGCGGAAGGTAAGTTGAGATTTTTCAAGCCGAATAGGGTCGAGCTCGCAAGCCGCTCCTTTCATTTGTAGCCATATAGCCTTTAAGGCAGAGTGTTCGGTCCCTTACCCAAAACCGAATTAATCAAAATCCAAAAATCCAAAAAATCCAAACCGAAATGAGCCATAACTGAACCAAACCAAACCGACATAATTTCTTCAGTTTTGTAGAAATATAATGAACCCCTCAACTCTCTAACGAGGGTTTGGACTCATATATATAGAAGTAAGAATGTTACATTTACATATAGGTCCACACTTATTTAGATATTACGTAACAACGCTAATATCTTAACAAAGAGTTCACGAGTCACACTCAGTCCTTGATGGCTACTATTGATGGAATTCAGCTCCCACAATCTGCCGAAAAAGGATTCCAACATCCTGGTTGGCGCGTCGCTATGGAAAAACAGATGCAAGTGTTTCGGGAGAAGCATACATGGGACTTGGTGGATTTGCCTTCTGGTAAGAAGGTGGTAGATTGCAAATGAGTTTTCACAATCAAGGTAAAATCGGATGACACTCTTGATCGTCTGAAGGCTCGTCTTGTGGCGAAAGGGTATTCTCAAACTTACAACATGGATTATTTTGAGAGTTTATCGTCGGTTGCCAGGATAACCTCTATACATTTGCTCATGTCGTTAGCCGTCTGATATGATTGGCCCTTACTTTAGTTAGATGTGAAGAATACATTTCTTCATGGGAATCTTAACGAGGAAGTGTATGTGATGTAATCCCCTATATTCGTTGCAAGGGAGGGTAAATTGTGACATATGTGAAAGACACTCTATAGTCTCAAAGATTACCTCATGCCTGGTTTGGTCATTTTTCACATGTAGTTAATCAATTGGTATGTGCCAATCGAAGAAAGATAATTCAGTATTTTACCGACGGACATTAGTCGGACGGATATTACTTGGGGTCTATGTTGATAATATCGTGATTACGGGAGATGATAGTCAAGGTATTGTCGAGCTGAAAAAGTTTGTGGACGAACAATTTCAGACCAAATATATGGAAGCATTGAAGTACTTCTTGGACATCGAAGTCACACGGGACGAGCAAGACATTGTACTGTCTCAGAGGAAGTATGTTCTTGATATACTAACTGAAGCAGGAATGATGCAAACTAAGGAAGCAATCTCACCCATGGATCGAGGGGTAAAGTTACTTCCTGACGAGGAGATCTTGATGACCAATCCTGATCAGTATCGTCGGATGATCGGAAAACTCAATTGCTTTACGGTTATGACTCGTCCGAATATTTCCTTTGTTGTAAGTGTGGTAAGCAGTTTATGAGTTCTTTACGAGTTCCTCATTGACAGGAAGTTCTCAGAATCTTATGCTATCTAGCTCAGAATCCGAAAAAATGAATTCGTATGGAGAATTAGGGGCCTACTCTTCTCGAGTGTTTTACAGATACTGACTGGGGTACGAGTCTTCCAGATCGACGGTTTACATCTAGCTATTTAGTATTTATTGGTGGAAATTTAGTGTCGTGGAAGAGCAAGAAACAAAATGTGGTCTCATGATCGAGTTCAGAAGCGAAATACCGCGCCATTGTTCATGAGACAACAAAGGTATTATATTTGCAACATCTTCTAAAGAAACTGGGTGGTGTGATAACCAGTCAACCATCCACATTGATACCAATCATGTATTCTATGAAAGGACAAAATACATTGAGATCGACGTCTATTTCGACCGTAATAAATACCAAAAGGGGGTGATAACATTTCACCATGTGAGAACCGGAGATCAGATAGTAGATATTGTTGGCTCATTGGTCATGGTCAAACCTGATTTTAATAATTGAGCAAACTCTGTCTCGGTATAAGGGTTACTTAAAGAAGTTCTGTACTCTTGGACACTGCCAGAGAATAGCTATCCGATCTGTTCAAGACCGAAGCTGTGTTTGCCACTCGAGTCTGTATTTCCTTTATGCAATGTAATTTTTATTTTTTTATTGAGTTTAGGAATACATTGTACACCGAGTCGTACTGGCAAATATGCTACCCTAAAAATGTTTTCAAAAATATCCCATATTTTAAAAAACAGCCCCTATTTACAAAAAGCTCCTAATTGCTTAAAAGAATTTCAAAAAGACCAAAAATCAATTTGCAAAAACCCTGACTAAACCCTGGCAGAACTCGGCCAGAGTTCGGCCAGAGTTCGGTTAGTGGCCGTTGTGTTTTGAGCGTTTGAAAACTTGGTCTCCCTGCAGTTACGGATTTTTACGAGATTTTCTGATAGAGTTCTGTCCGAATTCTGTCCGAATTCTGCCTTTGGAAAAACTATAAATAGAGAAGGATTTCGATCATTTTAACACACCAATTTACTTTCATCTCTTCTCTCTAAAGCCTTTTGTTCTATTCCAAAGAGTTCTAAGCTTTATTTTTCAAATTCCAAGCCAGTTACAATCCTCTAGTCAATTTGCCAGTGCAGTACGGTCTAGAAGCTTCAGAGCGATTGTAATCAGAGGCTTGATTGAAGAAAGACTCTTCACAATTGAAGTTGGTCGAGTACTTCGAATCAAAGCTCGCGTTTGTAGAAGTTGCAAGGACTTCGTATGAAAACTTGCTGTTTATTCCAATAGTGGATTCAACTGGAAGCTAGAGTTCTTCCGACTGGACTAGTACTCACAAGAGGAAAACCAGTATACATCGCCGTCTTTGCGTTTGCTTTCTAATCTCTGTTTTTACATTATTTATTTGTGATATATATTGTCTCTATGATCATGCTGCTAACTTTTTAAATTAGTTACATTCCGCTGCCTACTCTATTCACCCCCTAGAGTATTGTGCTTTACAAATTCGTTCCTACAATTGGTATCAGAGCAGGTTATACATGTAAAGTAAGGTAACATTGCAGTTATAATTTTGTCTTTCTTAACTGTTACATAGATCACAGCACATCACATGGCAACTGTGAAGTTCACAAGTGAAGGCCAAGCCACAAACAGACCTCATCTGTTTGACGGTACAAATTATACCTATTGGAAAACACAGATGAGTTTCTTCTTGAAATCTCTAGATTTTGACTTATGGTCTATAGTTGTTGATGGCTACAAAAAGCCTCCTCGTATTCTTGTTGAAGATGTTTTGGTTGAAAAAACATATGATAAATATACTAAGGATGAAAAGAAAAAAACCAGTCTTGACGCACGTGCTATTAACACTTTATTTTGTGCTTTAGACATGATTGAATTTAACAGGGTGTCTACATGCACAACATCAAATGAAGTATGAAAACTTTTCGAAGTAACCCAGGAAGGAACAACACAAATCAAGGAGTCAAAGATCGGCAGACTTACTCAGGAGCATGAGGCATTCAAGATAAAGCCAAACGAATCCGTCACCCAGATGTTTACGAGATTCCTGGATATTGTAAATCCTCTGTCATCATTAGGCAATGAGTACAGTAACCATGAAAAGATTCGTAAAATGTTGCGAGCTTTCACAAGGAACTGGATACCAAAGGCTACAACAATCATTGAAGGAAACGACCTCACAACCATGTCTATTGAAACACTCATGGGTAAGCTACTCACTCACGAACTGGAACTTCAAGACTTTGAAGATGCTACACCAAAGGAGAAGTCAGAGAAGTCGATCGCTTTCAAGGCTCAACATAGAAGAACTGTAGAAGATGATTCCGACGACAGTGACTCTGACACTGAGGATCAAGCTCTTATGGTGAGAAAATTTAAGAAGTTCATGAGGTTCAACAGAAGAACGAAGGACAACAACAACAACAACAACAACAACGATGAAGATCCTATTTGCTATGGCTGTAAGAAGAAAGGACTGTAGTGTCCCGTCCCACTCAGTCAATCGGAGGAATCGAAACGCCAACGGCGTTCGGACTTAGCCTTGCAACGGCTGCTCGAAGACATCGCTCGGTCGAGGCGACCGCTCGCTCAGGTGGGGTAGTTTCGGTGAACTTGTCTCATCTTTGCCTTCACATAATAAATCGCATGTTTTTAACTTGCACAAGTAGGCTTAATAACAAAAGAGACGAATCCACATAGCTAAAGGAAATAATCCCGACGGGTCGAATTGAGTTAGAATATGGAAAGGTCCAACGGTCGGCTTAGAGTTGGTGCACGACGTGCTTTGAAAATGACACTCGGTCCTTCGTCCCGTGGCTTGGGAGAAGGAAAGTTGGTCTTCGACACAAAACTATGAACTTGCCTAAGTCATAGACGTCGTCCGCGTAAATGCTCGATAAAGCATGCACGCTTCCACTGCGCAAGGCTTGGCATAGCCTTTGCTCGTCCCTCGGGTTAAGTTGTAGGCTTGAGTAAGTTAGGCAAAGTTATGCCGGTCGACCTAGGTCATTCCAAGTGCTGTTCCGCTCTTTCTGCGGTTGTCAAGTTAAATAGTCCCGCGATCCCAAGGCCCGTCATATGAGGTATGACTTGGGCGATAGCGTTGCGTAGAACACGAGTTGGTTTAAGGCACGAGCTACAGTTGGTTCAGTGGAAAGTTAGCTACGGTCTGTCGATACTTAAGGAACACGTTATGTTCAAGTTAAGTGGGAAGGCTATGCAGTAGCCGTTCCCTGATTTCAAAGAATGTTAAGTCTAAGTGATGGTTAGTCGCCGAGAGAAAATATGTTGGGACTGTAGGTCAGTCGTCGAGGCAACCCTGGTTTGGGCTCTGCAAAAGAAGTGTGAAAAGTGGAAGAAGTAAAGCAAAGGAACTAAGTGATGATGATGAGGCCATGCATTTACGTTAAGTCTAGAAGTTAGCGTAGGTGCGCGGTCATGGACAACTTGTCGACAAGGGCGATCGTTTCTTCGAGCGGCACCCCGGGGCCACGAGACCGACTCGGCCTAGGAAGAAACACGGTAATAGCCGAGCTGGGTAATAGGCGGTAGTTCGGGGACTTGCATCAGAGATCGCTACTTGCGGTGCAAGGATCCCGTTTGCCAGGCTATGTCCACGATGGCTTGTCATGCCAGTGACCATTCATATAGATGGGTCGGCACGGACGGCAATCCGCGTGTGTGCCTTTGGATGGAGTCGAGTTGATGGTGTACACAGTTAGAACACAATGTCTGGGCCTAAGATTTGGCTACAACGAAGGCGACGTGCTTCGGCACGAGATGTGGCATCGTGTGTTAAGTTGTTGGCATAGAGTTGCATTAGTTAGACTTGGGCAATTACGAGTTAAGTCGAGAAGGGCCGTAGGGCAAGTTGGGTGAAGTTACATTGAGTTGCTGGGCACGACCTCGAAATGTGAGGCACGGCCGCGTTGTCATAACACAAGTATAGGCAAGACTAAGCGAGGAGGCATTGCCTCAGAGATAGTGAAGCACGAATCGAGTTCATGGCACGACCGAGTCGCTACGTCCCAGAGTATGGCATGAAGTCAAGTATGAGTCGGTGCATTGACGATGCAAGCACGAGAAAGGTCTAGAGGTAAGGATACGGAAGTTCTCGGTGTGATAGCACGGTAGCGGTCTAGAGGCACTAAATAGACCGAGAGTCTATGTCCTAACTGATCCTAAGGCAAGAGTAGAAAATCGTAAAAGGGACTATGTTGCACGAAGTAAATCGAACATGTTGGTTTTGTATGGGTGGGCGAGGAGCTCATTCCACCAGTACAGTTGAGTATTGACACCCACATAGTTTTTATGTGCAAGCACAGGTAGAAGCTCGTAGCGCGGAGCTCGCTTGGATGCGTCGAGGCACGGAGTTCCTTGGCGATTCGAAGCGTGCGGCCGCATGGAGTCAAGACTTATACGAGACATAATGTATGGACGTCGCCTTCCGAAGCATCCGCTGGTTCAAGACTTGTACTGAGAGAAGAGAGAGAGCTGAGTGACTTGTAATGTGAGAAGAGTGAGCTTGAGTGATTGTAATCTTGGCCTTGCGTCCCATTGTAACCTTTGTTTCAATGTCAATAAACAGCTTCTTTTGAATAACTTGTGTTTTGTTCTAAAATTCCGCTGCTATTATTCAATGTCTCTGCTTGGGACTTCTATGCGACGACCTCGTTGCAGCCGCTGGAATCGGCCGTTATGGAACCCGCCTTGCACGAGCGCAATCTAGGCTCGTGCGGCATCACGCCTTAGCGAGGACGATCGCTCCTACGGGAGCGGGGCGTGACAAGGACACATGAGGAAAGATTGTCCAACAACATCATCATCAACCAGGAAGAACATCAAATATGACAAGGGCTACCTGAAGAAGTCTACGTCCCGAAGATATGCCAATACAAGCATATGGCATGAAAGTGAAGCTAGTGACTCAGAAGACGAGCAATCAGATGACGCTGCAGACGTATGCTTGATGGCGTACGATCAGGTAACCACTAACCCCCTGTTTGATACTTATGATGATTTTACCTTTGAGCAACTATGAGAAGCCTTTACTGACCTCTTAGGGGATTACAGAAGACTGCGTAGTAAATACCAGACCTCTAAGAAGATACTCAAAGAGTACAAAGGTGAAATAGGAAGACTTACCGACCTACTAGATGAGGTTAGAAGCAGTAATTGTTCTAGTGAGGAAGGTGAGATTTCTTCTGTTAAACTGTTATTACACGAGACCCAAAGACTATCCGAAGAGAAGGACAAGACCATTACCCAATTAGAGGAAGACTTACTCAAAGAGAAGAAAAGTCTTCAGCAAGCTACTGTTAGAAATGATGCACTCACTGCTAAATATAGCTTGTTATATGACACCTCCAAAAAGTTGAAAATTAGGATAGAAAAACAGCCTGAAGCTGCTGCTTCCTACCCTAACACGTGTCACTTACCGAATCATCGGAACACAGTCAAACCCAATACTGTCAGACCTAATCAAACTAAACCATTGCCCAAGAAGACAAATAAGCATGCATTCTTTTACACTAGAAAACCTAGACCTACCAATAATGCACAACACTCTGCTTTCAACACTCAGTATGCTAGATGTCACTATTGTGGCACCATTGGTCATATTTCTTCTTCATGTAGAGTTAGAAAGCTTATTGATTTGAAAATATGTGCATGGATACCAAAAACTAACATTCCAGGACCCTATAAGAAATGGGTACCAAAGTTTTCATCTGCAATTTTTTTTGTCGGTGAAACGTCCTTCACATGTTAGAAGCAAATAGATCCTCGACAGCGGTTGCTCACGGCATATGACCGGTGATGCTTCATTATTCGCAACACTGTCGAAGAAGAAAGAAAGATGTCTCCTTCGGTAATAATTTGAAAGGATACATAATTGCTATTGGTAATATTGGTATGGCCCCTACCTTGTGATTAAAGATGTTTGTCTAGTGACCGAGTTAAAACATAATCTGCTCAGCATAAGCCATTTAGCTGATCACGGTTATGGCATTAACTTTGTCAAAGACAAATGTACTATAGTTAATAGCTCAACTGGTAGTACTATTATTGAAGGTATCAGGAAAGACAGTATATATGTTTTCTATCTGTTAGAAGATGCTAACAAAGCAGGTAGATGTTTGATGGCCAAAAGTGATGAGAGTCAACTATGGCACATGAGACTCGGTCATGCAAACATGGACACAATTTCAAGACTATCCACAAAGAAGCTGGTACGAGGCTTACTGGACATTTCTTTCAAGAAGGATACGGTATGTAGTGAATGTGAAAAGAACAAAGTTATTCGATCCACTTTTAAGTCCAAAAACGTTGTAAGTACCACTAGATCTCTACAATTGCTGCATATGGATTTATTTGGACCTAGTAGAATTGTTAGTCTAGGTGGTAAGTTATATGCATTTGTAATAGTAGATAATTTTTCTAGATACACGTGAGTATATTTTCTTGCACACAAGAACGATGTATTATCAGAATTCGTCACCTTTTGTAAGAAGGTTCAAAACGAAAAAGGGTTCATGATCACTCGCATTCGAAGCGATCATGGCGGCGAATTTGAGAATGTAGAGTTACAAACAATTTTGTGACACACGGTTATTTGCATGAGTTCTCTTGCCCTAGGACTCCACAACAAAATGGAGTTGTGGAACGTAAGAACTTGACTCTATCCGAAATGGCTAGAGTAATGTTAAACCAGTTTAGTCTACCTAAATACCTATGGGCTGAAGCTGTAAGTACAGCGTGCTATGTTCTCAATATGGTTCTAATTCGACCTATATCGAAGAAGACTCCCTATGAATTATGGTTTGATAGAACTTCCTCTGTTTCTTATTTCAAAGTATTTGGTTGTAAATGCTTTATTCTTAATACTAAAGATAAATTGGAAAAATTTGACGAAAAGGTCGATGCAGGTATATTTTTAGGTTATGCGGCGAAAAGCAAAGGGTACAGAGTCTTCAACAAGAGAACGATGATCATCGAAGAATCAATAAATGTTAAATTTGACGAACTCAATCAACATTCTGTCGATGATGATGATGAAGACATAAGTACACCTAGTACTGTTCCTGCAGAACCCTCACACAAAGTACCAGCTGAGTCTCCAAGCAAATTACGTACATAAGCAGAAGTCGGAACCAACAATCCAGAGGATATGCCAAAAGAAATGAGATTTTTGGCAGACCATCCAAAGGACTTGGTAATTGGTGAGATTACCGAGGGTGTAAGTACTCGTTCCTCTAGTATAGATATAGCTTCCCGTTTTGCATTTATTTCACAGCTTGAACCCAAAAATATTGAAGAAACATGTAGTGATAATTTTTGGTTAGATGCTATGCAAGAGGAATTGAACCAATTTGAACGGAATCAAGTTTAAGAACTTGTTCCCAAGCCCATTGATCATCCGGTCATTGGCACCCGCTGGGTATTCCGAAATAAACTGAATGAGAATGACTTAAGGACTTGTAACAAGGCTCGACTCGTAGATGCATGATACAATCAGGAAGAAGGTAACGACTACGATGAGACTTATGTCCCAGTTGCGAGATTAGAATCCATTCGCATGTTATGTGCATTTGCTTGTTTTCATAATTTTAAGTTATTTCAAATGGACGTTAAAAGTGCATTTTTGAATGATTTTATAAAAGAAGAAGTTTATGCAGCTCAACCTCCAGGTTTTACTGATTTCAAAAATCCTGATTATGTTTTCAAGTTAAAGAAGGCATTATACGGTTTGAAATAAGCCCCTCGTGCTTGGTACGATCGTCTAAGTTCTTTTCTACTTGACAACGACTTTTCAAAAGGGAAGGTTGATACTACACTGTTTATAAAGTCTTTTAATAGCAATCTTCTTTTGATTCAAATTTATATAGATGATATCATTTTTGGATCTACTGATGAATCTCTTTGTCAAAATTTTTCAAAGTGTATGCAGATGAGTTTGAGATGAGCATGATGGGAGAGCTGAAATTCTTTCTCGGACTGCAAATCAAACAAACCAACAATGAGACTTTCATAAATCAAGCCAAGTACACAAAAGATTTATTAAAGAAGTTCGATTTGGAAGCAGTCAAACCACTTGGCACTCCGATAGAACTTCAACCAAGCTTGATATTGATGAACAAGACAAACCTGTCGACATTCGTAAGTATCGAGGTATGATTGATAGTTTACTTTACTTAACTGCTAGTCGACCTAATATAATGTTTAGTGTTTGCTTGTGTGCACGTTTTCAAGCTAATCCTAAGGAATCACATCTGTGCGCAGTTAAGCGTATCTTTCGATACCTTAAATGCACTTCTTCTGTCGGCTTATGGTATCCCAAAACCACGTCGTTTGACCTAGCCGGTTATTCGGATGCTGATTTTGCTGGATATAAAGTAGATAGAAAAAGTACCAACGGTATATGTCATTTCTTAGACAAAACTTTAGTCTCTTGGTTTAGCAAGAAACAAAATTCTATCGCATTATCAACAACTGAGGCTGAATATATCGTCGCTGGACGTTGTTGTGCACAAATTTTGTAAATGAAACAAACCTTAGAAGACTTTGGCCTACTATACACACACATACCCATTTTCTGTCACAACTCTAGCACTATCAATTTGACTAAGAATTCAGTATGTCACTCTCGCACTAAACATATCGAGATTCAACATTATTTTCTTAGAGATCAACAAAATGGAGATAAACCTTGTATACATAGACACAGAGAATCAATTAGCTGACATCTTCACAAAACCTCTAGCGGAAGATCGTTTCAATTATTTACGTCTGGAATTAGAAATTTTGAATGTCAATAATATTAATTAATTTTGTTTTATACAATTATTTTTTCAATACTCAAAAACTGTTTTGAGACAAGCCTACAAAGGGTCTGTCTGTCACCACGACTACGGTCGAAGCGAAGCGGTATTTAATTGTTCTCCGGTGAACTCCCGTTAGCTGGGATAGTTCCCCTACAGCTAATCTGAAACAGCCGCTGTGTAACGAAATTTAATTTGTAAAATAATATTAATTATATTAATTGAAATTTAAAATTACTAAACTTAGAATTAAATAATTGAAATGAGTTGATGAAAAGGATGTTGCCCGCAAATTTTTTCTTTTTCAAAATTCACCAAAAGAACCCTAGGTGAATTCGGTCCGAGTTCTGTTGGTGGTATCTGCTTTTAAGTCAGAACCCGAGGCCTCCTCCTCTTCATCACTTCCAAACTTCATCAAAACAACAGCCGCAGACGCCCGAGCTCTCAAAGCCCTAGCTTTTCTCCAACTCATTGCTTGTCACGCCCCAGTACCGAAATACGGAGACGGACTAGGCCAGCTACTCCATATGAGGTACGTAACGTCATACGGCGATCGTGGCTGTCGAGAGACTAGGGGGTACATGCTACAATCAAGTCTCCTATGGTCCCACCGAGTTCTATGTCTCAATCAATCAAATCACATCAGCAAATAAATGAACAATAAAGATAAAGCAGTAAGGCGTCCCCGACGCTTCATCAAATGATCATGAGAGACTAGCTTTATAATTTAGCTATCTCAGAGAGTCAGGAGTACAAAATTATACACAGCTGCAGTCTGTTTATTTACAAGTCTGTACTGACACAAAATATCAAGTAATCCGGCTAACAGGTGCCGGTGGCTAAACGCCGCAAAAGTATAAGCAGGAGTGGTGGAGAAGAAACCCACTCGAGTCCCCGAACCGCCATGCTCCTAGTATGCACCATGGATGTCAGGGAGGAAGATCGTGTCCTCAGGCTCTGCTACGGGATCTGGCCAAACAAAAACCAGCGGGGTCAGTCCCGAATAGCAAGTACCGCCAAAGGGGCACAAGAGTTAAGATTAAAAATCCAGTTAATAGAATGATTGATAATAGTAATACTTATGCTACTATTATAGGGTAGCGCAACATCCTCGAACCCATATGGCACCCTTACAACCAAACAAGGACAAAAGGTGCCGCATGGAGTCGGGACGTGTCGTACTCTATAACTTTCACATAAGTTAAAAGGTATAAACAATAAAATCTCCTGGTCGTGACTTCGGTCGATAGCCTATCGCAGCACAATAACCAACCCAACAATCAAACAAGAACATGGGTTGGATCATGTACCATGATAGTCCATGTTCCTCAGTCATTCACAGAAGTAGCAATTCACAATCAGAATAAGTCTTCCGTTCATAACTTCGGTCCACAGCCTATCATAGTACGATAACCAACCCAACAATCAAATAAGAACATGGGTTGGATCACGTACCATGACAGTCCGCTTCCCTCAGTTATTCACGGAAGGTAATAGGATACAAGCAAGTCGTTTTCACGGCCAATCAAGTCTACGAGTTTCTAGTGGGACGAGGTTATCCTCGCGTCATGTTATTAGAAAATCCTCAGATCGTATCTTTCCAGCAAGGCCAGCCAACCCAGGGGTTCGCGTAGACAGGTATGATTGAGCACAGGTCCCTCGTAAGGCCACCTTGCCAAAACATATTATATAGCAGGAATTAATCGGATACAGTCATCCACTCGTTGCAGATGACACAGTATCCGTGGAGACCAGCCGGCGCGTCAAGACAGCATCTCAAGGCGGCTGGTGTAACACGATCTCGGGATTTTGCCCTCCCCATGCATCTAGTATGTTTAGTTGCCTAGTTTAACCCTAGGTGAAATCTTGGACTCACATGCTGTGGCCTGCATGATTATCCTCCTAAAGTCGTACTTTAGTACGAGTACCCCAAAGAGGATCCATGTCAATCAGTATGTCAACATGTGCTACCCTCCTTAGTGTAATGCATCATTGCAAATACGCCACGTGGAGTTACGAGTCATTTGTCGAGCATGAACAAGAACTGGGACATTCAGGTACATGTATCAGGTAGGAACACTTTGTTCTCCGGGGTCACATTAGTGCTCATATCATGCTCGGGACTGTAGAAGCATGGAATTTCACAACCAGAAAGACCATGCGCCAGACACTACATGCGCCAGGACTCGCACAGAACACTTCACAGCAAAGTCAATAACCATAGACATTTGAAGGACTTTTTTATTTATATATAAAAGTCTATTACATGTCTAGAAAATGTTGTACAAAGAAGAATTTCTACAAAGGAAAGATCCTAAGTCTACAGCCAGCGGCCACCATGCGCCTCCAGATAGGCGCAGCAGTCATCATGCGCTGCCAGTCACCATGCGCTGCCAGTTAGGCGCAGCAGATGTCATGCGCCTCCAACCTGGCGCATCCCGCCATCTCTTCAGCAGCTCAGTTATGTGCATCCAGCTCAGTTATGTGCATCCCTTCAGCAGTCCAGTTATGTGCCACTCTTCCAACCAGGCTCACCTGGCCGAGCAGGGGTGTGCCGCTCTTCCAACCAGGCTCACCTGGCCGAGCAGGGGTGTGCCGCTCTTCCAACCAGGCTCACCTGGCCGAGCAGGGGTGCGCCGCTCTTCCAACCAGGCTCACCTGGCCGAGCA
The DNA here is from genome assembly GCA_029216955.1 of Iris pallida. Classification (NCBI taxonomy): domain Eukaryota; kingdom Viridiplantae; phylum Streptophyta; class Magnoliopsida; order Asparagales; family Iridaceae; genus Iris; species Iris pallida. Next base: position 21,248,225 of record JANAVB010034617.1, read on the forward strand.
GGGGTGTGCCGCTCTTCCAGCCAGGCTCACCTGATAAATGCTTCGATACACAAAGCATTTAACCCTCTGGCTGGAACCAAGGAAGAGAAGAGCACCGCAAATCTGTGGCCAGGAGAGGCTTCGAAAGAGCCTCCAAAGGCCAAGGAAGACCGTGATCGAAATCACGGCGAAAGGAGCAGCTTTCAACACAATCAGAGTGGACAGCACCCACTTTGAAGGAAGAGAGAGCTTAGCACCGCCACTCCGATCTACGGCTCTTCCGGAACAACGGAGACGAGGCCCGAGCATCCCTATCTTTGGATGCAACATGCACCTTCCGCCTGCCTCAGAAGCCCTCGACTCCGTCTTTTGGATGTAACAGTCACCTTCAAGAGCATCAACGACGACATGGCGTCTCATCTTCACCCTCGGGAACACTTCGTCAACAGAATGCATCCGAAAATCCAACTTCATGTTGGAGGTACGTGAGGGAATGAGAAGCAAACCTTCTCTCCATGCCACTATTTATAGGCCGGACAGATCAAACCTACGCGCCAAGTGGATGGCTCTCCGAATTCCGTGCAATGAACTCATATTAAATGGATGAACCGGACGCCTCGACTTCAGCCAAGCGGCTATTAAAAGCACTCGAGAAGCGAAACAGCCGCATCATCAAAGACGTGTCGGATGCGCCGGCTGGTCAGCGCATCACACCTCTCAAACAAATGCGCCCTGTACCGAGCGCATCAAAGGGGATGCGCCCCCATACGCCTAGTGGAACGTCAACCGACGCGCCCACTCAGATGTCCATCGAATGTCACCAACATTAAATGCTGAACTGACAGAGTTGGCAGCACGCCTTCCCAAGTCTGAACGGCTGACAGCTTTTGCAGAAAACGAAGCGTCCACAACGTCAGCATCATCATGACTCTATCCCGACGGCTACTGCCACGTGGCCACTCGACCACCCGCATGTGCCTCCGCGGCCATGCGCCCAAACCTGCATGCGCCTCGAAAGCCATGCGCCTCAGACCCTTCACTGATCCCTAAAGACAGAAGAAGAGTCTCCAGTTGAAGCATTACATGCGCCTCAAAAGCCATGCGCCCCAGACTGATCTCTGATCCCGAAAGACAGAAGGAAAGTCACTCGCATGCGCCTCAAAAGCCATGCGTCCAGAACGGCTCGTGACTCCTAAAGGTCACGAGCCAAAATCTCATCATGCGCCCAATCCAAGGCGCATCCCACCAAATCATCCCCCACCAAATCAGAGATCTCCGAGCCATGGGTCGACGACACGTGTCCTTTGACTCAACTCATCCAAGATCTCAGCAACAGAAAGATCTTCTCCTCTGCTACGTGCCGGCTCACAACAGCAGTATGAAGAATTCAACCCCGCGAGTAGGGCGCATCATCCATGCGCCTCCATCAGCAATCTCCACGTGGCGTCCCCACGCACCGGCGCATCCTACATATGCGCGCATGAGCAGTCAACCTGCCCAGTTATAAATGGAGGAATCATCCCCTCCTTACAGAGACACAGAGACATACATACGAACAATCCAGACAGAGATCATCAGAGAGGCAGATACAGACACTCAACGTCTTCCTCCTCTCAGCCAGCTCCAGCACCCAGAGCAATCTACACCTTCAGAGAACCGATAACCGTCGTCAGCCCGTCAACGGAGTCAACGCATTACCACTCACTCCATTGGCACTTAGGACCCAGATTAAACAAAAGTGTACTCCTAGGACTACATCTAAGTCCTATATTGTAACACTGTTCTGTTTGTATTAAGATTTGCAATCAAACGATTTTAATGGCAAACAAGCTGGCGACTCTGCTGGGGACTTCTTTCTCCTCTTCCGAGAAAGTCGTGTCACAGGCCGACGACGTGAAGGTGGGCTCCTCCCACAAGACGCTGGTCGTGCGCCTCAATCAACAGGCGTACGAGGAGTTCATTTCTGAAGGAAGCGCGAGTCCTTCGAAACGACTGCCGAAGCCGAAGAAGACCCGCCGTGTCTGGGTGCGCAAGGTCGACGCCTCGGGCATCACCACTGAAGGGGATGTGCCAATCCAGCCCTCCCTTCCTGCTGACGTTCTGAGCAACCAAGGTGCGCCCGCTGATGCAGCGCATCTCTCGGGGAAACGTGCGGCTGACCACATTCCCCAGCCATCTCCCTCTCAGGCGAGGAAGATGCGTCGACGGAGCAGGGGCGCAGCCAAAGCCCCGCACATCACCTCTGATGCGCCACAAAAAGTCTCTGTCTTTGACAGACTCACTCGCTGTAATGGCGAGGAGAATTTGGATGCTGAGTACTGTGCGCCCCAGCGGGCTAGTACAAAGAGATCCAAGGCGGCACGGGCCATGCGCCACAAGCGTGCTATGCCAGCAGCAGGCCAGAGGCACGTGCTCACAATCACGCGCGGTGCCGATGGCAAGCTGTACAAGGTCGACTCAGGTGCTTCGGCACCAAAGACGAGTCGATCTTCAAAGTCCTCATCTCACTTGGGCGCATCCACTGCGTGCATAACCAAGTCGAGTGCGGCAAATTCAGTGGTCTTGAACTCCCGCGCCTCCTCTGGTTGTGCGTTTGAGGTCCGTTCAAGTCACTTCAAATGTTGTTGTTCCCCCACTACTGATCATGATGCCTGCTTGGTATTAGATCAGGGGGCGCAGCACTCACCTGTCCGCCCCGGCGTTTGGCCTTGCCATGCGCCTGAAGGGGGTGTGAGGGTAGCACTCTCCTCCAACGACCTGCGTAATGTGATCACTCACAAGCGCCGGTCAGGATAGTCGACCAACAAGCACGATGAGCCTCTCACGGGACATACTTGTGCGGTGGTCACTATCAACTGCTGTGGCAAGGCGGCAGTACCACCAAGGCAGTCAGTCTTCCAGCGGCTGCAGTCATCGACACCCCTCCGACATCGCCTTGGGAAGAAGGTGTCAACAGAACAGGAGCCAAGAGTTGCTTCATGCAACGTGGTCTCCAACTCCTCATCACTCCGGAAGACGACTGGTAATTCCAAAAGCCAGCCAAGGAAAACCAAGGCAGCAGTCTCGACCTCCGGGGTGTTCGAAGGCACTCGGTCAAAGAAGAAGTTCTTGGAGGAAGCTGGGGGTAGTCAAACCCTTGTTGAGCTTCCTTCCGAAGACGAAGATGTCCAAAGCACAGCTGCGGCGGATCTTCATCCTCGAGGCGAAGTCAGCCTCCCAGAAGCACCTCGAAACGAGGATGTCCCCCAGGACACAGCTGGGGATAGAGACGAAGAGGCCCTTCAAGACGGAGTCGAGGACAATCAGGCCCTGGCAGATGCGCCCGTCGAGAATGACCTCCAGAACGTGACTGGGGGTGGCCAAGGTGAAACACCAGGAGAGATAACTCCCCCACATGAAAGTGAGGCCGAGAGCGAAGCCTCAACCAATCCATCCACTCCTGGCCGTGTCAGGACAGTATACATGGCTGGGGATGATGCCGAGTCTGATGCACCACCGCAGGACATTGTTCAGCGCATAGACTCATTAGAGGGAGGACTCAAAACCCTCTCTGCCTCTATGCAAGCACTGACTCAAGCAGTGTTTGATATTCGGTCGGCCTTGAGCAGAACACCTTCAACCGGTCCCGACCCAGGAATTAATGGGGAGTCGAGTGTACCCCTTCAACGGGCACCCTCCGACACAGAAGCACCTCGGACATCGGAACCCTCAAACGCTCCGCTTCAGATAGTGCCACCTTCCCCGACTCCTAGCTCCACGGAGGATGTGGTCGAAATGATCAAGGACCTGCGGGATCGCTTCGAGTCCAAAAATAGGCAAGAGGAGCGCCAGAAGATGGGCATTCCCCAGCCTTATCCCCTCGAGTGGAACAAGGTGGTTTATCCTCCAAAATATAAACCACAAACACTCACACCATACGATGGGAAGGACTCTCCGCGTCGATACTTGACATATTTCCAGTCACAAACGGGGCATCTTTCAAAGGAGGACGCGCTCCTCACCAGCATCTTTGTTGGGGCCCTAAAAGGGGTGGCGTATGACTGGTACTGCAGCCTCCCCGACAATTCTATATCGTCCTTCGACGACTTGACGCGCCTCTTCCTCGATCGCTTCTACGACGGCGGGAAGGACATGACGATGGCATCTCTCATAGAGATTCGCCAGAAGGAGAAAGAAACGGTTCGGGTGTTCATCGAACGCTTCCGACAAGCCTGCTTCAGGCTACCTCCAGGCATGCCAGAACATGCACTCCTCTCCTCTTGCAGCATGAACATGCTGCCCACAGTGAAGCTCTGGCTCAACTCTACTCCCCCTCCCGACTGGAGCTCCCTGATCATCGAAGCTGAAGCCGCAGAAAAGAAGGCGGCCAATGCACGTCTTCTGGGTGTCAGCTTTCCCGCCTTTGATGATAAGGGGAAAAGGTCAGCAGCCAACAACTCCGGGCGAGAAGCAAAGGGGAAACAGGCATTGACTGTTAATGCCTCGAAGGGCGCATCTGCGCCTACTCAGAAGCCTCCACTGGCACCGAGACCTAAGGAGGTGTATTCATTCAATGACAAAGACACCCTGCAACTCTTCGAAATACTGAAGCAGGGTGACAAGATCAAGCTCCCGGACCCGAAGCGGCCCGATGAAGTTGGAAAAGTGGACAACCCGAGGTACTGTCACTACCATCGGTTTGTCGGACACCCGACCAAGGACTGCTACGTCCTCAAGAATTACATCCAGCGCATGATCAATGCCGATGTAATCTCCGTCGACTATGAAGAGAAGACGGTATCATCCAATATGGTGTCACTTCAGTTCGGCACCTTGCCGCCGACCACCACACAAGATGGCGTCGTCCCCATCCCTAAGGCGACAATGGAGATGGTGAACTTGCCACCTACCCGCGACAATGTGAGTGGACTCATCCCACTCACCACATCTCGAGGAGAGGTCCTCTGGGTTCACCCCGACCTCGTCTCCGAGGTGACTCAACCGGAGGTACGCTCTACCTCCAAATCAAAAGGCAGGAAGATCAAGTCTTGCCGTACGGTCTCTTCTTCAACAGAAGAGGCACTTCCAGTGCAGACGCGTGCACAACAGAACGCTCAGCCCGGCGAAGCTGCCGCCGAGGTGATGCCTCCCGGCACAATCCCTGAGGAGGGCCCGTCTAAACCCTCAGCAGCCAATAAGCAGAAGCAGGTGGAGGCTCGTTTCGACAGACCTCTACGGAAGGAGAATGCTTCGGGGCTAGCCAAGCCCCACAACTTTGACATACTGGCACAACTGGCCAGTACTCCTGCGCGCTTATCTTTGTTTGAGCTCCTGCGTCTTTCCAAAGACTCCCGAGAAGCTCTCTGCGAAGCTCTGAAGGACGCTGAATCCTTTCTCAGTCAGGTCAAGCAGCCTGAAGACCTCCCAACTACTTGTGCGCACTATCATTGTGCGGAGGAAATTATCCTAAACATAACTTTCACCCAACAAGACATGCTGCTCAAACACCACCGACATAACCGACCACTGTATTACACGGGGTACATCGGTTCAGTCAAGGTGAGCCGGATTCAGATCGATCCGGGGTCTTCCCTCAGCATCATCCCGAAGGCGCTGATGTCAAAACTGGGGATCCCAATGTACCGGCTGGCGCGTTTATCGGTATACGGATACAGCAAAGCACATCATCCAGAAGATGGGCTACGACCTGAAAAACTATGGCAAGGGTCGACCTCTCCCTCTCCAGTGTTCAACACCCAAAGGAAGGCCGCAAAACTACTACAACAAAACTCGACGGGGGATAGGCTATGTCACGCCACCATCAACCCCAGAGAGCTCAGACGTAGAAGACGTAGAACATTCCCACTCGTCCGAAGCGTCGACTTGGGATTCTGATACCAGTATCGGATCAGTCTTCAGGAAAGTGCTGTCAGCTAACATGACGTCAGCACAACCTCAAAAAGGTGAAGGCGAAGACCAAACGCCGGAACCCTTCAAAGAAGAACCCTGGGCTCAACGCCTAGGAGAGCAATGGGAGTCTCGTTTTGATTTACGTGAACCCCCACCGAAGACGAAGTCGAGCAGATCGACCTTGGGGACGGATCTTCTTCCAAACCCATCTTCGTCAGCAAAAGCCTAGAAGGAGAAGACCGAGAGGCTTTAATCCAGCTGGCTAAAGAGTATATCGACGTCTTTGCCTGGAGCTACGAAGACATGCCGGGACTCGATCCACAGATCGCAATGCATAGGTTGAACATCTTACATGATGCCAAACCTATCAAACAACAACAACGACGTTTCCGTCCGGACATCATGAATGCCATCGATCAGGAAGTGGACAAACTCTTGACTAGCGGCTTCATCCGTGAGGAACAACACCCAGATTGGGTAGCCAACGTCGTACCTGTCACCAAGAAGAACGGGAAGATACGAGTCTGTATCGACTTCAGGGACCTCAATTCTGCTTGCCCGAAGGACGAATTCCCGCTTCCGATCACCGACGTGATGATCGACAACACATGTGGTTTTGAACGCATGTCCTTCATGGATGGGTATTCAGGCTACAATCAAATCAAGATGTTCCCCGATGACGCGAAACACGTCATTCAGGACTCCAAAGGGTGTTTTCTGCTACACAGTAATGCCCTTCGGCTTGAAAAACGTCGGTGCAACATACCAACGAGCTATGAGCACCATCTTCCGTCAACATCTTCGCAAAACAGTCGAATGCTATGTTAACGACATCGCAGTCAAGAGCCGCCTCAAGGGAGATCACCTACAGGATTTGAAGACAGTCTTCGATCTCATGCGGGCACATCAACTCAAAATGAACCCCGCTAAATCCTTCCTGGGGGTTTCTAGCGGCAAATTCTTGGGCTTTGTCATCACGGCGAAAGGCATTCATGTTGATCCCGAGAAGACCAAAGCCATCCTCAACATGGACCCTCCGAAGAATCTTCGAGAACTTCGAGGCTTGCAGGGACGTCTGGCATACATCCGGAGGTTCATAGCAAACCTTTCCGGTAAATGTCAACCCTTCACTCAGCTCATGAAGAAGGGAGTCTCTTATGTCTGGACAGAGGAGTGCCAGAAGGCTTTCGACGACATCAAAGCCTACTTGACGAGCCCACCAGTCCTGGTGGCACCTGTCGCGGGCAAACCATTTCTTCTTTACGTCCGTGCCATGGATCATTCCCTTGGCGCTCTGCTGGCTCAAAACAGCGATACAGGCTATGAGCAAGCAATCTACTACCTCAGTCGAACGCTCATCGGGGCCGAACACCGGTACAACCCCGTTGAAAAGGAGTGCTTGGCTTTGGTGTTTGCCATCCAGAAGACTCGTCATTATGTCTCGGGCCAGACAATTCATGTCATTTCCCGAGTCAATCCACTCAGAGTCCTCATGACGAAGCCAGGATCATTAAACTCTCGGCTAGCCACATGGGCGATTTTGCTAACACCATATAATATGGTGTTTGTCCCGCAAAAAGCTGTTAAAGGTCAAGCTCTGGCTGACTTTTTAGCTGCACACCCCATCCCAGAATCCTCAAAACTCTATGAAGACATCCCGGATGAGGTCCAAGAATCCAACGTCACCGAAGGAAGCTCCGTTTGGCGGATGTTTTTCGATGGCGCTTCGAGAACAGGCCCCAAAGGCCAAATCATCGCAGGAGTGGGGGTAGTCTTAGTCTCCCCCGATCAGCTGGTCATCCAGCGTGCTTACTCCCTTTCGAAGCCGTGCTCCAACAATGTTGCCGAGTACAACGCACTCGTCATGGGACTCCAACTCGCACAACAGCTGGGGGTGGACCATCTGGAAGCCTACGGTGACTCAAAACTCGTCGTGAACCAGATTCGAGGGCAGTACGAGGTTCACCATGAAGATCTGATCCCTTACCATGAAGTTGCATTGAACATCATTTCAACCTTCACCGGGTTCTTCATCGAACACGTGCCTCGTCTACAAAACTTGGAGGCTGACGCTCTGGCTGGCCTCGCAGCCTCATTGGCAGCGCC